>JBAMHW010000023.1:6259918-6281484 GCA_037177495.1 Rhadinocentrus ornatus | reverse complement strand
ATGAGAACCTCACACACAGGCAGACACGGCTCGAATAACGCAGAAAAATGCGTTACTACAGTCCACTAAAGTAA
The DNA here is from genome assembly GCA_037177495.1 of Rhadinocentrus ornatus. NCBI lineage: Eukaryota > Metazoa > Chordata > Actinopteri > Atheriniformes > Melanotaeniidae > Rhadinocentrus > Rhadinocentrus ornatus. The sequence goes on along the minus strand of JBAMHW010000023.1, from coordinate 6,281,410 downwards.
TTTCATTACCAATATTTTGACGCACTAACTTCGTTACCCAAAAAAGTTATATCGGTAATGTAACGCGTTGCTTTGTAACACGTCCAACCTTGAAGCAGAAGACCACACGGGGCGCCACTCTTGTGAGCTAAGAACAGGAAACTGAGGCTACAATTCACACAGGCTCACCAAAACTGGACAATAGAAGCTAGAACAACTTTGCCTGCTCTGATGAGTCTCCATTTCAGCTCCACGTTCAAATGGTATCTTCAGAAGTTGATGGAAACATCATGAAAATATGGATTCATCCTGCCTTGGATCAGTGGTTCAAGCTACTGGTAATGTAATGATGTTTGGGACAGGTTCATGGCACAATTTGAACCCCCAAGTACCAACTGAGCATGGCTTAACCAGCACAGCCTACCTGAGTATTGTTGCTGACCATGTCCATCCCTTTATGACCACAGTGTAGCGTCTTCTAAAAACTACTTCCAGCAGGATAATGTTCCATGTCACAAAGCTCAGATCATCTCAAACTTCTTTCTTCCTCTTGTTACAGCTCAGTTGTTTTAGATGACGGTTTCAATGAAAGTCTTTTTTCCCATCTGAGTTTTAAACATATACACTGGCTTTGTGTATACTTACTTGTGACCCACCCAGGAGCTGAAGGGCCCCTGATTGATTTTGCTCTGTATTAATGCTGTTCTAATCTGCTGTAATCTGGTTAGTGTTGATCAGGAGGAGAGCTGATGAGAGCACTCAGATCTTTCTGCACTTAAAAAGCGCTCCTGTTTTGATGCTGCCTCACAGTCTCAGCTTGGCAGTTTTCACATGTTTTCCCCAATCCTTCATGTTTATTATCAAAATATAGAGACACCACTCCTGGAGGATGTTTGTTCAGCTGTTTTTTATTTAGAAGAATATAAACCACAGATGAGTCAAAATTATTTTCTTTAACTGTTAAAAATTCTTTGCAAAACATATTGCAATTAAAAGTATTTTATCTGATAAAGTAGAGGAAAATGACAGAATAACTTTGATTTCTAATCCCCAAGAGAGCTCTGGGAGACCTTAACCAACTGTTTCACCTGGCTAATTGACAGGATACAAGAGTTTTCAGTGGAAATGACAAAAAGGATTATTAAACTTCCGAATTAAGATGATTTAGAAGTGAATGTAAGAGATAAAAACTCCAGTGTGGGGAGTTTAACAGTTGTTTTGACAAAAGGCAGAAATTACAAAAGGTTATAACCTTGATTTAAACCTGAGAGTTTCAGCAGTCCTGCTGTTTTCTGGGAGTTTGTTCCACATGTGAGGAGCATAAAAGCTGAACGCTGCCTCTCCATGTTTAGTTCTGACTCTGGGAGCAGAAAATAGACCTGACCCTGATGACCTGAGGGATCTGGTTGGTTCATTACAAACCAGAAGATCCTGAATGTGCTTTGGCCCTAACCCATTCAGGGCTTTGTAAACTAACAGCAGGATTTTAAGGTCAATTCTTTGACAGACAAGAAGCCAGTGTAAAGATCTGAGGACTGGAGTTATATGAACTTCTTTCTAGGTTTTGGTGAGGACTCAAGTAGTCCGGACTAACTGCAGCTGTCTGATGGACCTTTTAGGGAGACGTGTGAGGAGAGCATTACAGTAGTCCAGTCTGCTACAAATATGTAAATGCATGGACAAGTTTCTAAATCTTGCTGAGACATCAGTCCTTTAATACTCGAAATGTTAATAGGCTGGCTTCACTACTGTCTAAATGTAACTGCTAAAATTAAGATCTGAGTCCATGACAACTCCCAGGTTTCTAGCTTTGGTGTTAGTTTTTAACTTAGTTGTTTGATTCAATTTAATTCAGTTCAAATCAATTCCTTAATTGTCACCGGAGGGATATTGATTTTGCAGCCTACAGGAGTCCTCCTGCTGGGACCCAGAAACTTTGCCAGCAGCTTTTTATTAAACTACCCAACCGGTTCTTGTTGGCCAGATTTAAGCTCCCGAACCAAGTGATAATACAAAAAGATTAAACTGATTCAATTACACTTTTATTAAAAGGGACATTTCAGTGCAAAATTTAAAAGATCTCATCTTTCTTAAAAAGAATAACCTCTTTTGAACCTTTTTAGAGGTGACGTAAATGTGAGGCTCAAAACACAATTTCTTGTCAAGAACCACACCCAAATATTTATAGCTGTCCACCTGCTCAATGGCGGCTGCTTTAATAAAAGTACATGGTGCGTATATGGTGGAGACTTTCTAAAATCGATGACCATGTCTTTGGTTGTAGACATATTTATTTGGAGAAAAGAGTCATGACACCAGCTTACAAAATCATCCACAACTTCAAACTGAGTGCTTAAAAGTCAGAACTCAGTTGAAGTTGAGTCCTGACTTTATTATTTCTTCCTTGGCTCCAAAAACTAATAATTTTAGTTTTGTCTTTTTTAACTTAAGGAAGTTCTGGCACATCAAATCTTTAATTAGATCACTGCATTTGATCAGTGTTTGAATCGGACTACAGTGTAGTTTCCTGGTAAAATGGTTGTGCAGATTTGTGTGTCATCAGCATAGTTATGGTAACATATTTTGTTGATTTTCATAATCTAAACGGGTAGAAGCATTTAGATGTTGAACAGCAGTGGCCCCAGGATGGAACCTTGGGGAACTCCACAGGTTATTTTGGTTCACTCAGACTTATAGTTATAGACACAAAATAATCTGTTGGTTTTTTTAAATAGTACTCAAACCAATTAATTGCAGTGTCAGAAAGTCCTACACAGTTTTTCAGCTGGTCTAGTAAGATGTTATGGTTGACCATGTCAAATGCAGCACTAAGAACCAGTAGTACCTCGAGCAGTCTCGGTGCTGTGGCCAAAAACCTGACTGGTAGAGATTAAAAAGTTGTTTGAAATGGGAGGTTTGATATCGGCCTATAGCTGCTCATGAGTGATGAGTCTAAGTTTTTCTTTTTCAGTAGTGGCATCTTTTTTAGGGTCTGAGGGAAGACACATGAAAGCAGGGACATATTTACAATCTTTAAAGAAATACATTTGGCATCTAGAAATGCCAAATTTAAACCATCATTCACACCTGGACAGGTTAAAATAACAAGGTTACAAAAGACTAAAGCAGGCATGGACTTTGGATGATTGGATGGTTGTGATATAGATTGATGATCACAAATCTGCATTGAACATGGAGATGATGCAGGACCTTTGATTTGATGCAGGCCCTGTGAAACATAAAGATAGCTACCTTAAGAAAAGAAGCAAATGGCCCAAATCACTCAAGACATTGGGTTCATTTTAGATACTTTTCTAAACAAAAGCTACGTTTACATAGAAAAATAATTAATCTATCCAAATTAAATCAACCCGATCAGAGATTCCAGCTGACATGTTTACATTTACACTGGATGAAGTGATTCGATCAGTTGTATTTACATGATGGACAGAATGCCTACTAATTAAAAAAAAAAGATGAAAAGAATTGTTTTTATTTTGAACCAACAAAAACATCTCAAGTCTCCTCTGTAACTGATTGTCACATATCCCCCATGTGGTTTAAGCATGCACAGAAACAACATCCACCCCAAAAAACATAAGAATAGGTGTATACATGGTTATTTCTTCTCGCTCATCCAATTGTGAGAAGCTTTTACCACTTCTCTTGAAAATTCTTTCCAGTCGAGGACGATCGGCTCAGCTGACATGTTTAAACGACTAATTTTTATTCTGATTGGACGTTTGGTCGGATCAAAAGTACTCCATGTAAACACAGCTGTTGAACAAAGTGCATAACGTGGCTTTATGTAACGTTCTGCAGCATCCCAGGGCCAAGAAATGCTCTTTACACAAGCTAGAAACTCAATATCAACTAAACGGCCCACAACACAACATCAATTGAGAAAGAGAGATAGGGACAGAGCAAGAGATAGAAGAATACACTGACTTTTACTTTCTGGAGAGAGCTCAGAGAAGAGAAAGGATGTAATAAGAATTAGAAAAGGATTGGCACGTTTCTCATTCAAAAACATTAATAAAAAGGCGGAAAAAGCCATTTATTGCATCAACTGAATAAACATCCTCCATACTTTTTGCAGGGGCTTGTGGAATTATGCAGTGGGACTGTTTCCATCATAGTCTGATATCTAATCCAATGAGTTGTTTATCTTTCAACACAAAGCACATTTAATAGACAGCGGGCTAAATCTAAGAAAAAAACTTTCTTTTGCTAACGTCATTTGCTTCTTAACATTCACCTCCTTTATCCTTTGTGTAATCTCCTACATTATCTTGTCCTCCTTCTTCTTCCCAGGCTGTTCCAGATGGGCTTTCAGTGCTCCAGCAGCTCGGTCTGGACCAAAATTCAGACTTCTCAGACTCCAGTGTGCAGCAGCATCTGGATGAGCACCGCGAGAGAATCCGCAGGGAGATTCGTAAGGAGCTGAAGATCAAGGAGGGTGCAGAAAACCTGCGCAGGGCCACTACAGATAAAAGAAATGCCCAGCAGGTGGACTCGCAGATTCGCAGCTCGAAGCGCAAACTGGAGGCCCTCCAGGCTCAACTGCAGGAACTGGATGCACACATTGTTGTCAAGGGTCCCGATGACTACAAAGGTAGCGCATACATCATGTAGACGGAGTGGGACATGCAAACTCTTTAAAGTAGGGAAACATAATATAGCAGCTTAGCTGACATCCAGTACGCTGGTAATTCCCAAATAAATGTGACTAAATGTGTGATTTCTGATGCTAGTACAAATGTATGATCATTGAGCCTCTTCTGTTAAGGAATTAGTATTTTTAATTTAATTATGATGACACGAAATTACGAGCTGTCTGGCAAGTTTTCCGTCTGTCCCTGCTCCAACACACCTGACTCAAATTAAATGGATCCAACAGCTGATGCAATCTTGCTTAATGGCTCACTAATTTGAGTCAGGGGTGTTGGAGCAGGGAAACATTGAAAACCTGCAGGACACTGGCCCAAGAGGTCCGGATTTGGTAATCCCTGTTCTAAACAAACCAATAAGCAATGCCTTTAACAACTGTGCCCCTTTACCACCTGATTATTTAATAATGCAAAAGAAATTAAATATTAAGTGCGACAGGATAGCTACTTCAGACACACTGGAGTGACATAAAGTCGATGCCAAACACTGGTTTGTGAATTGTTGTTTTAGACCTCAAAGCGAGCTGACCTTACAAACATTTTTTCTTTATATTTGAGGAGCAATGAGTGATCACAAATGGACATGACTGTGCAGCTAAACATTGATACTTTGAACCAGAATTGAGCAAAAATGTATAGTACACAAAGTATTGAGCCACTTCTTATGTCTTTAAGTGTTCTTCCAACAAGCCAGGCTTTCTTGTAATCTTTTGGTCTTGGCCAGTAGTTTTCTGGGCTTTGTCCTTCACCTTTTGAGCCCTGTGCCTTTTTATTAGGCCTCTGCTCAAAAATAGCATTCTCATACTGAAATGTGTTTGTAGTCATAGTAAAGGGAACTCTTTGGTAAGTAGTCCTGTCAAGGATCGATGTATACCAATGACAGCATCATCTTTAAGAACTGGACTAAATATCAGTGGCAATAGGTTTGACGTGATGAATCCTTCCCAGAGGCCAGAGCAGCATTACTGAAGCAGTGTAGGTGTTTAAAGAGAACTAAAAAGAGGCAACTATCATCCAAAGAAGAGCTTTGGGAAGTCCTTCAAGAAGGCTGAAGAACTTAAAGAAAGCACATCTAAGAGGGTTCAAAATGTGTTGAAGATAAAGCTGCTCACTCCATTTTGCCCCATATGCTGTATTTCCGTTTATGCTTGCATGTTAGAATAGATTAAACTATTTCTTGATTTTCTTTTATTATATTTAGTGAGGTGATCCAGGAATTTTTTACAGCATCATCTTTAATGTAAAGGACTTTCAGCTCACTGGCCAGAATTACTGAATCTATCTAATGACTCCATAATGACCATAATGAAAAACTACTTTACTAAGTGTTACAGGAGGGAAATTGAGGCTTTCTGAGTTGGAGTCTGCTGGAGTCAGATGTTTTGCATCTGGTGGTCATGAGTATACTTTTAACCTTTACTGTGTTGGTTTAATGTTAAAAGACTGAATGACTAATTCCATCCTTTATGAAATGTTAACTGGCATAAACTGATCTATTACCCTTTTTTCAAAGTTTATCAATGTTAAAACATACTGTAGGCTTTGGATGTAGTATTGAGGAGTACTTTATGTGCTAAAGTATTCATAAATACATCCATTAGCTTCATCTTCTACCAGAGGACAGCTCTCATGTACAAACAAATGCACCAAAAGCAACCTGACCTTTTACCGTCAATCTGTTCTTCTTGGCAGATTCCACCAAGTCTCCGAGCTCAGTCAATCGGACGTCGGCCAATCAGCATCGCATTGCAGCTTTAGAGCGGCAGCTGAACATTGAACTAAAGGTCAAGCAAGGAGCAGAGAACATGATCCCCATATACGCCAACGGTGGCACAAAGGTATGTTACAGATACAACCATCAGCCAAGAGTCTGTTTCACATTCTTTTTTATTGTTTATGTGCATTTCATCTCCTTTTTATAACCCTTTGCAGGACAAGAAGCTCCTCCAGACGGCCCAGCAAATGCTGCAGGACAGCAAGACAAAGATTGACATCATCCGCATGCAGATCCGAAAGGCCATGCAGGCCACGGAGCAATCTGAGGACAACCAAAGTGAATACATAATGCTTTTGTTTTCATCCTGTCTCTGGCCTTTCATCGCCTCTTTTATCCCACATGTCACCCTTTCAGCTCATAAACACTGCATATTTTATGACGCGAGTGGTAATCGATTGATTCTTGCTTTAGAACTTCACAGTGCATAGTCTTCCAGTCAAACACACGCACACACACTCTCAGGCAAGCCGTCCATTACAGCCCTCTTGCCCTTTTAGGTTAGAGGCTTGTTGATGCGCCCACATCCTCTTGATGTTGCCCAACAACTAAAAGCCATGCTTCATTTAGCAGAGGTTAGAGATGAGGCAAGGGCAGGAAGGGAAGAGATTAGAAGGACAATCGAGGAAACTGAGTCAGACATGAAACTGTGAATCAACAGAGAAGATAAAACAAGGCTAAGAGCTGCAGACCTGAACTCATTATCATGAGTTGTCCTGTTTTTAATCTACATGCCGTCAGTCTAGATGCTGAAATCAACATTTATTCTATTATCTATGTGTGTGTGTGTAAAACCACTCTCAACTTTGCAAAGTGACATTTTAAATACTTTATTTGCTTTTTGTAATTTGATTTGAATGAAAGTGATTATGATAAATCAGCATGTGATATCATCTCATATAGATCGTTTGCTCCTGGATACACTATTGGTCAAAGGTTTGAGAGCACCCCAATTTTTTTATCCAGTTGCCACATGTTGGTGTAGATCAGGGTGGCCAAAGTCGGTCCTTTATGGCCGCTGTCCTGCATGTTTTAGATGTTTTCTGCTGCAGCACACCTGAATCACATAACTTCTCAACATGTTTGGGCAGCACTTGACAACAAGCTGTTGACAGGACTGCGGCCCAAAAGGATCAGACCTGGATACCTCTGGTGTAGATTCATCCAGTTATGGTACTCCTAAGAGCTTCAGTCAAAGAAAACCTTTTCCCTCTCATCCACTCTCATCCAATGGGGAGTGGTAGCCTAGTGGTTACAGAGGTGGGCTTGGGCCTTTCCCTGGCATGGCAACTAAGGTAAAACCCACTGTGGGTCCCTGAGCAAGGCCCTTAACTCCTGACTGCTCCCTGGGCACCAGAATCTGGCAGCCCACTGCTCCTAGCAACTAGGATGGGTCAAAATGCAGAGAAAGAATTACCCCACTGTTGATAAAGGAATAAAGGAGGACAAAAGGCTTCTTTAGCTCTAATCTGGTTGGTGAGGACTTCTTGGATTATAAAATGTAGTTTGGCCAGTAACACATGAGAGGCAATGACCCATCCAACAATCCTGTGGGTCATTAGCAACGATGCCACCTGTGAGTTGCTTACCTGCCTGACCACCATACGATGGGTTTTGTTGACATAAATTTAGTTGTGAATGGTTTTGAAACTGCCTGGGAAGAAGAGTCAAGGCTGTGTTGGACAGATAAACTGTGAGCCCACCTCCTCTGTTTAATGTTGTTTTTTCCCTTTTAACATGGATAACAGAAGTGAAAGAAGCCATCTTTTCCTGTTGTCTGTAAGCAATAAAGAAAAAAAAAGCTTGAAACAAAATCAGATTATAAGGTAAAGCGAGCATTAGGGCAGCACAACTAAAAGCTTGTTTTCCCTGTTCAGTCCAAACTTTAGAAACATTCAAATGTTAACTTTTACAAACACATAAGGCATATAGATTATTAGCTCTTTTAGGAAGGCAAGATAGCTGGGTTGGAACCAATCCAAGAAGAGCTTATATATCAATAACAACTAGTAGGTGTACCTTCAGAAACTGAAAGAGGGCCACTTAGCCTTGGCTTGTAAATCACAATGTGAATGAGATGACTACAACCAATAATAAATCTTAACTCATAATGATAAACAGTAGATTGCAGACATCTGGTTGCACTTCTGTACAAACCATCTCTGTAGTCAAGAAATGGCTTGAAGGTGCTTTCAAGCTCCGAGGGAGATGCAGGACTTGTTATGATAGTAGAACCCAAGCTTCACTCTTTGTTAGCTGATTAAATTTATGTGAGCTTGTAAAATTTGGAGACTAATTCTATCAGAAAGCCATGGCCTGAATAGTTTCTGGGAAAATTTGATGAAGTTTGAGAAAGAAATTAAAGAAACTTTTTGTAAACCTAAATGTTTTCTAAACTTTTGACTCTTTAAAGTTGCCAACTTTGGCAGATAATAGCTGAATACACTCATAGCTGGAAACTTAATGGAGACAGGGTGGTTCATAACCAAGCTGCTGACTCCCAGAAACTTCAGATTCTGTAAGGGTTTGTGGTTTACCAGATCTTTTTATATCAGTTTCCTCTAGTTTCTGAGACCCTTTTGATAGTGAAGGAAAACACTCACACCTAGACTGCCTTCGCAATTTCTCTGTAGTAAAGACCTACACTTTTAAGTGCTATGATGGTCTCTCTTCCATGTTTGTTTGCCATTTTTATGGCAACTTCTCTTTGCACTAGTATTCAAATAATTCTCCCTAAGCCATGATGCCAGTGTGTTCCAACACTGCTTTTAAGCAGACAGAAGGCTTGTAATTAATCCCGAAAAGTTGTGATACCTAAAGGAAATGGTAAAACTAACTTTTAGGGCTTAATCCTTTTTGTTCCCTGAAAAAAGCTTTTTTCTCCATCCATCTATTCTCTAGATACTTACCCATGTTAGGGTAAGTATGTCTAAGCAGGGAAGCTCACGTTGAATTAATTAATTTAATTAATTAATTTATAAATTATGGTGGAAAATAAGTATTTGGTCAATAACAGAAGTTCAGCTCAATATTTTGTTATATACCCTTTGTTGGCAACGACAGAGGTCAGACGTTTTCTATAAGTCTTCACAATGTTTTCACACACTGTTGCTGGTATTTTGGCCCATTCCTCCATGCAGATCTCCTCTAGAGCAGTGATGTTTTGGGGCTGTCGCTGGGCAACACGGACTTTCAACTCCCTCCAAAGATTTTCTATGGGGTTGAGATCTGGAGACTGGCTAGGCCACTCCAGGACCTTAAAATGCTTCTTATGAAGCCACACCTTCGTTGCACGGGCGATGTGTTTAGGATCATTGTCATGCTGAAAGACCCAGCCACGTTTCATCTTCAATGACCTTGCTGATGGAAGGAGGTCCAGAGGTCAAAATCTCACCATAAATGGCCCCATTCATTCTTTCCTTTACACAGATCAGTCGTCCTGGTCCCTTTTGCAGAAAAACAGTCCCAAAGCATGATGTTTCCACCCCCATGCATCACAGTAGGTAACTCAGCAACTCAGCATTCCTTCTCCTCCGAACACGACAGGTTGAGTTTTTACCGAAAAGTTCTATTTTGGTTTCATTTGACCATATGACATTCTCCCAATCCTCTTCTGGATCATCCTAACGCTCTCTATCAAACTTCAGATGGGCCTGGACATGTACTGGCTTAAGCAAGGGGACAGGTCTGGCACTGCAGGATTTGAGTCCCTGGCGGCGTAGTGTGTTACTGATGGTAGCCTTTGTTATTTGGGTCCGAGCTCTCTGCAGGTCATTTACTAGGTCCCCCCGTGTGGTTCTGAGATTTTTGCTCACCGTTCTCGTGATTATTTTGACCCCACGGGGTGAGATGTTGCGTGGAGCCCCAGATCGAGGGAGATTATCAGTGGTCTTGGATCTCTTCCATTTTCAATAAATGCTCCCACAGTTTATTTCTTCACACCAAGCTTCTTACCTATTGCACATTCAGTCTTCCCAGCCTGGTGCAGGTCTACCAATTTTTTTCTTATGTCCTTTGACAGCTCTTTGGTCTTGGCCATAGTGGAGTATGGAGTCTGACTGTTTGAGGTAGTGGACAGTTGTCTTTTATACTTATAATGACTTCAAACAGGTGCCATTAATACAGGTAACAAGTGGAGGACAGAGGAGCCTCTTAAAGAAGAAGTTACAGGTGTGTGACAGCTAGAAATCTTTCTTGTTTGTAGGTGACCAAATTCTTATTTTACCGAGGAATTTATTTGTTCATTAAAAATCAGAAAATGGGATTTTCTGGATTTTTTTTTCCCATTTTGTCTCATAGTTGAGGTATACCTATGATGAAAATTACAGGCCTCGCTCATCTTTTTAAGTGGGAGAACTTGCACAATTGGTGACTGACTAAATACTTTTTTGCCCCACTGTAGATCAACCGGTTGAAGCCTTTTTCTATAATTCTGAAATATACATTAGTTGTGGGTAGCCATAATTTTCTTCAAACCACTAGTTTACCATATACCTTTGTATCATTTCAAGCTATTTATTAGACCCAAACCTCGAACTGTTACCAATTTAATCGATTTGTTGTTTCCTGTTCAAACGGGATTTATACCCCTACATGTTTCTACGTGTTGTGGATGTTTGTATTTGTGTCATAGATGAATGTTTTTACTCTTAGATTCCCTGCTGTCTTTTCACAGTTGCATCTCTCTTCCCTCATTTGAGCTGGAGCTCCCTCGGCCTCCGCAGTGCAGCGCTTGGTGCCTTTTCAGCAGTAGTTTAAAGCAGACATAAAACACTGAATCTTTATATTGTGTTGACAAACAATAAATAACAAAGTTAGTTGGTTTTACAAGCTATCTTGAGATGAAACTGAAGCGTAAAGGGGAAATAAAACACTGAAATGACTCTTTCATGTTGAAATGTGTAGCTCTGCAAACCCCTCCCTGAAGGTTCAGTGTAATCCCTATCAATGTCATTTTTATGATAGAATATCTCCCCAGGAGTTTTTGGAAAATGCTTCTGTGGTCATAATACAGCCAAAGCGACAGAGTCATTAATCAGATTAATGCTAATAAGATGATGGAGAGGAAACAGTGATGATGATTATGGTATTTTGACAAGAGATCTGCTTTAAAATTGCACACTGTAGCTTTAAAAAAAAGATGCTTCCAGCTTGGTCCTCCAGCTCCTTCATATAAACTTGTTACATGTTGCTGCATGCTTTGTTCAAATGTTATTTACTAAATCTGACACCTTGCCCCAGGTAAGCCGGACCTGTGTGGGGTGGAGCTGCGTGTGGAGGAGCTTTGGCATCACTATCGTGTGGAGCACGCCATGGCGGAGGGAGCCAAGAACATGCTGCGACTACTGGGTGCAGGAAAGGTCCAAGATAAGAAGGCCGTTGCTGAGGTCAGAGAAATGAGAGGAAATGGTTTGGTTTAAAACATGCTTGAAAGACTGTGAATGCTTCGTTATAAATACAAGCTGACCTAACCTTTGACGTATGACACTGGGTCATTTATTTGTTGGGTATGAACCTCCTGAGTGGATGCTCTGTTTCATATGAATTACATGAAAGCAAAGAGGATTTGGCCAAAATCTGAGTCATGCCTGCAGTTTTCTCAGGCCCACATTTAGCTTTGACAGACTCGGCTGAATGTGCCTAAACTCAGCCACCAAACTACCCAATAAGGTCTAAACCTGCATTTATTTTAGGATTTTGAGTCACCTCTCACCATGGCAACAGTTGCAATAACCCTTGTTAAAGCCAGCTTATGACATTTGGTCCACATCTGACCAGCATAAGACATGCCATAACCCAAGTTGGGCTCAGCTTATGACCTTTGGAGCATTTGTGGATCAAAAAACACCTTAGTGTTGTAACAGAGGGATAAGTAGCCTGAATTTTGTCCTAATGTGTGTGTTTCATGACATAAAAAGGATATTTCTATCAGAAACAGATTTTTTGCTCCAAAAAGTTTAATTGGAGTTTTTAACAAAAAATATAAGATCAAAAGATGAGACGTGTCCTCTCCTGGCACTGCTGTGGTTGTTACAGAAAAAAGTGAAGTTGAAGAAATCTCTGCATGAAGGCGCTGTTATTTTATCAATACACTTTGCAGAGGGTGTGTTCTGTTGTCCGATATGTTTAGCAGCTTGTGCAGCATTCTTCTTTCTAAAATCACTTCCAGAGGCTTCAACACAGCCCCATTACAGTCAGCCTTCTTTATAACTTCTATAGCGTACATAGCAGGGCTGTAGGGAGAAAGCCTCTGCTTTCCAAAAGTAACCCTTGTGTGTGTCTTCTTTATGGTAAAGCCAACATGGACAAGTCAAGCAGAAGTAGAACTTTTGGTTTAAAGTCAAAATAAGAACCTAACCTCAACGGCGCTTTATAGTGGTGGTTTTATCATGTTTGGGCTGGTTTTGCTGCATCTGAGTGGAACCATCATTGATCAAATCTACAGTAAAATCTGTGGAAATCTGTCTGAGAACTGACTCCTAACAGAAAGCCAATCGTTCTGCAGAAGAATGGTTAAACGGTATTATTTTTAAATTTGTCAATGGCCATGTCAAAGTCCCAACTTTCCTTAAATAGACATGTTTTTGAAGATCATGAAGTGAGCGGTCCAAGTGAGGAAATCCACCAACAGTACATAGATCAAGCTGCTCTGTATGAATAAAGGAATGAAAATTTATCTAAGCGGATGCACGGGATAGATTAAATGTTTATCTAAATGCTTATTTCTAGTTGTTGCTTCACAGCGAGAATGTTCATCATGCTGATATGAAATTTTGGATGATTTTCCTCAATAAAAGAATGACCAAGTTGAATTTTTGGTTTATATTTGTTGGACTTGGTTCTCTGTTAGCACTGAAATTCAGTAAACTTTTATGGTTTCGCTTGTATTCACATGGCATCATGTTTACCACATTAGTTTATGCATAAAATGTAGGTCAGCCTAACTCCTTTTTAACCAGCATATGTATGGTAAGCCTGTTAATTGCCCAAAAATGCTGTTGTTTACACAACATGTCAACAAAAGTGCCTTGCAAACCTTTTGTTGGGACCAAAACAAAGTCAAAAGTTTGAAGTTATCTCATGATCAAGTGTTTGTAAATCCCTTCGGCTCTTTAGGGTCTTTCTTGGTTAGCTTTTTAAAAAATAAATTCTATTAAATTTAAACTCAAAGTGATCAAATCCATACCTGCTTGCTTGTTTTACTTGCTACGATTTCTGTTGCTAAGCAAAAACCCGACAGGAGGTGAGCTGATTGTCACATAACATAATGTTTTTGCTTCTTTTACAAGGATGTCTTAGCAATCTTTAAGAAGAAGACAGCAGAACCCAATGAAAAATTTAGGTCATGATAAGAGTAAAACAGCCATTTGTAGTTTGTTTACACCAAACATACAGAGCAACGACACAATAAAAACACCCAAATGTGTTCTCAAAGGAGCAGAAACAACGCATGAAGGGTCTTAAACTGCTTTTATCTATCCACATAATAGTTAAACATTAAAGACAAACTGCTTTGCCAGGTAGTAGTTTATCTGAAGCACCAGTTAAATTCAGATATCAGAAACTGGATTAACGAGTATTTATCTACTTTTCTCCTTTTTTGTTGGTTTGACCACCACTTTGTTCACTGGAAGACCACAAGCTTGCAAAACTCTAATGATTAAATACAAGCAATACTATCTTTTATTCACATACATCATTTCTATTTTAGAACAAACTTGTACATTTATAATGTATCTGTATAAATGATCAGTTTGTTACTTGAAACACACACACACACACAAAAAAAAACTGCTTTTAAGGATGAGAGAAAATGAGAGAAACCCTGAATGCTTGCGGTCTCTCTGCAGGCTCAGTGTGGTCTGAGCGAGTCCTCCCAACGTCTGGACCTGCTCAGGTGCTCTCTGGAACAAAGGCTGCAGGAGCTGCCAGAGGATCATCCTAAAGCTTGCCTCATCAAAGAGGAGCTGGTGCTGGCCTCCTCCTCGGCGTTCAGCTCCCGCCACAGCACCCCGTATGTCCACAACCAGTACAGCACGCTGAGCAAACCATCACCACTCACAGGTAGGTGCAGGAGCTTTTGGGAGATGTTTCTATGTGGATGATAATATAGTTGTATTCCTTTTATCTCTGAGCGTGAGCTCTGATTATTTATATATTGTACTGTTCAGGTAGTCTTCAGGTTCATCTCCTGGGCTGCGTAGGACTCCTGGAGGTGGTTCCAGGCAGGAGCAGGGGGACCCCAGTGGTTCTCCCTTCATACTCTACTACAGATGGACGGTCCTCGTTCAAACTGAGTGGCCTCTACAACCGCAGCACCAGCAGCATGAGCCTCAAGATTCCCAGCAAGAACGAGGAGCTCTCCTGTAAGTGTTTTTGCTTTCATATTAACTTTCATTGTCACTAGCTAATGTCTGCTGGAGATGCTCTCTCTCGGCTGAAACTATGAGGGGCACGGCTGTTTTCTTTAAAACACGCTGACAATAACAAAAGAGGCTCCTTATCATTTTAAGAATACTGAGATTCTGATGTGCAGCCAACAAATCTGCAGCAACTGTGTGATGCTACCACGTCAATATGAAGTAAAATCTCTGAGGAATGTTTCCAACGCTTTGTTGAATATATGACACCAAGAATTAAGGCAGTTCGGAAGGTAAAAGGGGGTCCAGCTCAGACCTTGTAAGGTGGACCTAATAAAGTGGACAGTGACTGTATGTTGCTGTACAGAGAAAGATCACGAGTTACTGAATACAGATGAGAAAAAAGGTGAGAAAGAAGGAAGACCAAAAAAAAAAAAAAAAAAAAGGAAGGACACCAACCTAAGTGACAAAATCTTGATAAAAGCAACCAAGACCAGAGACCAAGTTTGGAGGTGTTGTTAGGAGATTAGATAATGTTGACTAATCTGTTGTATAAAAGTAAAATATTCGCGTTAACAAGAAGCAAATGTTGCATATTATTCAGAACGCTGCTCAGTGTTTTCTCTTAGAAAATCGACATGCCTCTGCATATACATGTGTTTTCCAGTGGAGGTGAGTGCAGTGCTAAAGCTGGAGAACACTGTGGTGGGACAGACAGCGTGGAGAACAGTGGGAGAACAGGCCTGGGACCAGACCTTCACTGTAGAACTGGAGAGGGTAAGACATGGGGAACGACTGGGATTCAAAGAGGAAATGCAAATTAGATGATGGTTATGCATCCGAGTCCCTGTGGATAAGCAAATATATGTGCAACTATCATAAATCTGCAAACCTTATTTTGAACACATGCAAGAGATCTGTGATCTTGTTTGTGAACGAATCTGGAGATGAGCTGCTTTAAAATTCATCAAAGGGCTAAAATGAGTCTTGTCTGCTGTGTTTAGTCCAGGGAGATGGAGATAGCGGTGCACTGGAGAGATTACCGCTCCCTGTGTGCTCTGAAGTACCTTAAGCTGGAGGATTTCCTGGACAACCAGAGACACCAAGTCCAGCTGGAACTCGAGCCTCAGGGGCTGCTACTGGCTGAGGTACAGGGCAGCACACGCTCTGGACACACAAATCAACATGAAATGCATCAATAAAATGTAAAATATAATCAAAAATTAGCATGCACTGCTCCTCATCACGTGCGTTTGCAAGCACTAAAATGTTTAAGTTCTTGTTTGACCTCAAACACACATGCAGTGTGGTAGTAGCTTGTTTTTTAACATGTATCTACACGTGTCAGGTGACCTTCTTCAATCCAGTCATAGAGAGAGGACGGCGACTCCAGAGGCAGAAGAAAGTCTTTTCTAAACAACACGGTATGTCCCCATGTACTCGCAGACACCAGACTTTTACACTAATGATTTCCCCTCAAGACTATTAACACTATTAACTTTATCTTTAAGAAATTTTAGTTAATTTGGTCCTTCTGTTCTTGAATTATTTTGGACAAGCATGTGAGTTTTAAAACTATAAACTGGGGCCTTAAATGCTACTAAAAAACTGAGTTTTAACTGATGAGTTTTACTGTTTGGGTACTCTGTGGCGCCATCTACCTGCAGACAAGGAGCAGCACCTTCAATTATCAGCCGTCCAAACAAAAAGAAATGACGCCTTCTTTCTCTTCTAAGGTTTTACATATCGGGATAGCTTTACAAAAAAAGAGGTGAACAAACATCTGCAAGGATTGTAGGGAAAGAAATGTTACAGACACCGATCTGGGAAGGGTTATAAGAACATTTCAAAATAATTTGGAGTCCATCTTGCTACAAAAATAAAGATAATTCACAAGTAAAAAAATGCTCTTTTAAGCACAAGAAAGCTTCCGATCTCCCAGTGTTTCATAGAAATAGCAAAAAAAGTAAGAAGAAAAAAAACAAAAAAACAAAAGCTGCATCTCAAACTCTACAGGCCTCAGTTAGTATGTTAAACATGAACTTTTATAACAGTACAATTAGAAAAAGAGTCTTCTCTCTAAAAATAACAAGGTGGAGATGTTTGTTGGTAATGCTCAGCAGCACAAACACCTCATACCAGCTGTCAAGCACGGTGGTGGAAGAATTATGATTTGGGCTTTTTTGCAGAAATAGGACCTGGACACCTTGCAGTCATTGGCATGCAGAGTTCATATTTGGCTTGAAGTCACAGTTTCAACCAAGAAGAACTTTGTTGAAACTGTGTCATTCAATAGGACAATGATCCTAAACCTGGAAGCAAATTTATAAAAGAATGAGTGAAATGATCCAAAGTACAAACGTCAAATTAAACTAAATAACCGGTGAGACCTCAAAATAGATGTGCATCCACCATATTAATGTGAGAGATGGTCAATAATTGAGTTTTTGCTGCTAAATTAGCAAACTACGAACTGTTAATCATATGGTGTGCTATTTATTTCACGCTTCTGGATTTGGGCTTATTTTTTGTTGAATAATGAGAGTGTATTATGTCATATGTTGTCTTTCATCTGAGGTTGTATTTACACAATTTTAGGACTTAAAATACATGAAATCTGACAGGTGACACTGTGTGTGTACTTTCCTTTCAACAACTGAACACGTGTGTTATATGTGTGAGTGTAACCCAGCAGGTCCCCAGAAACCAGATCAAAACAGAGTTTAAAAAGCAAGAATCATAAAATATTAATCCAAAACAAGCGTGTTTATCTCATATTTGTACTTCAGATGAGTTATTTACATCCTGACTGAACATCATCTGTTGAGTGGTTTACTATATCTGTGTTCTTTATGCCTGTTATGCTGCATTAAAGGATTTTATAATCCAGGGAGGTTATGAGAAGCTGCTGCTCATAAAGTCTTAATGACTTCGTTTTTTTTCTGGAAGAGGGATTATCAGCATTTCAGGAAATGCATCTACAAGTGATGCAGCAGCTCAGCTGTGTTACATCTCTAAAGCTACAGGAGATGTAGCACATCATGTTGCAGATTTTTACATGTTTCCTATTTAATAATTATGCCACACATTCCAACATGTGTTTCAGGGAAAGCTTTCCTACGTGCCCGTCAGATGAACGTGGACATTGCTACCTGGGTCCGCCTGCTCAGGAACGCCATTCCCAGTGGGAGCAACACACCTACTTACACTCCCAGTTTCACAAGCAACACACTGTCACACACCACAGGGTATGTAAATGATTAGCTTGTGTTTGTCAAAAATCATAAATCACCTAATGAGAAATCTGACAGACAGAAAGCAGGATAAACTGTGCTCTAGCACCTGTTAAACTCTGTTTCTATTCGTATCTAATTACTTTACTAAAATAAATGCTATATGTTATTCTCTTAGAATGAGCCATTTCTATCTACTTGCCGTGGGACCACATGCATGGCAGCTGTCATATTTGTGCCACCATTTTTACTACGGTGTCTCTGAATGGACAAACAACTCTGTGTGTGAAGTGACACAATCTGAGCTTTAAAACTGCAGCACTGGCTATGTTTTATAGAAGCTAGAGCATCGTTTAGGATAAGTAATGTCTTAAAAGGCACATATAATATCAGAACAGGAAGGTTTTAATCTATTTATGGCTTGTTGATGTAGTAATTGTGACATTACTGGGACACATTTATGGCCAAGCTTATCTGCTGCTTTAAAATCAAGGAAAATACAGTCTGTTTATTCAATGTGTTTATTATTGATTTGTTCATTTAATCTTTATTTATTTAAAAAATAAAACATCTTAACATAAAATTTTCCAAAACTGTCCTGGACAAGATAGGCAACAATAACAAATACATTAAACCACATTAGGAAAAACTAAATACATGCATAGTACTAATACATGCATATAAATATAACAAAAAGGAGCTATATAATTATCAGAAATTGAGACATTATAAGGTTAAAATGCAAAAAAATTTCATTCATACACTCACTGCATGCCAAAGGGGGCAGAATGGTCAAGCCAAGTTTTAAAACCAGAAATTTCTGCTTCTAAGATGTCTAGAATGGCTTGAATTCATTTAGGGAAACAACCTGATTAGGATTCTTATGTTTTGATCTGAAATTAAGAAATCTGATTGGATGTTTGAATGTGGCCAATAAACCTGATTAAGCTCAAACTTTCTGCTTTTATAATTTATTATATTTTATTTAGATACAGAGACATGCTTGACTGAGATATTTACATTATCTGTGACTGTTTCGTAAGAGGATGAATAAAATCATGTTTTAAATTATCGACTGATCACTGTATGCAAAGGGCCTCTGCAGCACAGCTCACTGTCCCTGTGCAATGCAAACTTTCATGCTTTGTTTTGTGTTTGTGTGCTTTGCAGAGAAATCTCAGTGGAGAAGCTGAATCTGGGCAGCGACTCTCCTCCCAAAGCTGAAGTCATGAGAGATGTGGTGGATGCACCGGCCCCCTTGGTGAGTACGAAGGATGGAGGACACAGAGAACAGGAAGCAGGCTGAGGATGTTCCAATGGGGAAAGTCAGGCTTCTGAATACTATCGTGTTACTGGAGTAGCTCCCTTCCAGCCCGCCGGCTCTGTCTTGGGCACAGTGCTTCGGTCATGGTGCCGCTCTGCTGAGCCCTGCAGGGAAATCTGAGACAGGCAAAGCAGGGGCCTGAGACGAAAGAGAGGAGACAGGATGAATTAATGAGAAACAGAGATGTAAAATCTCAGGGAGGCAGATTAAGTGAGGCTTAATCTGATGCTTTAATTTGATCAAGCACAAATCCAGATGTTTGACGAGGATTCAAAGGAGAAACTGTAGAGGAGAAAGACAGAAGTCCTGCTTTCTCTATTTGGTTTCATTTCACACCAAATCCAAAGTTTTGTTTACACAAGATTGTACTTACTGATTACTGACATCTAGTTTCAAAATTGCCTCTACACTTAGTCTTGTAGACATGTTGAAGCTTAAGCCAACAAAACTGCAGCAGCTGTGAGATGCTATCACGTTAATATGAGGAATGTTGTCAACAATTCCTTGAATCTATGACATAAAGACTTAAGGCAGTGCTGAATGTAAAAGGGGGTCCAACCTGGTAGTAGTAAGATGTGCTTGATAGACTGGCTGACTAATCTAAGCGTCCTGGTGAGGAGAAAACAAGGAATTGTAATGTTCTTCATTGAAAATTTCTGTCTAAAACGAGCACCAACGTTCATGCTTATTTTCTCAAAGTTGTGACCCCAACTTCATGGTTTTTCTTCACACACACACGGTGGCCACCTGTTTTAAACTTAAACTTATTCCAATACACCATTAACAATGACAGACTCCTTACATTTACAGATGTTTTCTCCTTTATAATTTCATTTTAATTAATGTAATATAGTAGATTGAGACACAAATAACTGAGATCGAATGTTCAGGCTGTGTTGCAAAATGGACATGGTGATGCCAAATATTGACTTTCAAGTTAGTTAGAATTGCACAGACAAGCTTTTGTCTTAAAGAGATTTTTATTTATGTTTCCCACATGTTTTTATTTTATTTTAATTTTTTTTTACTTACATTCTGAATCAGAATATTTGTGTTTTGAATGTTGTCCATCATCCCTCGGCTCATACTGTTGTTGGCCCTGACTGTGACATTGAATTTAAGGTAACGTTGAGGGATTCAGATGAGGGCATGTAGCAGATGGTGTGTTCAGTGGGGTAGAAGTATTATGGGATTAATTACTTTGATGTTTTTAGACAACTAATTAACAGTGAAGAGGAGAAGAAGGAGGAGGAAGAGAGGATGAGGGGAGGAGTGGGAGAATCAGCCACCAGGAGTTTTGGGGATCAGGCATAATCAGTGACAACTATTTTTACAGATGGTAGCAGTCCTTTTGTCCTCATTACTCAGGGGTGGCCAGCGTCGGTCCTCACGAGCCACAATCCTGCAGGTTTTCCAAGTTTCCCTGCTTCAGCACACCTGACTAAAATTAAATGGATCCAACAGCCTATAAGGATCTGCACAAGGACTCATTAGTTTAAGTCAGGTATGTTTGTGCAGGGATGGATGGAAAACCTGCAGGATTGTGGCTCCCGAGGACCAACGTTGGCCACCTCTGTCATAACTGATCACCCCCTCGCTGTCACGTTGCTTTTATGTGCTGTTTGTCTTCATTGTTTAATGTTTTTTGTATGTTTCCCAGGAACAGACGCCGGTCATAGAGCCTGCGCCAGATGCCCCTGCTCGAGAACAGCCAACCAGATCGCTGTCCCAAAACTCTTTACGCAGGTGCGAAAACACACCTCACACCCCATCTCTCACAAACACACATTCACATACACAATAAACTCACACCTTAGCATCTTTCTACAATATGGTCGACGCAGCATGATATCAGGAAACACACACACACACACCTTCCCCCCACCCTGCACAATATGGGCCTGTGTTGTTTTTTTAACACCTTCTAATAAATCCAACTCATCATTAATGTGGATTACAGCTCATCTCAGTGTGTAAAAATCACAAATTTTTTTTTTTTTGTTTGTTTTTAAACCTGTCTTGTCCAGCATCATAGCAGCAGAGTGATAGTCTGGTTGCTGTATTGTGCCGAACAAAAGGGGAGGCTTATGAGTATAAGGCTCCTCTTGATAGTCTGATTCCTTTATTTATTTATTTACTGTTATTTATTTAC
>JBAMHW010000023.1:6231026-6241651 GCA_037177495.1 Rhadinocentrus ornatus | reverse complement strand
TTATTATTATTATTATTATTATTATTATTATTATTATTATTATTATTATTATTATTATTATTATTATTCTTATTATTCTTCTTATTATTATTATTATTATTTTGTCCTTTGTGAAGAAGACAAGTTAAATAAAAATCAAATCAAATTTGATGTGACAAAGATCAAAATGATGTAATCTGGCTGTTTCCAGACTGAAACTGTAGGACTGGCCAGCCTTGACAGGTCGCCTGTCCATTGCAGTATTTCTTTTATAATTTTTTTCCTATTTTATTAATTTCCTCTCCCTAAGGCACGGGCTCCAGTCTCGGGCTCGGGTTAGGATAACTATCTCTTCTATTGAATAACCACCACTTGTAACATCACTTTTGCAGCTCTTTCTGCGACTTTATACAGTCTAGATCAGTCCTTTTAAACCAGTCTATAAAAATGTCTAATTCACAATTCTGCTTCAGTGCATTTGAAAAGATCACTTCACATTTATTTTAATAGTTAATGAAAATCCATCAAGAAAGTTGAGTTGAGGATATTATCTCTGGGTCTGAAAAGTGAAGCCAATACAGAGTTAGTTTATCTAATGGCCAGTAGGACGCTATTCTTGTGGTCACAAAAAGTCCAGGTATGTTGAAATCTGAAAGTACCTCAGTGAACATTTTCTTAATGAGTTTTTCAACATTAGCGTTAATACTAAAAATGTTGCTCCTATTAGGAGAAAACAGATGTATTCTTTTGTGATTGATATAGTTTTTACAAATCTCATTCAAATCCAACCATCACTCATGCCCAGTATAACCTAAATATTCATTTTAAAAAAAAGAATTAGTTTTAAACATCTCTGTTTCAAACACCACTGAGCAATCTCTCCAATTTACTTTCTGCATGAATAGCAGAAAAAAGGAAATGAGCTGATAAAAAAATTAAATATCGCTCACAAAAATTAATATGGTAAGACAAACAGTCTATATGATAAATGCATGACAAAAAAATAAGTAAAATCAAGAAGAATTCTTGGGTGTTAAAAACATCCTTTCTTAGTTACAGGAAGTTCAAACAACAAAATTAGAACCAATTTGGTTATGTTTTTTTACTCCTGTAATTAACTTTTTCATGTAGTATTTGTAGACATGAAGCTTCTTGTTTGTTGAACGCGTAAACATGGAGGAATGTTCTCATATCTTACTGTATCTTTGCTCTTCTGTCCACAGGTGACAGTGTTGCTGAAGCCTTTATCGGTGACCCCTTCCCGTCGTAGAGCCATCCACCTGGTGCTCAGCTCCAAGGTCGCACTAACCTGGTTTCTGGAGGCTGAACAGCTGTCCCCAAACCTCCCAGTACTGGTGCAGGTCAGTCAGATTTAAGTAGTGATTCTCTTTAAATGAAACAAAATTTTTATTTGATTTTTTATGAGCGCACAAGTAAAAAGATTAACCATGAGCTTCAAGTTGCTAAAACACCATCTGTTTAACTCTTCTTTGTATTTTTTAGGTGTCCCCAAACTCCAG
This sequence comes from Rhadinocentrus ornatus, assembly GCA_037177495.1. NCBI lineage: Eukaryota > Metazoa > Chordata > Actinopteri > Atheriniformes > Melanotaeniidae > Rhadinocentrus > Rhadinocentrus ornatus. Next base: position 6,240,152 of record JBAMHW010000023.1, on the reverse strand, counting down.
CGTACAGTCACAGACCCTACGTTTCCATGTCCAAACTGTTCATTCATTACCTTTACGCCCCTCTGCGTTGCATCGCTGGGCTCTAAAGCACCATGGCAACCTGTCCTCTCTGATACACACAACACAAGGCAATCGTGTCTATATTCGACTGGGCGAGGGTGAGCAACAAAGAAACAATACTGTGATGAAACGTTTTATTGTAGTATAAACTATTTAATTCTCATCGCTGATGGCTAACCTAAACATCTGAACACAAGAATAATCTGTATGGTTGAAAATCAGGTAACGTCTCATCATAAGCTGCATTTCCATTACAGTTTTTTTGCTAAATAAAAGGGATATTGCACTTCCACAAAGTACAATTTGTGATTTGCAGGTATTTCCATAAATGATGTTAAGCACATAAGCCATTATTCTCATAAAATCTCGTCACAAAAGACTCCACTTCGAGGAGGAAGGAGAGTTCCAGCTCCTTGTAAAACTCTGCATTTCATTGTTGTTTGCTATCAAAGATGACGGTTATATTTTTTCTTTAATTATTTGTAACAATATTTCCATCTCCTCCCCTGTCCATACAGACTGAACCATCTTTACTTGAAATGAGCTGGTCATATCTGGTCATGTGTAAATGCGAAAATAGTATTTCCATTACATTTTGCGATACACAGTATACATCGACACAACTGAAAAACCACCTCATGAGAGGGTAAAAACCTTTTAGAGATATTTTGAGAGTTTTTGTTTAAGTTTAGGTGCTTTTATTTACCAGTTTTTTATTGCGATTTTTAGGTTTTGAACAATTTTAGAGGTAATGGAAATACAGCTATTCCTCACTTTGTTCTTAACAGACTGCATTGAGTTGACGTTGGTGAGCCTAAACTCAGTTTAAAGGCATCTTTTATATCAATTTTACAGATCCAAATCAACCTGCCGTGTGCCAGCTGGAGCCCAGGTTCCTCTCTGACAATTACATGACCTCTGACCTTCAGCCACAGGCGGTGAAGGGTTGTGGCCGCACCCCAATGAGCCCTGAAGTTCATGTGATCAAGCTCCATTCTGCAGGGTCAGGGCTCTGTCGTGAGAGCATGCAACATCAGAGATCTGACTAATTAATGAGATGAGATGAAATAATTGTTTTACCTTAGAGTAACCTTGTTTCATGCTTCATCTCTTTCAGCTGCCTGCGTGGGAAAGTGATTGTTTCTCTTGTATCCCCAGTGGCCAGTGCAAAGTCACATACAGTTGTTCTGATTCTCAGCAGCTTAGAGCCAGTCAGCTGGACTATTGCTTCTCATGGTGTCCAGGGTCACATCCATGTTCATGTATGGACCACCGCCTTTATTTCTAAATACCAAACCAAGAATTTCTTTGATTAATATGACTAACAGCTGTTTGACAATTGTTTGACTTTACTTGGTGTTTTCCATTAATTTACTCTGATTATATGCTTGTTGTATGCACTATTAACAAAAAAAAACAACACATAGTCATTACCATGTAACTCAAAGTCAGTCACACTTCTGGGATATCTGTCCCCATCGGAAGTAACAATGATTATAAATGGATTTAACTAGCTGTTGTACAAATGGAGCAGACGACAGGTGGAAATGAGATGCAATTAGCAAGACAACCCCTATAAAGGAATCGCTCTGGAGGTGGTGGCCACAGACCATTTCCCTGTCTTCCTTCTTTCTAGCTGATTTTTCACTGTGTTTGCATTTTCCCAGTGCCCCCCACCACCAGAGGTAACATGAGAGTGTCTGCAACCCACAGAAGCTGCTCAGGTAGCGCAGCTCTTCCAGGATGGCACATCACTGTGTGCTGTAGCAAGAAGGCTTGTTGTGTCTCTCAGTATAGTGTGGAGACCATGGACGAGATACCAGGAGACAGACTAGTGTATTAGGAAAACGTAGAGGAGGCTGTAAGAGGATGACAACCCAGCATCAGGACAGCTATCTGTTCCTTTGTGTAGAGAGGAACAGGAGGAGCACTGCCAGATTCCTACAAAATGATCTCCAGAAACATTTGAGTGTGCATGTTTCTGCTCAAATTGTCAGAAACAGACTTCATGAGGGTGGTATGAGGGCCTTACGTCCACAAGTGGGGCCTGCCAGCCAACACCATTCAGCCAGGATTGGCAGATTTTCCATTGGCACCTTGTGCTCTTCACGGATAAGAGCAGGTTTGGGTTAAAAACATTCTGATGCATGAAACATCCTCCACCATGACCAGTTTGGCAGTAGGTCAGTGATGGTCTGGGAAGGCATATCCTTGGATGGCCGCACAGCCCTCCATGTGCTAGCCAGAGGTAGCCTGACTGCCATTAGGTACCGGGATGAGATCGTCATACACATTGTTAGACTTTATGCTGCTACAGTGGGACCTGGTTCCTTCTGATGCATGACAATGCTCAGCCTCATGTGGCTGGAGTGTCTGAACCTCATTTTGAATTGTCTTGAGGAATTTCCACGGATGTTGGGTCAGCCTGAGATCTGATCTTTCCACTTTTATTTTGAGTATGATTCTGAATCCAGACCCCCATGGATTAATGATTTTTATTTGTATTGATCATTCTTATGGCATTTTGTTCTCAACACATTTCACTATGTTATAAATAAAAACTCTCAACTGGAATATTTCATTCATCAAGGTCTAAGATGTGGTGTTTAAGTGTTCCCTTCATTGTTTTGAGCAGCGTATGTCTTCCTCCTTTCTCGGTAGTCCTCCAACAGTGTGTCCCTACCATCCCCACCTGAGCCTGACCTAACGCTGTCCAGCACACTTGACTCTGACCTTTCAACCACATTTGATCTTCTTGTCTGGGCTGATGAGAAAGGCTACAAGGTGACCTCATACACGGAGGCTGGTCTGGCCAATCACTTTGCGATCCACTTAGCGGAGGGTGGAAAAGGTCAGGATCCCACGTGTCTTGGGCCTGTCACTATGTTGAGTACAGTATTTTCCCTTTATTGTTTTTGCTCATTCAATTTGGTTATTTGCTCAGCCCCTTTATCTTACCATGTTAGAGTTAAATGGTATCAAATTACTGATTTACTAATTTATATAGCTTTCAAAGTAGCTTGTTGGAGTTGTGTTAAAAGCAGCTGAAAGGAATTTCCTTTCCCTATTTTCCACTTGTTTTTGACCAAGGCAATTTATTTTGTTTATGTGGTTGTCCTTTAAGTTTTGTTTCCAGTTAGTGACTGGTGATGGCACAACACTGCATAGTTTATCCAAGCAGAGCCAATTAATGGAAACAACTTTTGTACTAAGCCATTTTTCAAATGTTTGCTTCAAATATGCTTTATCCCCGAATTGAAACCCAGCTAATTATTCTGCTTATTATTCTTATTGGAAACTTTGTAGCCAAATCTAAAGAAAAGCTCTTTAAAGGTAGATTTTTTAACTTCGATTTTTAAAATATTAGTACTAGTAGTATTTTATTAAACAATGCATTTGATTCAGTTCCTTCTTCAAGTTCATTTATACTTTGAGTTCACTTTTTTTTTTTTTTACAGCCTACAGGTTGATATGAAGATAAACAAAAAAGAAAAAAACATCATCCAAATCAATCCACTGGAAAGTCTTTTCATTTGCACTAAAAAATAACCTATAAAAAATGCCAGGAAACAACTAAAATAATAATGACAATATTAATAATAAAGACAATCTTACAGTAATTTTGATCTTATGACTGATGTTGTGCAAGTTGGGCGCAATAACTATTACATTTACAGTTGATGATTCTAAATATTTTTAGCACATCCATGGCAGCAAACATTAACACTCTACCTTTTTTGTATGGCTACAGTGTTAATGTAAATCTAAAGATTTTGCATTATCGGTGCAAAAGTCTTGTCTGCAATAACATTGCAACATTAACTGTCGCTACATTTTATAATTTTTATTTTATCAATCCCAATCACGAAATTCACCATGGACCCATGTCTAGGTGTAGTAGACAACATCGGGCTCCCATGTTTTAGCACCCGAGGAGCAGTTTTGGGGGGTTGAGGGCTTTGCTCAAGGACACACAGCGTTTCATCTGTGTTTGCACTCTAGAGACATAGGTTCTCCACACCCAAGCCCATCTCTGAAAGCATTAGGCTACCACTCCCCCCTAAGGCGGACTGCTGGGACCTGCTGATAACTTCTGCTAGCTGCTCCCAACTGCTGCTAGCTGCTACTAGCTACTGGTAGCTGCTCTTTGCTACTGTTTCCTACTGCTAGCTGCTATTAGCTACCAGTAGCTGCTACTTGCTACTGCTAGCTGCTCCTAACTGCTGCTAGCTTCTATTAGCTACTGGTAGCTGCTCCTTGCCAATGATAGCTGCTACTAGCTAGTGGTAACTGCACCTGACTTCTGCTAGATGCTACTAGCAGGTGGACTTGTGGGCAGGGGGTAGATTGGCATATTGAAATCAAAATAAAAGAAACAAGCAGTTTTTCCCATTTCTCCAGTTTGTTACTCCACTCAAGTAAAATTTCCAGTCACTATTTACTTGAACTGAAATATTAGTTGACTTCTATGTCCTCTCTCTGTTTCTTCAACAGATAAGGTTGCAGCCATGAATTCTCTGGTAATGCGGCCTCTTGGGGTGGAGGAAAGCAGGCTGAGGCAGTGGCTAAATACTGGGGAAGGACAAGAGAGGTTCACAGTGAAATGTGAAGGTGGTCTCCTCAGTGTCACAATGGACCAGCAAAGCCTGCGGGTGTGCATCATACCTATTATGTGCAGTGACAAATGTTTAAAAAATGAAAATATAGCTGCCCAACTTGCTAGATGAGCATCCTGTTATCTGATAGACAGTTAACCTCCCCCCTCCAAAGTTAACAAATCCACCTGGAGAACATCTAAAAGCCTTACTTAACATTTTTACCATGATCACTGAAATTTAATCAACTACATTTAGAAGTGAAATTTTGTAAAATCAGCTCTCTTCTTCAGAGATTGTCGGTGCCAGTGGCTGCCATGACTCTGCAGGATCAGAGATGCCAGGCTCTGTTCAACGGGAGCCATTTCCTGTTAGCGTTACCTGTCATTTTCTGCAGAACTGAGGCCGTGCTTGTGGGAGAGCCCAGAGGGGTGCAGTACAAAAACACGGTGAGTTTTGACATAAAGGCCATGCAAAATCTCTTAATGTCTGAGCTCCGTTTACATCACGATGCTGGCAAAAAATGTGGCCTTTCGTTTACATGGTAACGGAGTTTTAGGTGGGCAAAGTTGCAAAGATCTTTAAATGTAAGATGAATCTTGTCTGTGTAAACAAACTGAAATCTTTTGGCAAAGATGACGTCTGTCATGTCAACATCTGTGAACAGCGTAACAACAACAATAGCAGACCTCCATGTACTGTTTGTGCTGCTGAATCTTTCAAAGTATTTTGGTCTTTTAAAGCAAAAACTGCTTTTTTTGTGCAACATTTCTGCTGTCAGTGAAGACACACAGATTTTATGTGCTAGTTAACCAATAAACCTCTGTACAAGTGGTTTTTTTGATGAGGATGTAGTGCACACATAATGTGTGTCGTTTCAAAGTGTTCACTGCCCACTACAGCTCTGGCATGCACATTACATCCTTTCCAGTCCTATTTGTGTTTTCATTCTGGTGGTTTTTTCTTGACTGTATTTGTATGTATTGTATGTGTGCATTTTTTTTTCTTTTTTAAATGCAAAGGGAGAAATTTGGGATTTTGCAAGGAAATGCAATATGTAAACTTAAAGTCTACATATTGCTATTTTTCATTCCACATAATTTTGCTCGTCTTGAATCAGAAGCTTAAAACAAATATTAGTATGATGAGCTCGACACACTGGAGGTGACATTGCTCTTTCTCCATCATTTTCTATGGAACTTGTGCAATGAGGCAAAAATTGCTGCCCTCCTTCAGCCAAGCGACAGGCAACATTCGTGCATGTAAAATGTTACGCTCGTTCACGTAGACGTGCACATGGGGACTTGCGACACAACACAGGAAAGTTAAAAAATTTTCAACTTTTGTCGCTGTTGCATGGCACTAGAACCAACCAGCTAGGTGCTTTATTGACTGACCAATGAGCTGAGAGCAGGCTAGATAGCGCAGTCTGCAAACACTTTCAACATGGAGGAACACGTAATTTTAGCTGTGTCTGATTTTCCCATACTTTACAATACTTGACACAGCGAATATAGAGAGGTAAATAAAAAGGCAGTTGCGTGGTGCCAGGGTGAATTTGTAATAATAACATTAATAATAATAATAATGAATCAAATTACATGACCCACAAAGACAGTTAACTATATAAGGAGTGAAGCAGAAAATCTCGGACAAAATGTCAATCCACTAAATCACAAAATTGGATCACAGTTGAAATCTATGGAGCCATTAAACTGGTTTTACTTCTGGCCAGTGGCCACTGCTGCTGTAGAAGCTGTTTATGAGACACACAGTTTGAATCCACATGTTGTTCAGCACTGCTTCATCTGCTTAAAAGGACAAACAGCATCTATATCAGACAATGATATAAAAAGCCATTTGGTGCGTAAAGAACACTTTAAATTGTGCTATCTGGATGATCTCTGAGTGACTTGTGACCTGTGTCAACATGACCAGAACATGGCGACGTCGAAGCCTAAAAACCGGATCTCTGCAAAGAGGCAAATTAAGTGAGAGTCTCTGTGGAGGTAAGAAATGGGAAGGAAACACGGGTTAAAAGGAGGAAGGGAAAAGAAGAAGGGTAATATTTTAAAATATTAAATTAAGAATACAGTCGTGAAAAACTACACAATCTTGCAATTGTAATGTTTGACATGTCAGGCCTTTTCTTAAAGGTCTTACCAGTTATTAAAACTAGGGATTTAAAATGTCAGATAAAAAAGACATGACTTCTTGCAACATGTCATTAATTTAACAAAAAGTAAAGCAAAATTTAGTATTAGCATGTGAAAAACTACATTTTCACTATTTTCACAACAATGAAAGAGGTAACACACTTGATTATTTGGTCATCATCATTGGTGTGAGCGTCTCCTTAAAAGCAGAAATTTAGTCATTTTACCCGTCTGTCGCATAATGTATGTGCTTACACAATGCCAAGGAGGAAAGACATGTTGCTGCCCATCAGTTTTCCTCATGCAGCAATTTCTGCTCTGATTTCTGTTTCTGATTCTGTGATTGAACCCAAATTAAAGCAAATTTTATTTACTTTTTCTGTTTCACTGATGAGTTTTTTACTGCTCCTTTCATTAACAAAAGCCCAGTGTTTCTATCATTAACTTATTTATTAGAATGGGAGTGAACAACATGTGTGCATGTTGGTCTAGTTTCACAATGACTGAAATGTAAGAAGAAGAAAGCAAAAAACAAAAAAATCTTGTGAAAATCGTGTAAATGTGCCATTTTTTACATTTGCCATAATGCCATAAAATCAGCTTCCCTCAGACTGTAAGGGAGCGTTAACAGAAAACGGTGGTGAATCTAAACTGAAGGTGAGATGATGAGACGTTGTTTTTGACCTGTTTTTTCTGCTGGGTTTTGCTCTTCGTTTTCTTCTGTCTAGGTGTTACTGTGGAAAGATGAATCTCAGACCACTGTAGCACTCAGTGAGACAGAGATGTCCAAGCGCCCACTTAGCATACCTGTGAGACATCTGCATGTTTACAGGCATCAACGTTATTTATTTCCTATTTTTAATTTGTGATATGATGTTTCACACCTGTTTTTTGTTTCTTTCTCTCTCAGATTAGCTGCTTTTTTGCCATTGCCACACATGCCACTGATGATAATGTGACCCTTCCTCTGATAGGACGATTTCCAAGTGGTGTCCCACAAGGTCCAGAGTCTGATCCAGAAATCAGGCATCTCCCAACTCACAGGCACAGATCTGGACCTGTTCTTGCTTTGAAGCTTTCTGTCACTGAGAGCTATGAGCAGACTTGTTATGGGCCGTGTGTCATCACTGCTGACCACAGTGTCTATGTTGAGGTCTGCGTTTGAGATTTCTTCATCTTCCTTAAAGTCAAGGCTTCTCTGCTTCTTTGGTTTAAATTTAGTCTCTCAACTCAAATAAACATTAAAATGAAGTTTTCTTAAAGCTCTCGTGTCTATTCCACTGCAGATTTCAGCCGAAGCACCTCTCGCAGATGTCGTGCAAGTGAAGTCATGTTTTGTATCTCCTCAGTCTGACCCAAAAAAATCTCCTTTCTGGACCGTGATAAGCAACAGCTGTTCCTCAGACCCATCGCTGACCCTCGTCACCAAGACACAAGGTGAATTAAAAGAAGACATTGAAGGTGAAGGTCAACTGGGAGAAGAAAAGACTGAGACAGAGAGAAGTTATCACAAAGAAATGAAAGGCTCAAGTATGGCTGAGAGTTGGAGAAGTGGAGGAAAACACCCTTTAAGATTTAGTTTCATCCTGCGGCCAGTTTTTAATGACTCGATGCAGTTTCTTCACTGCAGTGTTCTCCTGTGTGTGTCGGACTCAACAAAAGAGGAAGCCTTGAAGGAAGTGGTAAAGAATGACTGCCAGGGCAGGAAACATATTCCTCTACTTGGATCTAGATCACCCAGTAATCAGGTAAAACCACATCATTCCACTAAACCTGTACAAGTTAAGATGTGACAGTGAAACAACAGATCATTGTGTTTCTGGACGTTTCTGGAGAGGGACTTGGTGAGACATCTTAAATCAGTAACATATGGGAAACTGGGAAAAAGAATCAGGAGCTGTACATGCAACTTTAGTAAATAGCCACAGTTTGGTGAACCACAGTTTGGTGAACAGCAGTTTTCCACAGAACTACTATGATGCTGCAAGGTGGTAAGAACTGACACACACCAGCCACTTTATTAGGCACACTGTTCAAGTGTTTGGTTATACAAATATCTAACCAGCCAATCACATGGCAGCAACTCAGTGTATTTAGTCATGTAGACATGCTGAAGACGACTTGCTGATGTTCAAACTGAGCATCAGAATGAGGAAGAAAGAGGATTTAAGTGACTTTGAACGTGACATGGTTGTTGGTACAAGACAGGACTTTGACACACAGCCATCTCTAGGGTTTAGAGAATGGTCTGAACAAGAGAAAATATCCAATGAGCAGCAGTTGTCTGGACCAAAATGTCTTGATGTCAGAGGAGA
>JBAMHW010000023.1:6191559-6205935 GCA_037177495.1 Rhadinocentrus ornatus | reverse complement strand
TGCCAGCAATCTCCGAATGGAACCAGCTTCAGCTGTTTCCCATTATGTCCAGCCGATCAGGCCAAGGGCCGTAACAGTGACTATAAAATTACAACTTGAAATTGACATGTCAGTATTTGAAAACGGATAGCTTGTGTTACTTCTAGATATTTATCTCAGCTAGTGAACACATGTGATGTGACCAAATCTGGTCTACCTTTGGGTAAAATAGACCATTAGCAATTATTATGTGAACTGAACTTAGCAAAAAAGGTCATGAGTTGGACTTCAATTCAGCCATGGCATGTACTGTATGAGCTAGATTTTGTCTAGATGTGAAAAGCCTCATAATAAATGTTAACATGTTAGCATGCTTACACTAGCATACTGACATGCTAAAACACTCAAATAAGCTAGTGTTTAACATGCTAAACTTAGTTAGAGATTAGAGATTATGTACAATGAGGGGAGTAAATTGTGATAGCCAATGCCAAGACTTGTCATGAAACTAAGCTGACAGTAGGCTACCTCTGATTAACCTCTAACCACGTTATCCAGGTGATTAACCATACTTGGATTTTGATCCTGATGATGTTGGTGTCAGCATGGTGGCCATTAATGTCACAAGCTTATCAAGCTAAAAATCTAAATCAAACTAGGCTATTAGGCTAATTGCCACATTAAACAGAAATTACAGCTACTGTAAAGCTAACTAGCTAGGTCAGTATAGTAGTTTGTGCTAATGACATTGCAGGTCTTGTTAGCTCAGGCCATGCTGGTTAAATTACGGAATTAGCTCTCATGAGAGAAATGACCAGACCTGCACTACTCCATTTTAAAATAAATATGATAATTAATGTTATACATGACCATGGCTACAACAGTTGTATTGCCTGCAGGTTAGTGTTAATAGCATGCATGCATGCTAATAGAAATATTCATTATAGTTGAGTTCTGTTTTATTTTATTGAAAATGTTGTTTTTTTGTTTAGTTTTTTTGTTTGTTTGTTTTTCTCTCTATTTATTTGGATATTTGACCAGAAAATATTATGAAAAAAAAAATCCATTCTGGTTATTTTTAGCATTAAGTTTTTAAAGTTTATTTATATATATATATATGAAGAATTTGAGAGCATTAAAAAAATGAAAGAAAAGGCAAAAAAGTTGTTCAATAAAGCAGCTTGTATGTATAGCTAGATTTTATCTACAGAATCATCATTAGTTGTTACACTTCATCTTGAGATTTTTCTCTGTGGCATTCGTGAATATTGTTGTAACTCACACATACCGTTTGCCACCTCTGCTGTGACTTCCACACCACTTTTCTTTTTGGTTACCCCATGCTCTTACTGTGAGACGCACACACTCAAACACACACAGACCAGCTGTGCTCATTGTGGTACATTGTCAGTTTGCTTCACTACTCAAGACTCTAGTGGCCCAAATACAAAGGAAAAAACACATTAGGAACATATAATGTGAACCTTCCATGTACATGAAAAGAGAAAGATGAATTTATTAGCTTTGCTCATCAAACTTGGGAAGCCTTTGTCCTTTTTGGAACAATGCAACTCTGCAGAAAGATCCAGACAGAGAAGCAGAACTGAAATCACAAACACACACACACATATGAGTTGTGTATAGTGGTTATGAACAGGAGCATTGGCTGGAAGAAACTTGCTGCTGTATGACTCTCAATACAGTATGCTCAGCGTCCTCTGCTGGATGAAACAATGCTGCAGCCGGCTGTCTTTTTTTATTTTTTCCAGTCTGATGGTAATATGGAATAACTTAAACTGAAAAGAAGTGGGCATAGCTGTTGTGATTAGTGGAGTAAACAAGGGTTAGCACAGCTCGTTAGAGATTGCATCTGATGATCAAGAAGATTGTCGTCCTGCTGGTCAAACTGGTTAAAACTGGTCAACTACTCTATCTGTAAAATTAAGTTTTAAAATTTTATTATAAGTATATGAATGTTTTTGTTATGTTATCCTGTAGAGCTGCACAGTGGTGTGTTGGCTAGCACCAAGTCAGCTGGAGCCTTCCTGTGTGGAGTTTGCAAGTTTTCCCTCCGCATGTATGGGTTGTCTCTGGGTTCCCCATAGTCCAAAAAATGCATGTTAGATTTATTATAGTTTCTAAATTGATCATAGAAGCAAGTGTGAGTGTTGCTGGTTGTTTGTCTTTCTATGTTAGCCCTGTGATTGACTGGCAACTTGTCCAGGGTGTACCCTGCCTCTTGCCTGATAGCAGCTGTGATATGCTCCATCCAGCCCACCCTGCTTTGGAATAAGTGGGTATAAAAATTACTAGTTGGATAAATGTTTTCATGATGGTCATGTATGGGTTCAATTTAAAGCCATAAGGATTTTGCAGCTGTAAACATATGTTTAAGAGTTTTATTTGTAAAGCAAATTTAGTCATCCTCCAAAATAAATCTACCTGAGGAATCCAAGTTTGTGTATATGTAGAAAATGATTTGCATAGTTGTAAAAAAAAATTTGTATTTAAAAAGAAAAATAGAAGCGCTTTAGTGGTAGGTCTGGGCAGATCAATCCAAATATCCATAGTATTGATATTGATAATTAAAAATGTTCAGTTCTAGCAATTATTTCCTGACTGCTCACAGGAGTTGAGTTCTCTAAAAAGGACTTTCTTCATGTTTATATTTGCAACAAACCTATAGTATGTCACTAAATACTGTAATGTACAAATAACCCTTTATAATTTTTAAGAGTTTTTTATAAGGTTTAAGAGTTTTCAGTTTGAATGCAGATTTAATGTGAAAATTAATTGCTTGATAAATTATGTCATTTTAAAATAAAATATAATAGTAATAATTTAACCTTCTTACTAATTATTGTGCTAAATAATTTCACTTGTTACCTTTTTAATAGGTAAATCCTGAAATTTTCACCCCTCTGGTTCAAAATTGTTAAATGGACTGTGCTTATATAGCACTTGGTCACTTCTAGTCACATGTTGAGAGCTCTTTTACACTACATGTCACATTCACACACACCCAATGCTTCTGTTGTCTAAGTTCTTTTTCCAATTACACTCATTCATACCCTAATAGATGCATTGGGAGGGAATGTGGGGTTCAGTGTCTTGCCCAAAAAGCTGCAGTGTTTGCAGCTGATTCGTGGGTGAATGGTGTTTTACTAATTAAATAGTCTATTTATTTATTTATTTATTTAACATAGGTATCCTCTTGCATCTAATATTGTCTTTTGAATCTTAGTCAGCTGGTAACTAAATAGGCTCTCAGCCAATCACAAGGAACCTGACCAAGCCAGCATGTAACGTGCAGCCTTGTGATTGTCACAGCAGCAATAGGGGTGGGTCCTCCTCTGTGCAGGAAGCTTAAAGGAACTGGTCTAGGCTGGTCTTGTGCTGCGAGTAAACTGCCCAGCTTAACAAGTCTTTGCGTGACACTGAATGTGTGCAGTCCTGACTGGAGGATAACATCTTCTACCTTTAATGTGTATTTAGATTTGTAGAGGGAAATAAAATGAGTTATAAATACTTTTATTGTCTAGCAACCAATTTACATTTCGGCTGGAGATTTATATGAGCTTGTGTTGACATTGGAACATGTCTTTATATTCTCTCAGTTGTCTGAATATATTGTTCATTTTGGGAAAACGTTGGTTATAATGGAGCCTGAAGACTTAACCATGTACACTTAGAACCAAATCTCTAAGATGTTGACATTTTGGTTTCTGGTTAAACTGGTGTGAACACAGGCCGGCTACACCAGACAGCACTGTGGTTCTGAGACTCTAGAACAGAGCCAGAACCAGAACCTGAACTGTGTCTGTGTGAAAGCCCCTCAGGAATCCGCCCATGCCGAAGACTCCAATTCTACTGGCTCCCCCGAGATAAAGTTCTTGAACTGAAAAAATACAGCTCATGGTGGATGCAATGCTGATTTAGAAATCATTTGAAGGCTTAGATAAGTTAAAATGATCGTGCCAGCTCCATTTTTATTGCTGGTAGTTTGTTCTGAAAGAGGGTTTTCTCTCTAATTTAGTTCTGAAAGAGTTAAAGGGTGCAGCCAAACCCCCACTCAGCAGGCTTTCAGTGCTGAATTAGATTTTTTAGCCACATATCCTCTGCTGTCATGGCAACGATTGAAAAGCTGTGAGTCGGCCAGCTCAGGAGGAGTTTGTTCTAAGTGTCAGGAGTTTTTCACGAAAAAAACCAGACAGCGCCGGCTTAAAGTTTCTCTAAGGCTGCTAGGAGCTGATCACAAGGAAACTGAGAAAAGAACTGGAAAAGTTATTTAACCAGGTAGGTGAAAGCTGATTGAGAACGGATTTAATCAACACGTTTGTTACTTATTGATTTTATCTGAAAGAAAAGGTAATGATAATCAGAATTTGACAAGTCCAAAATTTCAAAATAATAAAACTTTGAAACCTTTATGCTTTTGATGTACTTTGTTTACTTGTAACATGCTCAGTTATAACTTCAAAACATTCTAAAACTTTCTACATCACTTAAAAAGATCAATAATTAAAGATGCAATAATTAAAGTTTGAATTCCCAAGGAATTTTTTTAAGTCTCATTCTTAAAACTAATTTGTTAAATTGGGACTGTTAGTCTAATTTAATAATGTTTCTATTTGCCATATAACTTTACAGCTCCACAGCCGTCATACTTAATGTTGAACAAATGAGCCTAATGTTGTCAAATCCTGCTCGGAGTCAGGAAAAACATGACATCACTTTATTATTATAATGCTGCATCTCTATGAAAATAGAAACACTTAAAGCTCTGCTTAGTCCGGCAGAAAATAATGTGTTAATATAAGGTCATAACATTTATGTTGGCTATATGTGTTATTGTTTTGCAGAAACCCTTGTAAAATCCTGTGGATGCCATGTTTTCCCTCTCAGAGCTGGCACCGTTGAATCAGCATCAGAGCAGTAGTAAGCTGTTGAAACCCTGGTGGGAGGTCTTCATGGATTACCTGGTGGTTCTGATGCTGATGACTTCAGTTTTAGCCTGCACTGAGCAGCTGTCTCGGGACAGAGTTGTGTGCATTCCTTTGGATCCAACATCCTCTGTAAACACAACTTATCACGATCCCTCAACAAGTGGCAATATGGACCTGATTCCATCTCCAAATCCCATTCCACACAACACTGGTCCAAATCCTTACTCTGCAGCACGGGGTCGACGCACACATCTGGTCTACCAGCAGTATGTTTACATCAGCCAGGTACTGTAATACCATGCTGATTGCTTTTGTTGTTCCATCTGTAGATAGGTTATATAGCTATGTATAGCCATGCAACACAGTTTTAATCATTGGCTTAGTAATGGATCATTAGATTACTTGTATGTGAAAGGAATCTCTAATATGGATAAATAGACAATTATTCCCTTATCTAGATAGGTTTATGGCATTAAAGTCACAGTTGCACTGCATAGTGCTCTAAAAGTGATATTTTAGGTTAAACTTATTCTATATTAACACATAGCTGCAGGTACAGGACGAAGTTTTTGCTACCAGTTTTTTTCTATTTGTATTTCAATTACTATTGAAAAGTTATTTTTTAAGAGAACTTTGTTTGCATACACTTTAATTGTTGTATGGAGATTAAAAGGTTTGAAACAAGCCTGCAAAATCATTTAGTATTACCAAATTATTTTACTTGCTTATAGAATTTTATCTACTTTCAACTGCAACTAAGGGCAGCCCACAGTTCAGTTTGAAGATTGCAACCAAGTGACAGTAAAATGCTCTAACGTGTAGATTTGTTTGTGGGACACTATCACCAAGTTTATAAGGGGGGCAGACCAGCAGGGACTTGGTATTTGTATGAATTTTTTTAAACTTTGGAAAACGTTTCTTTGGCTGCAAGATTTATAAACAGGATAAATCATAACTTATTTCTTTTTAGCAATTTTTAAGCAATTTCTGACTCAGCTGTTTTCCTTAGAAAACCTACAAAAGATCATTTGTATCATTTTTTTTTTAGCTAAATGTATGTTTAGCTAAAAACAAAACACATCAAAATGCTTAAATGCTGTATTTCATTTTATGAGAACCTCAATCAAGTGATCTGAGTTATGTTTGCAAGTGAATCCTAAATCTGCACAAGACAAATGAACACACCACTTTTAGTTGGCAGGTTTGCTTAAAAGTGGTAAGATGTTAAGATTGTTTTTGCTTCACCCAGAAAGGAAAATAAATCCATTCCTGTCTGCCTGTCCTAGGTGTGCTACCACAAGGCTCTGCCTTTGTGTTCCCGCTTCTTGTCCTACATTGTCTTGCTGCAGTCTCTTGTTCTGGTAGCCAGTGGCTCTTTCTGGCTCCACTTCCCCCACACCTCTTCTCGCATAGAGCAGTTCCTAGCCATCTTAGCAAAATGTTGTGAGTCACCCTGGACATCTCAAGCTTTGTCTCATGCCGCCCGCCAAGAAAACATCCAAGAGGTGGACAGACGACCATCTCAACCTCCCCTATCTTCAGTTTCGTCTTCACCCGCAGTGACCCGCACACAACGTCCAAGCATAGACTCGGGCACAGACAGCCCGCTTTTGAAGAGGTCAGATACTCCATCCTCAACTACTCCTCCTTCTCCCTGCCACTCCTCCCTTTCATGTAACTCCACCATGTCTTCTGTATCCAACGGCTCTGGGGAGCACTTTCCGTCTACCAAGCCCTCAGTCATAGCTAACACCCCCAGGCAGATAATAAGTCTGGGTAAAAGTGATGGAGAACAGGCCCGAGCATTGTTTGAAAGAGTCAGGAAATTCCGGTCTCACTGTGAAAGCTCTGCTGTCATCTATAAGGTAAGACTACCTCTTTCTAGTCTGTTATGTTCATATCACCTACAACACTTTGGTTCCCTGACTTACTGTTTTGAATGGTAAGACCTTTTTGCCTTTACTCCACAGAAAAAAATGTTTTAATTTATAACAATAGGTCATTTAGATACACTCACCAGCCACTTACACCTTACTAAGCCTGGGTTGAACCATCTTTTTTTCTCCAGAACTGCCTTAAATCTTGGTGTCATAGATTCCACAGAGTGTTAGAAACATTCCTCAGATTTTGGTTCATATTGACATGACAGCATCACACAGTTCCTACAGATACTGTATGTCTTAAAAGGCTCTCTATTGGATCGAGATCTGGTGACTGTGGAGGCCATTGAAGTCTAGTGAACTCATCATGATGTTCTAGAAAGCAGCTGGAGATGATCTGAGCTTTGTGACATGGTGCATTATCCTGCATGGTCAGCAACAATACTCAGATAGGCTCTGATGGTTAAATGATGCTTAATTGGTACTAACGGGCCCAAAGTGTGTGAGGAAAATATCCACCACACCATTACACCACCAGCAGCCTGAATCGTTAAGGCAGAATGGATTCATGTTTTAATGATGTTCCCCCCAAATTCTGAGCCTGCCATCTGAATGTGAAGCTGAAATGAAGACTCATCAGACCAGCAACATTTCTCCATCTTCTATTGTCTAGTGTTGGTGGGTCTGTGAGAATTGTAGCCTCAGTTTCCTGTTCTTAGCTGACAGGAGGCACCCGGTGTGGTCTTCTGCTGCTGTAGCCCATCTGCTTCAAGGCTGGACGGGTTGTGTGTTAGGAGATGCTGTTCTGCATTCCTTGGTTGGAACCAGCGGTTATTAGACTTCCTGTTGCCTTTCTATCATCTCCAGGCAGTCTGTCCATTCTCCTCTGACCTCTGCAAGACGTATTGGTTCAGATAACTGCTGCTCACTGGATGTTTTCTCTTCTTCAGACCATTCTCTGTAAACCTTAGAGATGGTTGTGGGTGAAAATCCCAGTAGATTAGCAGTTTCTAATATACTCAGACCAACAACCATGATGCGTTCAAAATTCCTTAAATTCCCTCATTCTGATGCTCAGTTTGAACATCAGGAAACTGTCCTCACGATGTTTACATCACTTCTGATTTCCTGCCATGTGATTGGCTGATTAGTTATTTGTTTTAACAATGGATCATACTTCGTGAGAAAAAAAAAACACTAACTAATGTCGTTTAGAATAAAATTTCATGCCTTATTATATGAATAAATATTTAAATGAAATGGAAAATGTATTTTTTTTTATCCCTAAGGGACATTGTAACTTACAGTCAAACTATTGTTTAAACCCTTTTTTTTTTTTGTTCTTCTTCTTTTTTTTTCAGGTCTACTTGGCTCAGACAATATTCAAACTACTGTTGGCAACGCTGATTGTGAGTTACACCATCCCTCTTCTCAGCTCGATCTCCTTTAGCCACATCTGTCACCCTGAGGAGAGTGCTCTGGTGGGCTATGCTACCTTTGAGTGCATCCATGTGCTCTCATCACTTCTGCACAAACTACTAGTGGCCTACGTGACTCTGCTGGGAATGTATGGTCTACTTAACTTGTATGCCCTCAGCTGGATTTTTCACAGGTTAGGATCATGGCAAATGGATACAGTTTTGAAGATGTCAATGTCAAGTTTTGTATATAGCACATTTATACAGCCAAAGCCTCCAAAGTGCTTTTCACGAACCAATAAAATATAAAAACACAGGGACAACAGACAAAGGTTCAACGTAAAACTCTACTAAGCTGTATTCATTGTAGTTTCCACATCATCAATACAAAGAAAGTTCAATCACTGGACACTTTATTAGGCATACCTTGCTAGTACCAAGATGAAACCCCTTAAACTTCTAAGTCTGTCTTAATTCTCCACGGCATAGTTTCAACATGGTGTTGGAAACATTCCTGCACAAATCAAAGTTTGGATATATCCAGTTTACCAATCCACATATTTGCAAAATGCTAAATGATTATTCAAATCCTGGTTTGCAAATTGTATTAAGTTAAGAATGTTGTAATTAGCTTCATGTATTGTCATTAAAATTAGCAAAAAGTTCAATAATGCATCTTCATCTGCCTTCTTGACGATATTTCATAACTGCACGTACACTTCTTAGTTTCACTGAAATGTCAAGTTCAGGTTCTGATTGTTCAAAGGACCTTTAAACATAAAGCCCATGAGCTTGAACATACCAAAGGTCTAATAATGGGATTAGAGAGTAATACTTTGTGTTCTACTCGATATATAACTAATTCTGTGTTTTTTTTTTGTGTTTACCTACTCAGCTGTCTTCGAGAATTTTCCTTCCACTCTTTAAAGGAGTTGTGGTCCCTAAGAGACGTTCCTGACCTGACAAATGACCTGGCCTTTTTAATACACATGTTAGACCAGTATGACCCTTTGCTGGTCCAGCGTCTCTCCGTCTTTTTGTCCCCTGTCAGTGAGAGCAGGCTGCAGGAGGAAAGCTTGGAGAGGCGCTGGGGGGAGGACAAACTGCAAGCCATGACTAGCGTGGATGCAGACGGCTGCACTAGACTGCAGCTGGTGGCCCTGCCTCGCCTTCCACTCGCCCTCTTCACTCTCAGCCAGCTTCAGGTCCTCAAACTGGAGCTCATCACAGATGCAAGGTTTACATCGCAGGTGGCTAACATGACCTCACTCAGGTGAGTCATTTCCTACTATTTCTTTTTCAACCCTAAATTTATATTCTTATTGGGCTTTTTCTCCAATAACAGGGAGCTCCACCTCTACCACTGCACAGCAGCTGCGGATCCCAGTGCACTCGCAGTTCTCCAGGAACGTCTGGAGGTCCTACAGATCACCTTCACTCAGGCATCGGAGATCCCGAACTGGGTCTTCTCCCTCCGTAGCCTACATGAGCTCCACCTCTCTGGTCGTTTAAGCAGTGAGGGTAGCATGGGTCGTAGCTGGGCTCTGGGGAGCCTACGTCAGTTACGTCACCTGCGTGTGCTGGTGATACGTGGAATGCTACAGCGGATCCCCGGGGAGTTGTGTGAAGTGGCTGGAAGCTTGGTGAGACTAGAGATCCACAACGAAGGCACAAGACTACTTGTGCTGACAGGCCTGAAACGGATGGTGGACCTGACAGAGCTGCACCTGCAGGACTGCCAGCTGGAGCGTTTGCCCTCTGCCCTGCTGGCTTTGACCAACCTGCGGACCCTGAACCTGCAGCATAACAACCTGAGAACTCTAGAGGAGCTTCTTAGTCTGGCTCACCTGCGACGTCTCTCCTGCCTTAAGCTTGCCTACAACCGTGTCTTGGCACTGCCAAACAGTGTAGGTGTTCTTCGAGGCCTAGAGCTCCTGGATTTGTCCAACAACCAACTCAAGAGTCTTCCCCCAGCGCTCTTCACTCTTCGCCGCCTTCGAAGGCTCCTGCTGGCTGGCAACCTGCTAAAGGAGCTGCCTGCTGAAGTGAGGGCACTGCAGCTGCTTACGGAGCTGGACCTCAGTGGAAACAGGTTAGAGAGCCTCCCCTCTGAGATATTCAGTAACTGTTTGGAGCTACGCATCTTAAACATGGCTCACAACTCTCTTGATTCATTGCCCAGCGGCGTAGCAGCTTTAAGCCAGTTGTACAAGTTGGACTTGCGCGGCAACAACCTGGAACAGCTGCCTGCTGAGCTGGGCTGCTGTTTGGGGTTGTATGGAGGTGGTCTGCTGGTTGAAAACTGGCTGTTTCTTTCCTTGCCTTCTCAGGTCAGAGACTTCCTGAGCCATTCTTTCACAACCAGTGGAACATACTCGGAGAATCATTCCCGACCAGAATCTGACAGTTTCCCATATTTCTCTCCTACACAGTGGAGCTTTTTTTCAGCTCTGGAGTCACAAATATAAGCCTAATGAATGACTCTAAGCTAACACTAATAGCATTTTGCTGCTAAGATTTATTTTCAATATAGTTTTATACATTTTTTGCTTATTGTTAGAGTGCCTCCGGTTGCCTTTTAGTCTAATCTGCGGACTATTGCATAGAAAATCATGTTATTCTTTCTCTGAAAAATGCACTTTAGAGTTACAGAGATCTGTGTGAAATAAATATACAATCAAAACTTTTGTTTTAGTTCCTGTTGTAATGTAATGTAATTATGTAAATATTTAACCAAATTAGTTGTTTTAACTCAAATTGTAGTGTTTGTCTATTTATGTTTTTTCCACTAAAGAATGACAATATTTGTGCCACCATCTTGCTTTGTTTAAGATGATAACATTAAAGACCATGATTCCTGATGTAAGGTTTAAACTTCGTGTTATTTTCAAATTATCTGGCCTAGTTTTGCTGAACATGACAACATGTTAGCGTGTTAGCATTAACTGTCCTAAAGTGGGAGCTTACAGGCTGCAAACTAGGCTGCATGCTGCTGCTGTCCTTTGTTTACACTCCACGAGGAGAAAATAATGGTTGGTTTAAATATTTGGAGCATCTGCCTTTGGTCTTGAATGATCGGTCTTCCATTTTCTTTTCTGTCTTCCAGTCTTTTGATTTTTGTTTTATTTTGTTTTGTTTTCCCGCACATGCATGCACAGATATTAAAGAGCAATGAGCCCTTTGGGAGATAAAAAAAAAACTGCCTGCGTGTGAATAGTTTGCTTCATTTATACTCCGACTTCCTACCGCCGCGTGTGTGTGCTCTCCAGATATTTTAACTAAAGATGTGAAAATGAATGAATTGAGTTTGTTTGTTAGTTTTTGTTTTGTACTGTTTTGTTTTTTGTTTGTTTTTTGTTGTTTTGCAAATGCACAGATGTTAATCTAAAAACATCACATGGGTCATTCGAGTATTTGGGAGAAACCGAGGCGTGTTAATCCAATTTCCCATAAACAGAACACTGATAAAACATACAAGATTATGCTGTCTACATGATCAGTTGAATATTCTGATAACTCCAGAAACCTGTAAATAATCAAAGTTTGGGTTGTCCGTGTAAACAGGTTGACTGATGGCATTAAAAATGTGTTTCTCTCCAACTAGACCACTAGATGTCAGTAATTGTAAAGAAAACATTCATAAAGTTTTGCCACTAAGGTCTTTTCCAAGGCAGTTTTTGTTATAACATTGTGATGGTCGCCTAGTCAGCCACACACATTGAGCCCGGTCTGGTAACCTTATCTTTATTTCAGTTAGTTTAATACATACTTTATTTATCATACTAATAATTTCTTTTATATTTTCACACTTTATTAGCAGGTTTGGCTGGGTGGTTAACTAGCTGGGTGCACACTTTTAGTTGACTCATTCTTGTCACCTGGTTAATTTAGTTTACTTTCAGTTAATGTGCATTTTCTTTGAGTTACCAGTTCCTGGGGAAGTTGCAGTGTGTGGGAGGCCCAAACCCGCTAAGAGAGTCCCAGCTAAGGTGGATCTCCCTTGAGGAGGCTGCAGTCTAATTGGACTAATCCATTTCACATCAAGATAGTGGTAGAGGGTTTTAGATTTTCTACTATTTTTGTATTACTTTATTTGTTCTTTTTGTAGAATTATGATTATATAGATTTATGTCCCCTAATGAGTTAAGAGTCTAAATTGTTAAAATTCTGTTGTGAATTAGTTAAGTTTATTAAGTTAGTTAAGATAGTTGTGTAATGTTTTCCCTCTTGTGTCAAAATGGTCTGATCAGCCAGAATATAGCTTCCCAGTTTGTTAGGTTAGTTAGTTTTCAGTTCCTTATGTTGGTGTTCTGTTTATTTGACCTCTTTTATGGGCCCAGAACCTTTACTTTGCTGTTTGTATTGTTGTTGCTTTTTGTTCAATTAAAATGTCAAAAGACTTCTTCTTACCTCCGGTGCCCTCTTCTTCCTTGGCCTCTGTCCCTCACAAACATTAACAATGAAATAACAACTAGAGCATTTAGATGCTTGTGGAGAACAATGTTTATCTTGTGTGTCTTTTTCTTTTTTTGTGATTAAAAAGGAACAAGGAAAGTTTTTACCAGTGTATAAAAAAATCAGCATGGCTATTTTCAGAACATTTCCATTTATTAGGGTTTCCTTTCATTTATGCAGCTTTTACACTAGAAATAATGTATTTTTAAAAAGTCTTGGTGCACCTGCTAAAACAAGCCAAATAAAGCCCCTCACACTATGTGTAGTATCAGGATTATTATCGGTGCTCTAAAATATGGCCACAACTTTCTGGTCCTGTATACCTCAAACTCCCAGACAAGGAGTGTGCTGCCATTAAAACATTGAGGGATGGACTTACTACTATTACTAAACTAAGAAACAAAAAAAATTCTCATGTATTTAAACAAATGAAAGATTGTGGTTAACGTTATGAGTCAGACATACAAAGCAGCAGCACCTGGGAAGGTTGAATCAGACAGGAGAGTCTACTGTTTCTAATATGCTGATTTGTCTGACTGATGATTACAACCCTTGGATACATGCAAATAAAAAAGAGCTGGGAAAAAATATAAGATAACAATCCAAAGACCGAGGACAGGGATAGAGGGGTGGCTTGGGATGGGACTGGGGGGACACCGATCTGACTGTCACCTCTTTGTGCTACCCCAGTAAAAATTCTAACAAATATTCAGACATCTCTCCTGTCAGCATTGAGAACCAAGCAGTGGAGCTGGTTAAATACCTTGGATGAGAAGCTTTCCCTTGAAGAAGCTTCATAGTTTTAATGTTGACATTTTTATGCAAATGTTTTACTCTTGTTTTATTGAATCCTTTTTAACTTTCTTTTTTATTTGTTGGTACAGCATCCATTTCCTAAAAAATATAAAAACAGATTGCAGAGAATTGTGAAGCTGTGTAGAATAATTGCAGGGATTAATCTAAATGACCTCTCAGCCATGACCTCCAGAGTCAAAGCAAGGTCGTTTCAGTCCTTGTGGATCAGAGCTACCTCCTGGCTAATGAGTTTGGCTCCTGTCCACCTTCATCACTTTATTTTTATTAAATTACTTTTTTTAATGTTTGTTTTTACATTATTTATATGTAATGTATAATTAGTTAACCTAAGATTTATTGTAAATTATTTTATTCTAATCTTTGTCTTTTTGTCTTTTTTTTAAATATTTTCTTCTGTATTAATTTTGCTTTTATATAGTTGTAAATAAGTTCAGGCATTAAGAGGTTAAAAGTTACTCAAATGAACATCTTTATCTATATTCAAAAGATTTTTGTTAGTTCGTTATTTGTTTTTTCCTTTTTTTCTCTCTCCACAACGCGCAGTGGTTTATGAAGCATACTGAATATAAATTTCTTTTAAATGTTTGAATTAACTAAATTTCCTTTACATAAAACTGTCTGGTGGATTTAGAAAAATAAAGAATTTATTTTTAATCATCTTATATATTAAAAAAATATATATATCTTATTAGGTCAGAAAAATTGAATATTTTTTAATGATTATTCATTAAATTATGAAAACCCAAGGAGGCTATTTATTTATGTAAAATGTTTGTGTTTTGTGTTGTTCTGCTTTTTTTAGTTTAACAGTTTATTTCTCACATGTCATACAGTCTTAGTCGTCATTCAGCAAGTTCATACGCTCTATTTAAATTCTTTATA
>JBAMHW010000023.1:6170357-6191459 GCA_037177495.1 Rhadinocentrus ornatus | reverse complement strand
TTTATTGTCAATCAGTGTTGTTTCCTAAGTGGACAGTTTGATTTCACAGAAGTGTGATTGACTTGGAGTTACATTGTATTGTTTACGTGTTCCCTTTATTTTTTTGAGCAGTGTATATACACATACACATATACAAACATACATATATATACACACATACATATATATACACGTACACACACATATACATTCATACATACATTATACATATACTCATACACACAGACATATATACATCAAAGTGCTTCTGTCCTATATTTATGCAGTATAATTTTTCAAAATACTTTTAAGTTTAATAAGAGTTTTGCATAATTTCATTTCATCACTTAAGTTGTTCCATAACTTCTCTCCTTTAGACGTAATACAATTATATTTTGTTTTTGTTCTTACCATAAATGTTTTTAGCATGCTTGTACCTCGTAGTGCATATGTACTGTTAATTCAGGAAACCTTGTTTTCCAGTTAAAGCAATACGCTTTCCTCAAGTCATCACACAGTTATGGTTATTTTCAAGAACTAAATTAACTATTTAAGACTTCTTCTATTTACACCATTTTCCCTTGTGAGCTCCAATCCACAGTATGTGACGCAACTCACTCCCGCTTTTTTAAACTGCGGCACACTTGTTCTCCAATTGCTTGCAGCGTTTATCAGCGAGCAACCTGATCCACCAATGACGTTGATCTTTCTACAGCGCGGGCGGAACTTCCGGCTGCTCGTATAAACCAACTGAGGCCTCTCCATGCGGTTTTGATCCGGTGGACTCGGCACGAACATCGTAAAGGTAAGCGGTTCACAATTGTTTTGTTTTTGCATTTCACTTCTTCTTAAATCTCAATTTGACAATAAGGAAGTTTCTATTTTGTTCTTTTATAGGGAAAAAATTGTTACTTTTGTGCGGAATCCATTGTTAGCCTGTAGGGGAGACGTAAGCTAGGGCTCTGTAGCTTAGCATCACATAGCTTATCCAACCCACCAGTCTTCCTCATATAAATTTCCTCTCTAAAACCAATCAAATATGTGGTTGTTGCGCATACAGAAAACATTTATTTTACTAAAATTGTTCCCAGTTAAGGCTGAGTTTAGCTGTTGACTTGACGTAGTAGTTTCTTTTTAACATCTTAGCTCGCCACGTTAGCAATAGTTATGCAACACAATGGCTTCAGTGTAGTTAGCTAAGCTAAGCTAACCGGTTTTTACTCGACGCCGAGTCTTCAATGACGCTTGACCTAATTAGTTTGTAATATAGTGCTTGCGTAATTATCGCTTGTGATCAATTTTCTATAGTCAATACAAATTGGTATTTTGTTAGTCTTCGAAGACAATTTGGCCAGTAAATCTTGAGGCATTGTTTGCCTATTAAACTAACGAGAGTGGGACCAACACCATAACTAACAGCTTATCCTATTAAGTTGCGTCTGTTGTACGATACACGTTTTTGGTGAACACATAGCAGACTCATTTTTAAGAACACCCTGCCCTACATAAGACCATTTTTTTCTCCGCTACAATGACAAAACTTACAGATTAATAAAACAAGGCTTTCTGTTTTGTAGACAAACACACACAATGGCTGAGAACGACGTCGATACTGAGCTGCTTGATTATGAAGACGATGATGAACCCCAAGGAGCCCCTGAGAGCGCAGCCCCAGCAGGCAAGAAGGAGGTGAAGGGTTCCTATGTGTCCATCCACAGCTCTGGCTTCAGAGATTTTCTCCTCAAGCCAGAGCTGCTCCGTGCCATCATCGATTGTGGTTTTGAGCATCCGTCTGAAGGTGAGGGTGGTGTGATTGTCCTGCTTGTGTCCTGGCACATGACTGAGTAACTGGGTTGCATTGTACTATATATGATTATCATTTAGATGCTGAATAAGGGGCTTTTAGGGCCGTTGCTTCACTGCTGGCTACCAGAGACTCTTTGGGTGCAATATTTTAATTTTAGTTTTATGCTGTAGAGATTGCTGAAGCTGCTTTTTATTTAGGTGTCTGGCAGATGAGGATTAAGGTTAACAGAAATGTTTTTTCGTCCCAGTTACAGTTGTCTTATCAATCATTCAGAATGTTAAACGACAAAAATGTGTAAAACTGAGGTACATAAATCAGAGCTCTCAAGACCAGAGTAACACTTTCAGGTGTTGCAGTTCGGTAATGCAAACGACATTTAAATAACTTAATATTTATGCAGAAAACGTAGCTGTACGTATGCAAGACGTCCCACAGAGAAAGTTGGAAACAGAGCATCCCAAACATGTCTGTCATCAAGTCGTCATCTTTGCAGCATTAGACTTGTCCAGTGAATTATATTTACTTTCCTGTGCATTTACACTGGGACAAGAAGGGTTGAACTGTTAACCGGCTCAGCTGTTCATCTAACCGTGCAAGCTCACTACCTGCCACTGCCGACCACTGTCAATGAGCTAAAACTATGTCCACTTATATGCTTCAGGAGCTTTATTTGTCATGCCACACGTTTTCGTGTGAAGAGGTTTAAAATTCTGTATTGATGTCCTGGCACTACAGAAAGCTTAAATCTAACAATAAAATATGTAAGAGAAGAATAAATATAAAAAAAAAAAATGGTGTAAATCAAAATAAGAAGCATAAAAATTGCATAAAGACACAAAGTGTATTGCACGTGTTTAATTGCACTTTTTTGACATAGGAAGCAGTGCTGGCAGGGTAGTTGTCTGTATCCATATTGTGGAATGGGTAATCACAGAACCCACCAGAGATTAGTGGTCTTACCGTTTCCAGATAGAAACTGTTTCTCAGTCTAGCGATTCTGCTCTTGATGCCCCTCAGCCTCCTGTCTCGAGGAGGGGTGAGTGTGGGTGGAGTCTTCCATATTGCACCTGGTGGTGAGAATGTCTCTAGTTCTGGGTTGGCTGTCCCTTTCTCTGTAAATAAAATTAACTGATCTGGAGTTTTTGTTATGTTAATTACTACAGTTGAAACAAAAAGAGGGAGAATATTGAGCAGAACTCATTATATGCAAAGTTAGATTTTTCCAGCACTTATTCAGTATAATTAAGTCGATTATGACTTACAGCTTATGAAAATCTGAAAATTAGCATAGAAAATTATATTACATTAAATCATAATAAAAATAATAATAAAAAGGATTTTTAATACAGAAATGTTGACCGTCTAAAAAATGAAGTCATGCATAATACTAATACGGTGTGGAATGGATGTTATCAGCCTGTGGCCCGGCTGAGGTGTAATTGAAAGGACCAGGATGCTTTGATAGCGATGTTCAGCTGTTCTGCATTGCTCGGTCACGTATCATCTTTCTCTTGGCAATGCCTCGAAGATTTCCTAGGGGTTCACGTCAGTAGAGTTTGCTGGCCAATCAAGCACAGTAATCCCTTGGTCATTGAACTGGGTTTTGGTTCTTTTGGCCGTGTGGGCAGGTGCCGAGTCCTGCTGGAAAGGTTCCCAAAAGCTTTTCTGCTCCTTGTAGATGACTGCATTGACTCTGGACTTAATAAAACACAGTGGACAACACCAGCAGCTGACATGGCTCCCCAAATTTCCCAAAACGCCACACTGCACTTTTAAGTGTGAAGTTTCATATTTTTGGATGACCTTTTCCTGACTATCCTCTCCGGGCTGCAGTCAGCCCTGCTGGTTGTGCAGTTTTCCTCCACACCTTTCCCTTCCACTAAATTACCATTTGAGGGTGTCAATGATGGTTTTCTGCACAACTGTCAGGTCGGCAACCTTCCCCATGATTGGGGATTCTACTGAAATAAACTGCAGGTGTTTTGGATTAATTAGTTCATTAGAGGCTACAACATTAAACCTTTTCACACTCTTCTAATTGTCTAAAATTACAATTTTTGGGTTTCCTTGAGTTGCAAACCATAATGATAGCAATTATAGCAAACAAATGCTTGACAAATCTTACTTTGCATGCACTGAGTCTATATAATATTGGTTTACCCTTTTAAAGTTGAATTTGTGATCACTTCAAATGTAACAAATGATCAGTGTCACCAGGATACTGGTTAGAATGGAGCATGGCAGTCAACAATGTCACTCTTCTAACCCCTTTAACCAGTGTGTTGTTTCTTTACCATCCATTTTCTCACCTGTGGTTACTGTTTAACTACCATCTGCCTGTGCAGCAGTCATTGAGTCAGCAGTTGGAAGGTATTAATCCATTTAAAGGCCATGCTTTTCCCAGTCTGTCTGTAAGAATACACTGTAAAAATCTTGGAGTTGTAATTCATCACTACTCTGTCCAACGATTCCTCTACTGGTATGGTTGAGTAAACTGGTTTTAATTTCTGAACTTTGTTTCTGCATCCAGTCCAGCATGAATGCATCCCACAAGCCATCCTGGGCATGGACATCCTGTGCCAGGCCAAGTCTGGTATGGGCAAGACGGCTGTGTTTGTGTTGGCCACACTGCAACAGATTGAGCCTGTTGATGGGCAGGTCAGTATCCACGGCTAAACTTAATCATGGAATGAGAGGTTCTAATTAAAACTGATATTTTTTAATTATAAAAATTAATTTACATCTTGAAATTACGTCTTAGTTTACAATTTAATGCTGTAGCGTGATGTTCCAGCTGTATTTTGGATGGATAAAATGGTTGGAAAGCAAAGCGTCTTACTGTACATCTCCTCTCCAGGTGTCCGTTTTGGTCATGTGCCACACGCGAGAGCTGGCCTTCCAGATCAGTAAAGAGTACGAGCGTTTCTCCAAGTACATGCCCACCGTAAAAGCAGCCGTCTTCTTTGGTGGCATGGCTATCAAGAAGGACGAGGATGTCCTTAATAAGAATTGCCCTCACATCGTGGTCGGCACCCCGGGTCGGATCCTCGCTCTGATCCGCAACAAGACCTTAAGTCTGAAAAATGTCAAGCATTTCGTGCTGGATGAGTGCGACAAGATGCTGGAGCAGCTGGGTGTGTTCTCCTCTCAGCCTCCCGTAACTTTCTCTGTGATGTTGTTCAAACGTGGTAAATAATCTGAATCTAATCTTGTGTGGCAGACATGAGACGCGACGTTCAGGACATCTTTAGGATCACGCCCCACGAGAAGCAGGTCATGATGTTCAGTGCAACGCTGAGTAAAGAGATCCGACCAGTCTGCCGCAAATTCATGCAGGATGTAAGTGAACAATGATCTTTGCTTGGAAGAAAACTGCTTCCTAGTCGGTATTTTCGGACACGAGCAGCTGAAAATTCCTGTCCTCTCCCTGCAGCCTATGGAGGTGTTTGTGGACGACGAGACCAAACTAACTCTCCACGGACTGCAACAGTACTACTGCAAGCTGAAGGACAGCGAGAAAAACCGCAAGCTGTTTGACCTTCTGGATGTGTTGGAGTTCAATCAGGTAACTCAGTGGAGCTGGTATCATTTCTGTTCAATGGACATGGCTCTATTTTTTGTCATATTCTAGGTTCAACAAGGAGAATTCCTGTCATTATCCAGATAACTTTTCATTTTCCAATCTTGGTGTGACGGAGCAAAAATGGAAAATATTAGCCAGACTTTATCTAGTTGTGATCCAGCTACCAGGGACAAATGGCATTAATTCATCCATTTAGCTCATATTCATATTTAAAACATACTGAGCTCAGTAGAAGCAGAGCAATGAAGTCCCATCATGCCCTTGTGCATGCTTGCCTGTAACGCATTACCATCTCTTTGCCTCTAGGTTGTGATCTTCGTCAAGTCAGTCCAGCGCTGCATCGCTCTGTCCCAGCTTCTAGTGGAACAAAATTTCCCCGCCATCGCCATCCACAGAGGAATGGTTCAGGACGAAAGGTGAAACTCTCATGTCATCTTCTCCTTTGATACGCTCATAAACATGTGCTCTGCTGAGCTGGGCTCATGAAGTGTGTTTATGAGATTTTGAGGTCTTATCGTTTAACTCGACACATTATTGCCTTCAAAGGGGGGTGGGGTCCAGTAATGCTTTCAGCAGCTGTGTTAATAATCCCCTCGCTGACGCTGTCCTCCTCTGCCCTGTCTCCCCCCTCTCAGGCTGTCTCGCTATCAGCAATTCAAAGACTTCCAAAGGCGGATTCTGGTGGCTACAAACCTCTTTGGCCGAGGGATGGACATTGAGAGAGTGAATATTGTCTTCAACTACGACATGCCAGAAGATTCTGACACCTATTTGCATAGGGTTAGACTTTATTCCTCATAATGTTCATGTCTAATTATGTCATATACGTTGCACATATTTAGGATTTAACTCATCCCCTCCTTCCTTTCACCATCAGGTTGCCCGTGCTGGTAGGTTTGGGACCAAAGGCCTGGCTATTACCTTCGTGTCTGACGAGACCGACGCCAAGACTTTGAACGACGTGCAGGACCGTTTCGAGGTCAACGTGGCTGAGCTGCCAGATGAGATTGACATCTCATCTTACAGTGAGTTTTACATGAAAGGGAATGCCTGCCAAATGCTCCACTTTGTATGTTTAAAGTGGGTCGCATGTGTAGGAATGACTGTAATTTGTGGATTAAAGGTGTATAAAGCGCTTAACTATCAAAACATAATGCTAATGCTAACGGTCTCCATATGTATGATAATTATGGCAGCAGTTGGTGCTGTCATGTAGCCGTGGAGCTCATTAAATCCTGTACATGTTTAACCTGCTGGTGAAATGTCGGTATGCTCAGCTGTTGCTCATTGTGCAAATCTTTTTACATGTTTGGCTAATGTTTCCCCTCTCTCCTCCTCCTCGCAGTCGAACAGTCCAGATGAGTCCTCCAGCCAAGCAGAAGTCTCTTCTTGGATCTTGTTTTGTATTTGGAAGTAGATGTACTTCCCCGTTGAAAGCTCTGCACGTTTGTTCACCAGTTTATTTTTATTGTCAGTTTCTGTGGAAAGGGGGGGGGTTGTGGTTTTAATTTGTCTTTTACATTTTTGTTTTCCTGCTTAATTAAAACTTTTTATAAAATGCCATTTTATCATTGTGGTCTCTCATGAGATGGTGGTCTCTATCCTGTTTACGTTATCGAGCAGAGCTTCAAGGAAACATTCAGCATAGATCAGAGGAACGGCAGGTTTGAGCTTCTTTTTGTGTCCAAACTAGGTTCGTCTAGACATTTTTGTATTTTTACCTCCCTAGTACAAAAATACATAGTATGATCTGTTGTTCATTAAGTGATATTTGAGTAATTGGCTAATACGGCAGCTCTTTTTACAAATTTCTAACTGAATGCCTTCAATAAATGAAGTCACCAAGTGGACTCCTAGTGGTGAATTTGCTACCTTGGTATGTTTTGGATCCACTGTACAACAATAATGTGCTCACTATGTATCTCTTGGTATTTTGGTGTGAATAACTGAAAAATAAATATGGAAATTTCACAAGTGGAACATTAAGCAATGAATATTGGATGAAGCAAAGCAGCCTGACGACTGCTTGGAAAAGATGGGTTATAAACCATGCTGGCCAAGTGGTACTGTAGAGGACTAACCAAAGAAATTATGTATAATAAATTCTTTTGTTCTACCAAATTCTCAATGGTTCCAAATTCTGCAAGTAAAGCATCTTACAGGACCGGTGTTTGGCTAGTTTTACCAAACACCTATAGGTCAAATATGCATGAACTAATGACCAGTAGCCAGGTTTAGCAGTTTTAAAACCAGAGCCGTAGTATTAAAACCCTCGACATCACCTCAAATTGTGTCAACACTTCTTCACATTTACTCTTGATAATTGGTGTTTTAAGTAAGTTTTGAAAAATGTGGGAAATTAAAGCCTCTTGTAACTGGCCCCACATATTTCCAATACATTATAAAAAAAAGTGAAACTGCCATATATACCATTTTCCCCAGGAAAATAATTTTTTCTTCATACATTCTGAAATTTATTGCAATGACCTCTAAAAGCAAGAGAAAGGGAAAACAGCCTTTATTTATTTTTGTTTTTTTTAATTAAAACTAAACTTAATATATGGCAAGAGGTAGCCGTATTACATGGTATGAAGACTTGTACTTGTATAGCGCTTTTCCAGTCAGCTTGACCACTCAAAGCACTTGACACTACTTGTCACGTTCACCCATTCATACCCCGATAGGCACATCGGGAGGCAAACTCGGGTTAGGTGTCTTGCCCAAGGACACTTTGACATGTAGTCAGGGAAAGCCTGGAATCGATCCCCCAACCTTCCGGTTGAAAGATGACTGCTCTTCCTCCTATATATATTTTTTTTTCTATAAAGCTATCTAATCAAAGGCATCAGATTTTTTTTTTAAATATAAATTCAGAAAAATGGAAAAAAAAAATGTTTTTTAGGTTAAATTAAAAACAATTTTTTTTCCCTGCTTCTGTACAACCATGTAAAATCTTTTATTATTTTCTTTAGATGTAGAAAATCAATTCATCTGTTGTGTTTGTTGCACTATGAGAACAGTTCACATCATGATTAACGGTAACCTTTAATCTGAAGCATATTTGGTCACATCACTGAGCAGATGAAAGGCCTCTGCATGCTACCCCATGAAATTATAGGACCACATGGAGTCGTCAAAGTCCCAGATATTTCATTGAGATTGTCTTTCAACATGAAAACGAGACAAAAAACCTTTAGAACTGGGCGCTTGTTGCTTAATTATAACAGTAGCCAGGTAGGATTTAAAGTCTTGTAATAGCCTCTAACGTCTCAATAATTCTCTGTGAAGAATTTCAGCAAGTGTCTGATAAAGGGTTAAAGACAAAACAGCTGTTTAGGATGTTAGCATTCGGGAGCTACTGCTAGCTCAGCACTACAGATTTAAAAACAGTAGATCTTTTAATGCACAATTCGTTTATTTCCTTAAATAAATGTCTCACACAGCAGGGTGAAAAACTCTTTATTCAAAAATGATTGAAATCATTATTTTACCAGCTTCTAAGAGAAATGTGTGGGGAAAAAGGACAATTCTTAAGCCTTCTGATCTTTTCTTTAAAAGCATGACTCATACATTTTAATGTTCCCTACTTGTCATACAATCATGATGCTTTCAAACTGGCATGTACTCCTCCATAAGGGATCTGAACCTGCCTTGTTCAGTGCTAAACTATACATGGACTACCTCAGTATAATCATTGGCCCTTATACAGCAGATAAAACTACAAAAAAGGAATCTGTACATAGCTGCTCTATAGTGTCCTTTAAAACTAGACATACAGTACCAAAACCACAGCATCTACAAAGCCAAATAGCACTGACCAACACCAAGGTAGATGGGCAGCTGAGACCCTTACAAGGACTTATTGTAGCCTAGAAACTTAATTTGTATGCAGATATTTTCTAGATGGACAGAAAACTGCAAGAAACATCTAATTTTATGGTACAACAATGGTGCTTAAAATCACCAATATAAGAAACTTGTACAGTAAAATATACAGATCAGTTTGAAATGCCATCTCAATCCATCTGCATTATGCTTGCATGAGATGGAAGATCAGGTCATTAATCAAGGCTGTCATAAGGTGCATTAACTAATCCAAGCGCCAGTTAAGGGAGGTGCTCGGGATCTTCAGTCATAATAAATGATCTAAGCCACAGAAATGAAAGAATAATACAAAATCCCTTCTGTCAAATCAGTCTCTTTCAAAGTCCTTATTAATAGGCTCCTGCTGAGGTTTTGCAGCCTTAGTTTGAACATAAAGCTCTTCTTTGCCTTTACAGTAAAGTCAGCATTTCTGAGAAACAGACACCTCTTTAACATGAAAAGACACAAGTTCTTGTTTTGTTTCTGTCACAGGCTGCGCTGCTCAATTACAGGCCAGATTAGGCACCAGAGCGGTTCCACCCACAAGTCACAAATTACATGTTTACCTCAGCACACGCAATTTTTAGATTTTATTTTTATAGCAAACCAACGACTGGCTGATTTTCTCTCACTGCCCCTCAGAGATTGTAATTTGCACAGAATTAGGGGCTCGACTTCCTGACGCCAGAATCCCAGGCTTGTTCTTCTGGTGCTTGCTAAATGTCTCAGTTTCTTGTGGAGGCAGGGCAGGAGATGAGTTCAGCTGTGTCAACAACCTTTGACATATTCCTTCGCAATGTGTACACATCAACATACAAGGTAAAACTCCGCCTTTTCAACCTCTTCGCCTCTACTCGTCGACAGCCATCATCAGATATGCTCAGGTCGGTGGGAGTCTCCATCTTTTAGATCCTTGTTCCCCCACACTGATGCTCCAAACATAGCAGCACCACCTTCCCTGGTGGCACGCGACCGTGTTATCATGTTTCTCATGATGTAACAATAAATACGATATAAAGACACAAACTATTCTTCTCAGAACATCTGAGTTTTCCAAGAGTTTTCCATTCGTTTTAACAAACTCTATCATATCAGAGTGCACAGACACATGCTTCCATGTCATATCTATCCCTCAACAAATCCATTGACATTAAAAAGAGACAAGCATAAAAGAAGAAATAGTTCTGCTTGTGTGTTTGTGTCTCCACTCTTGCTCCATTCTTCCCTAAAAAATAAAAAGTCCCAGAGTTCAGGGAAGATTTGGAGCATGGCAACAAAGCGGTGGTTGATTGCGTGCATGTTTTACACCAAGTTTTAGTCACAGTTTGAAATCTGGCCAAACCAAAAACAACTTTGAATCTGCACTAAACCCGGGGCTGCTCTCGTTGCTGTTTCCCAGTTGATGTAACATCCATATGGTTCGTTTTCTTCTCCCCATTCCAAAATAATCTTCCAGAAAAGTTGTTCTGACGTTCGAACGCTTGCGTCTACTCAAAGATACACTAAGGACAGCTACTTTATATTGGGTACAGCTAAGTAGGGGGAGTTATTGTCTGCTTTTGTGGAGGAATGTAGGTGGGTTCAGGAGTGATGCCACTAGTCCTTGAACTTGTGGGTGTCTCCATAGAGCCACTGCTGTGGAGGCAATGCAGCCTCGTTGAGATGGTTGCACTCATCGCTGCACTTACAGGACTGGATGAACATGACGGACCTGTTGAAGCGTTCTCCATCTGGGCAGGCAAAGGTCACGTTTGCTGTACGTGTGCGACGAGCTGAGCAGCAACGGCCGTCCCTACACACTCCACAGTAGTTGGGCCTGTACAAGCGAGTGGTCCTGCAGCCAGCGTAGGACAAACGGTGAGGCTCCGGCGCCTTGTGGGTGCGAGAGCACTTCCTGCCCCGCTGCGGATGGAGAGAAGGGAAAGGGTAAAAAAGGCAGAAAGATCACATGCCTGGTGCCACCTGATTAATCTGATTGTACATCCCAGGTGCCTACTAAGCTGTTGGAAATTGGAAAAAAGCCTTCCCACACGTGGGTCACCAGTAGCACTACACCAGTTTGAAGTTAAATTTAAAGTAGTTAACTAACTAAACATCCATAAAAAATATTGACATCTGGCTGCATATTTCTAGAAGAGATTTTGTCCCTGTGCAAGAACAACTAATAATGTTATGTAAGGCTATTAACCTGATGTTAGCATAATGCTACGTAGCAGTGCTAATCTAGTTATACGGTAGCACTAGATAAGTTTTAAGGTAAACTATTTAATGTTTAGTTTTTAGTGGGCGTATTTAAGAACTACACATAAACTTAGTTAATTAATATTTTCATATTGGAGATTAAAAATAAACTATAAAGATGCTCAAAGAGTACCTCAATACCCAAAGTTACTTAGTGCTGACTAAGCTAAAGCTACACGATTCAGTTTGATTTGCAATAGGAAGCCAATAAGGCTTTAAAGTAAGTTACTAGATGAAAAACTGGAGAAATATAACCTGTAACCTGTCTGATTTTGTATAAAAAGATATAAGAATGAAGATAAAGAGAGATATTTCTGACTTTTTTGTAAAAAAGAAGGACACAGATCAGGAGACAGACTACAGCCCCAGTATCAACAGTGCCCACAGCTCTTAACATGGAGCTAGACCATAGACTGTATATAAAAGAGCTGACACAAAACCCACTCAAAAGCTAGACACACAAGGATCCAGTCTACTACTGCCACTAGACTGTAAACCAGTACTGCTAAGGGAAGAAGCCACTGATCCCCCCCTATTACCACATCAAACTCCTCATTCTGCACCCCAAATCAACCAACTCAACTTTCTATGGACCTTTTTCCACTTGGTGATCCAGATTTTTAATGTGAAGATGTTTTATTTTAATGTGACCACTGTTATCCAAGCAGTGTTTGTGTGTGTGTGTGTGTGTTAGAGAGAGGAACAGAATCAATTATTTTCTTAGTAAATGTCCCACTGGTATGTGGCCACCCCATGTGTTAAAGTCTACCACCATTGTTTGAATCTATTTTCTTTTTAATTGTTTTATTTCAATTATCATGTCCTTTCCTGTTATTTCTTATACTTTGCAAAACGCTTTGGGTTGCTCTAAGGTTTTTGTTAAAGTAAATAAAGTTTAGTCAAATATTGTCATCAAAAGTAAATCTGTGTTTTCTGAATTAATAACTTAAGGTAACAGCAACTGTTACTGACATATTTATTCAACAGTCATAATGGCTAACCGGTGTGTGAAATATGGGGGGACAGGAGACTGGGGTAGTGAGGTTTAAAGGTTTGGTGGGTTAACACTTAAAAGAAGAACCACTTTTGAGCCATTAGATTCCAGCAGCTACACTACACTACACTTGTTTTCATAAGTTAGTTATTGGTATTTCTGTGTATTTACTCTGCAACACGAGTAATCTTAAAAGCCTTTCTTTCCTCTGAGAGACAAATGACTTTTGTGTTTTTAATTCCAATTAGCTGTATAAGTCCCTCACGTGATCCATTCATTCGAGTCGGTGTGTTGATGCAGGGAAACCTCTGGTTTAGCAGGTTATCGGGCGAACATTAGCTAATCAATAGACACACATTAGAGCTAATGCTAATGGGAATAAAAAACAGCTACTAAACACATTAAAATCTGCTGATGGCGCTAGTAAGGACGTTCTGTATAATGAGATAATATTCCATTTAGAGTCAGCCATAGCCTCACATGAATAATTATTTATCCTGTGGGATATAAAAAAAACTAAATGTTTAACTTCAGAGATATACAAAAACAAAGTAAAGGTCAGAACAGATAAGGAACACAGATGAGTGCCAGATAGAGTAGCATGCCAGCAATAGTTAAGCACCGACACTGGTACACATTAACACCCACCGCAGCTCTGCACTGGGAGAGCTCAGTGAAAACAGGTGCTTAACAACCAATCAGGCTCATCGAATGGCTCACAGCCCATGGCAGGATGTTTTTGAAAGTGTTGTGTGTGAAATGTGAGAGAGCAACAGAGTGGGCAAATTAAGCACTCTTTAAATCACAAGAGTGCAGCTGTCACCCACAGCGTCGTAGTTTCAGTGCAGGAGATATCCCCCACAGTCATATGAGGGGGTGGGTTGTTACTCCTCTGGCAAAATCCTGGGATTTTTGCCTGTGTGAAACCAATCTGTGTGGCTTTTTTACAAAAAACAGTCGAAATGATGTTACGTTACTCAAAGTGAGGGTTTGAAATAACGCGAGATGCAAAAATTATGCTTTTTTTAAAAGTCATGCATCTTGTTAAAGATTATCTTGTAAAAAATGTCTCTACAGTGAGTTACCATTAAACCTGTGAAAGAAGTTTCTGCTCATAGCCCAGAAATATTTAAAATAACATTTATATGTATTATTTTACTCCTCTCTTTTAGAAATAGAAAGATAAGCTGTATTATGTTAATTTGTGAGCTTTAGGATAATTTCTAAGCAGCCTTTGATTCCTGTGGACAGAGTCAGGAAAGCTCTTTCCACCTTTTCCAGCCCTTGCAGCTAAGCTAACAGCTTATTCCTCAAATTTTTATAGCCAACAAAAATGGATATTAATTAATATTTAAGTCCCTGCGCACACAAGCTGATCATTTTTCTATAGGTGTATTTTAACCAGCCTTTTTCATTTGAATCCTAGACTCTTTTAATGGAACGTCCGCTTCGTTTGGGGAATTGTGAATGTGCAAACAAACTGATTCGGATCAAAGGAGCGGACTCGGTCCGCGGACAAATGAAAAATATTGGTCCGCATTAAGTGGACCAAATATAGGAAGAAGAATACAAAGCAAAGTGCATTATGGTTTTAGCGCCAGGCATTGTAGGTAAACAACCAAAACATATGTGTGTGGGATGATAGGCAGCTCTGGATGGGAGAAATTGGATGTGGAAGAACTCAGTAAACTTTTGATCAAAATCTGATCAACTCAAGACCGCTAGGATCTGACGCAGCTCCATACTTTGCTGTTATGTGATTTTCTTCTTCATTGTATGTCTCGTCTTCTACTTTAGTAATTCTTGATATCTTTGTTTACATGGCAATAGTGAACCTCGACAAGCTAGCGCTGGTGCTAACCTTGCTAACACTACTTTTTATGTTTGCTCAAAAATGGTAATGTTTAAAACATTTGCATTTGACTGAAGTGCTTCACCTAGACATTAAAAGGCAGGAATCTTCAAGATCAGGTGTCAGTCCTGTCAAAAAACTGCATGGACATTGTCTATGAGCATTTTCTGGGATCGAGTTTGCTTTAATCTATGGTGGACCTTTGGGACTATTTCTAAGCACTTTCCTGCCTTTGCATAAGCCCAGCAAGGCTGAAGCTAACTGATCCATCCTTTATTACTGCCTGAAACTGGTTTACTTACATTGATTTGAATTAAAACAAAATTTCACATACACTGGATCATAGTGACCCAAAGCTGCAAAAGAGGAACAAGTTCTAATTTATCTTTGTGTTTAATCTACGGGGAATGTTTCACACACAACAACAAGACTTTGAATAGCCAGAATGGATCGTAAAGTGGCTCCAACTACAAAGATTGAGGGCTTGGGTTGTACAGATGCCATTATATTAATACCAGCAGCCCCATAAGAGCAATTCTTTCCTGAATCTGTTTAGCGTGGTGCCAGGGCTGAATGGTTTTGGGCCATTACCCCCACAAAATATCCCTTAAGAGAAATCTTAAAAGCACCAAACACATTCCTCACCTTAATGGGTAGAGACATAGAACTGCAGGGCCGAATGTTGCAGAGACGCGTCTCCTTGATCAGCTTACACCGAGCATTGTCATTGGTAACGCGAGAAGAAACGCCCATCCCACAGCTCCGGGAACACTGGGACCAGGAGGTGGTCTGAACCACACACTGATCACCCACCTGCCTCCTGGCTGGGAGAGATGAAAGAGAGGACACGTGAGAACAAACTATGACGGATGCTGCAAAATATGGAGTCAGAGAAGCGGAATTGGAAAAAGGTAGAGTGGAAGAAAACGGGAGGAGGAAGGGAAAGCAGAGGTATGGGATGCAACGCACACTAGCCTTATTCACTAAACAGGCGACACTGACACATAGAGAGGGTGATTAAAGAGAGGGTGGAGCTGGGTGACAGAGGTATGTGCTGTGTGAGACGGAGAGAGCGCCTCTGGTGTGCAAGGAGCAAGTGGAAAACAAGCCTCACATAAACGCTAACACAAGCATATGCAGAGTGGAAAAGGCCCACATTGACGCTGTTTGTGTGTCAAGGGGCTAAAATGGCTAAAACATAAACAAGTTGCTTTACTCTGCAGAGGAAACAGACGGCACTCTAAAGGGGGACACGGCAGCGCTCTCTCCTACCCGCCAGGTGCTTGTTTCCACGTCTTTTGTCCCACTTGTGTCCCACCTCCACCAGTTCATTGCCCATGGTGTTCTTCTCCTTTTTGGGTTTGTAAGGGTGCAGCTTCCGGTAAGGTTTTGGGTAAGGCTTCGGATACGGATAGGCTGGGTAGGGCATGAAGGGGTAAGGTGGGTAAACAGGTAGTGGAGGTTGTTGGTGTACCGAGGGCACGACAGTGCTTCCCTTATGGCAGTCAATGCTGAGGCAGCACTGGCCTGGCACCTTGACTAGCTGTGGGGACGGACAGGATGGGGATGCTAGGGGCACATGGCTGGGGCAAAGGGGCACGCATCCTACCGCTCCATCGATGCAGATGCACTGGTGCTTGCAGCCGGCATGGAAATTCTCACCATTTTGATAAATTCGACCATTATATTCACAGGACCGTCCCTCTGCCTTTGCTGCCATGAAAGAAGACAAACAAGCTGGTTAAGCTAGTTCAAATATTTATAGTTACCACAAATTATATATGAATACTTTTGGAGTAATAGTAAGTATCAGTATATGTTACTAATTACTAGGTATGCTTCACTAACAATAAATGAAGATGGCACATAGCACAAATGAAAAAAGGTTTAGGCTTGCCTAAAAACCAAAAACACCTTCAGGATTAACATGAATATCCCATTGGGATGATGCAGCTTTAAATAAACCACTAGTAAACATAGTACAATATGTAAACATTCTCTCTGCAAGAGGTTTTAGTACATACAGTTCAGACAAGGTCTCCAAAATGGCCATTTTTTGTTCTTAAACCTCAAGTTTTAAAAGGTTAAAAGATAAGACAGTCAGAGTGCTCTCAGATAGAGAAACAGGTAAAAAGACTCAGAGAGCTAAGTTATGAATTTCCTTAGACATGTATTTAAATTGGGACTACATTTTCTCAACCTAACAGCATCCACTGCGATGGACTGACAACCTGTCCAAGATGTACCCTGCATCTCGCCTGCTAACTGCTAGGAGTGGCAGGGTTGCAGCTTCCCCATGACCCTGATTTGGAATAAGCAGTATAGAAAATGAATAAATGAATGAATAAGAGTGTCCACGTTGTGGTAGTCGTGTGCAACTACTGTACCAGCAGTCATCGACTAGCGGCACCACACTACCTGCACAACACAGATGTTGCACTGTTAATACAAAATAATCCCAAAGAAAGCAACCAGTCAATCTGAAAGTGAACTGGTGTAAAAATCTAAACTAAAGCGTTGAACCAAACCACAATAAGTTCATTAAGTTCTGATAAGTTATAAAAGGTGAATCTTTGCTCTTCTTGTCTCTATTTTGAGAAGAAGTTAATTTGGTTTAATTGTCTCCTTTCGTGGTTCTTCAATCTGAGAGCGCTCTGACTGCGCTGTTTTTTGTGGCATTTAGATCATATTACAGCTTTTCCCGCCAGATAAAGGAACACTAAATACCTTGAGCTTTATGAGTTGTGATATTTTGCCCTTTTCAGATAAATAGTTTCCATTTAATGCAATGTACTTGAGTTAGCCTTAGGCTAATTTACACCTGCAGTCCTTTGGAAAGGCACAAATAATCTAATGCAGTTTTCATACAGTTTGCTAGTATGCATGAATTTTGTGCATTTCATCCAAGATACTTCATGCTCCTATCAAGCATTATAGTGATATAACAGAAGTATAATTTCTTTAAATAAAAAAAAACAAAACTTGAAATATTTTTATTAAATCTTAATTACTTAAGTTATAATAATTACTGAAATATTTCGACAACTTACACTTGTATAACAGGTTTGGGAGCTCTTATGGGTCTGCTGTTTTTCCCTTTGACACGGTGCATTCAAGGTCGTTAATTTTCAAGGTTTGCTAGGTCACCATACATTTGGACAGCACAACAAAATGGTTAACTTACAATATAATAAGAAGTGAGAGATTTTGGACACTGTTACTGGCTATTACTGAAAACTTTTCAGCTTTTTGTGCATGTGTAAGCTACAAATTATTTTTCTTTCCTGCTTAGCCAGGTTACTCATCTGCATAACTTCAGCCTGTAACCAGCTTTGTATGTCTTAACAAAAAAGCAACTCTTTTTGACCAATCAGAGCAAGATTGGGGGTTTTGAAGAGCAGCTTAGACAGAATGTTTTAAGAGGTGCTGCAGCAACGTTAAGTGTAAAAAAAATGTACATTTTATATAAATTTAAGAACGTAAACATATTCTAGTAGACTATCCAAAATAAATTGATGACTCTTATGGGCTTTGTAAAAGGGGGAGAAGGAGCAACAACATCTCCACACTTATTAAGCAAAAGCTTTTCTTAGACCAGAAGGGAGTTTTGACTTGTTTTTAATGTCCTGCCCTTTCACTCTCTCAGCAGGACTCCCCAAACAACATCCCGTATACCCCCCTTTTTATAGAAACACCCCCTAATAAATACATGTATAAAAATACCACTGTGTCTGTTTCATGGGGCTGTTTGTGTACACACTGAAGTACTTATTTAAATCCCTGAGTTGGCCAAGTTTCAGTCATAGCTCATGAAGGTGCGCTCCTTTTGAAACGTGGCACAGGCTTCAAACCTCAAGCCCCTATCAAAGAGAAACCCCAGCTGCCTGGCTCAGAAACTAGATTCCCCACCCTGAAGTTACACATTCCCCTCCTTCAACCCAAGTTGTGCCAAAATCTTAACCAAAAAGCTCTCCAGCCCTCCTTTTTCTTCTCTGATTCAGCCTTCCTGCCACCTCTGTGGTACGTACCCCTGCAGATGCCATGGGTGCGGCCCACATCATTGCCATAGTTGCATTCGAGTCCTTTATGGTGGTCACAGGGCCGCCCCTCATGGCAGTCCTGGTTAAGCTGGGCGGCGCACACCTTGCAGCAGCCACAACCATCGGGGATTAAACTTATTCCAGGGGGGCATGATGGGGGCACTGCCGGGCATTCACACACCATTGGACAGTCAGCGGTCACCTGCAGGAAAACAGACAAGGACACACTTAGTTTAAAACAAGGACTGAAAAGCTGACATACTACAGTAAGGAAACAGAAGTTAGCTGGAACCAAGTAGTACAAAAGCGTGACTCATGTTACCCAGATCACAGAAATTCCTGAGAGTGTGTGGCTTATACATCCCCTGAATGCTCAGCACAGTCGTAAACCCCACAGGGGTATCTGTAACCCTCTGTTGCCTTCCGCTTGGCATGCCCCTGGCATGCAGCAATGAAAGGGGCATTTTGTGACCCCACCACACCCCGACCTCCCTGCTCATGCTTCTTTTGTTTCTCACCTCATCTGTGTCCATGAACGCAAACACACACACAAGAACCATTCCAAACAACTCCAAGCAGGTACTGAGATCACACAGAGCTGTCAGTCTAGTTCTAGGGATCAGTCAGAGATCCCAGCATTGAGTTCATATGTTGCATAAATTCAATACAAAAAAAATAGATCTTGCATATAACATGCTAGATGAGACATTGCAGAAGAAAAGTCACATCATATTCCTGTGGGTATTTTTGCTGCAAGCTCATTTTGACCTTAAGTGTATTTTTATCTCCATTGGTATTACTGCTGGATAATATTACTGTAGCATAATTATAGACCTACAGTAGGACAGAGGAAAGTGTTTTCTAGAAAAAGAAAATAAGAAATAGAAAAAAAAAACTAACAGGCCACATTTTGGATCATTTTAGCGTTTTGTTAGAAAATTTATGGATTTAAATGCAGGTTTAAACTAAATAATTACATTTATTCAAATAGCATATTATAATATATTATTTCAAAGTAGCCTATTCACTGTATTGTAAAATTTTAACGTGTAATGTCATGTTGATTATATAAGATATGATGTAGTGTTATGCACAGCTTTGCATTTATGATATTAATAACAAATGCAGACCTTTTAGCTATGTCTAAACTATGTAGTTAGAGGAGTTGTAGCTAGTAGTAGCAATTGCTTCTTAATATCCCTAATCACTTATTTGAGGACCCCATGAGCACAATATAACGTTGTTATATATATCAATGACGTTGTTACACAGTATGGACAACTTAAATAGCGAGTAAAGTTTAATTAGCTCCTGTTTTTGATATAACAGTAACGAGATGTCTAAAATATTAGGCTGCATGAAAAGCAGACGACAGCAGCTCAAACCGCGTTGAAGCTGCAGTTTTATAGCCGACACGTGAGTCTTCAGTCCTCAGTGTTTACATGAAGCAAAAAAACAACAACAAAAAAACAGTGACAGTAAACTTCATGTACTCACCAAACCGAATGTCGCCACTCCTAAGACAATAAATAATAACAGTTTCCCCATGTTGTCTCGCATAGAAGAGCAGTAAAAAAAAAAATCACAAAAAAGTAATCCTTCACTGGCTGGGCAACAGGACACAATAACTTTTGTCCACGAGGATTAAATCTCAACTTCCGAAATTATCCTCAGGTATCCTCCATCACTTCTACGTTTTCATCAACCAACGAGCGACTTGTGGTTTTATATCAGCGCTCCGCTTTATATCGAGGCCACGCCCACAAGAGACCTGGTTTAACCAATTAGAACGCAGACGCATACCTAAAGTAGTCGTAGAAGGGAGGGAAGAGGCGTGATTTAGGGCTCTAGCACCAGCCGCTGAGGTTTGGCGGCAGGGGGGCGGGGCCAAGCATGAATGCAGTCATTCATAAAAAATCAGAATTACTACATTCCAAAGCGGACCTGGCTTTGGGGTGTTTATTCATTTATGTATGAGTGAAAATAATATTTTTGATGCTTTCATGTTCTTTTCACACGCATACCTCTGTCTGGCTGCTGCTTTGTGAAAAGTAAAATAAATATACCCAGCTGCTACTATGTAAGACATTAATACATGAAAGGGAAACCATGGAAAACAAAAAAGAATGTCCTTCCCTTGCTTTATAAATCATTTACTTTTATGCTAGAGCAGTGTGGTAGGTTGTGTGACCAGAGTGGCTGAAAGATGGCAGTGGGCAGAGGTCTTCCAAAATGGCAAGGATTTATTTGTCAAGGTGCATGTTTCAACAAAATTAAATATGAGAAAATGCAAAGAAACTTAATGTAACTTAACAGTTAACCAACTAAACATAACTGAAATCTAATAAACCAAACTTAAATTACACATGCACCCTGGCACATTACCATGCCCCCCAACACAGAC
The DNA here is from genome assembly GCA_037177495.1 of Rhadinocentrus ornatus. Classification (NCBI taxonomy): domain Eukaryota; kingdom Metazoa; phylum Chordata; class Actinopteri; order Atheriniformes; family Melanotaeniidae; genus Rhadinocentrus; species Rhadinocentrus ornatus. The sequence continues at coordinate 6,170,695 of JBAMHW010000023.1, read as the reverse complement.
AACAGACCAGCCTTATATAACCTTGAGTTCCATTAACAAAATGGCTTCCCTAGGCCCCTTCCACTCAACAGGTGAGTTTAACCTTTCAACATAAATTCAACATGCAATTTAAGTTACTCATTCCCAGTCAACTTAAATAAACTCTAACACAATTGGTAATAAAAGAATCCTGGTACCACACAAAGAACTAGGCAATAGAGAAACCAAACATTTCCTGTAACAAAACATAATCACTCTCCTCCCATACTTGAACCTTTCCAGTGACCTCATTAAATCAGGGCGAAGCCTGTAAATACAGAAAGTGATGTGCTTTTTCCTCCTTTTGCTCCTGGAACACA
>JBAMHW010000023.1:6154719-6165516 GCA_037177495.1 Rhadinocentrus ornatus | reverse complement strand
GAGCCAGTGTAGGGAAGCTAAAACTGGGGTAATGTGCTCTCTTCTGCCAGTTCCTGTTAGTAGTCTTGCTGCTGCGTGGAGACTTTTCAGGGAGTTTCTAGGGCTAGCTCCGCAAAACCGGCTAAAAAACTGATAACATGTACGTTGGCTTACTGTACTGAGTCGGTAAAACCGCAGCCTCCAACAAACGATCAGATCCATAACTGTCGTCAGGGATAGAATAGATCGGCAGCATGCTGCCGTTTATATTAGAATTATGACAGAATAGCTTCATACTTACTGTAATAAACAGCCTCCATCTGTTTCGGTACCGCTCAGTCGCTGGCCGCCATTATTTATATCTGGAAAACTGGTTGAAAGTCCCTTCCCTTCCGCTACGTCAGCAAGATGGCTTCTGTTTAGTGCTCGTAGTGTCCATCATTTCGCAATAGATTTTTGGCCGAGTTTAGGGCAGCATTCGGGTACTTTTAGTGCACTGCATTTTTACTGAAATTTCTGTGTCAGCACACTAAGCACTTAAATGTAGTGTTCGAAGTATAGAAGTGCGCGGTTTGGGACACACCCATAGAACCTTTGACCAAAGTTGATATGGCTGATGAAAACAAAGCACTGAACTATGCTGCATGCAAATATTCTATATGGATAGCAAAATGGCTCTCCAGTACCCTGAAACACTTCAATTAGCCACGCCCACAACAGGAACTGAAATCGTTGAAATTTATTAGACTGTTAGAACATATCAGGAGCTTAAAAAAGGCCTCTTGGACCTACAGGTTAAAATTAACAGGAAGTTGGATAATTTGAATTAAATTTTGTTGGTCAAGTTACAACACAATGATGCAGCAGAACAGAAGCAAAAATTTCAAATTAAAAGCACACACACAACAAACAGGAAATCACAACCACTCATCATGAAATATTCAATTTTAAATATTTTCCCATCTGTGCAAGATCAGGTTGATGGATCAAAATATTAATATTATCTCATAACCATAGTCTTGCTCACTGCGAACAGGAAGTCTAATTTTTCACTCGAATTTAGCTGAAATAAACAAATCAAAAATATTATGTCGTTCTACATGTCCAAGTAGTGTCAATGCCTTGGTCCCACCCCCAGGGAACAAAAAGCTACTCCCTTTAAAGCCAAAATGACCAGCATTTCAGAAAAATATCATTCTACTGCCTCATTTCATTCACTCATGATTACAAACAAGTTATAATGACCTTCAGTAATGACCTACACACAAAGTGCTGCTTTGTTTATGGCAAAATGGATTAAAAGGCGATGCTGGAAACCCCTACATGAGCACATGCATGGCTGCAGGTGAGGGTGAGAGTGTCTTGGCAGGGTGGTCACCAGGGGACGTGGTGGCATTGTCCGGAGCAGTGTTGTGAGTGCCCAAAAGGGAGCATTGTGGAACTCCACTGGTAGACTCTGTACAATAGGGGGCCCAACAGGGACCCTTGGGGAACTCCAGGTCGCATTTGTTTTACTAGATCTGTAGTTACTGACACAACGTAGTTTGTGTTTTTCAAGATTTGTTTAACCAATTCAGAACTGGACAGAGATTCCCTATTGTCTGGTAGGTTTTTCTGTCATGAGCACTGCAACGTCCGATGCCAGTTCCCGGGTCTGCTCTGGTGCTTTAGCGTCCCACACCAGTGCCCAGGTCCTGCCCAGCACTGCAGTGTCCCACACCAGCGCCCAGGTCCTGCCCAGTGCTGCAACGTCCCACGCCGGCACCCAGGTCCTGCCCAGCTCTGCTGCGTCCCATGCCGGCACCCAGGTCCTGTCCAGCTCTGCAGCGTACTACGCCATCGCCACCAGCTCCACAGTCCACGTCTCCAGGGTTGGCTCAGCACGAATCAATGTTTCAGAGGGGGTCCCGGAATGGGATGCTCCTCACCCAGCTCGAGCCCATGTTCCAGAGGGGGTTCCAGAGGGGGTCCCGGGATGGGACGCTCCTCCTCCTTTTCTGGTTCCTGCTTCCGAGGAGGTCACTTCTCTCTGCCTTTGGCACCAGGACTGGTCCTTAAGTAGGTGTTGCTGAGCCCTCCAGAGATCTAGTTCCTGTCTGCGTGACCTCCAGGCCGCCCTCCAGAAATCCATTGTCTGTCTGCCCAGCCTCCCAGCCGACCTTCAGAGCCAAGCCTGCGGTCTGTGCGGCCTCCCGGCCGCCCTCATAAACTTTGTTGCCTGGACTGTTTGCCTATGCCTGGTCTGAACGTCTCCTGTTTAGATGGATCTCATTTAAGACTTTGACAAGGGTGTTTTCAGTGGTGTTGTTGGACTGAAATTCATCAAAACAGTTAAGTGCCAACAATGTACAAAAATCTAAATAAACAACTTCTTCAATAATTTTCCTTTGAAATGAAGGTTTGAGATGGATTTGTAGTTGCCTACCATTGAGGTGTCAAAATTGCTCTTTTTCATAGCAATTGTGTGATCACTACAGTTTTCAGGGTTTGTTAGAAACAAGCTGACAAAGAGAGGGGTTGACCAACTGCAAAAGGTAAGATGACACGCAGCTTAAATAATTTTTGAAAGCATGTTGGGTGACGCATTTAATCTTACTAACACTATCATTGCTTCGATGTGTTTTGGGGTTTGTATTGTTCTAATGTTTTACATCAGAGAGTTTCCAGAGATCTGGTTTGTTTTGTGTTCAGAGAACGTGTCATGTGTGGCAGGTGGTGGTGAGGACCCAAATGCAGGCAGTAGCAGGCAGGAAGCAAAATGTTGCGCGTGACAAGGTTTATTCTAAACTCAAGACAAGGATCCACACACAACAGGGAGTAAACCGAACACCAACAAGGATCTGACAACCAAAACTGAAAACCAAGGGACATATATACAGAGGGAAACCAATTGGGAACAGGTGAAGTTAATCCAAAATCAAACCAGGTGAACTAACGAGCCAGGGACAGAAAACAGTGAAAACTAAACTACACGTGCCAAAAACCCCAAAAAACCTAACCCATGAACTAAATAGAAACTAAACATGACAAAAACCCGGAAATAACCCCGTGAGATCATGACACTGTGGTAGTTCACTTATTAAAAAAGAAGGGTTTGCAAAGTTGGGAGGGAGGGAGTGGGTTAAATAAAGGCGAGCCATGGCAGGTGAGAAACACAAGCCTTCAAAACAAGTCAGTGGAAATACAACAGACAGAGAGTGCGGGTGCAAGAGGGGAAAGGGAGATGAATGGCGTCAGGGAAATACTGAGCAGTTAGAAACAGAAAACAGAACTAAATAATATAAGCTAAAGTTTCTAACCTGATTCTGTTTTGTACAAAAGCACAATCTAAATGTCTGCTGAGTCTCTCTAAGCGGTGGATTGATGAAAGCTTCTTGTAACTGTGAGAAAGAGCGTGTTTATACTCGGAAAGACCAGGAAGACAGGTGTGGAGTGTTTGTTTAGGAGAACACTGCCACACCTGTTGCGACACTCCTCTAACTCTTTACAGCCTACACATAAACAAGAATGTGTACACAGATACTTGCAATATATATTTATTGGAGCTTAAACATAACACGGATCTGAGATCTGTCCTGTTTAAGTTATAGCTAGGCTGATTTATGCCAATTGAGGAAATCCAACTGCTTAGGAAATGCCTAACTCATGGTATGTGTAATAAATGTGCACTTTGCTGCATGTGTAAAGCAACAATTATTTCTCTGTCTCAGGGATTTACTAATGTGTACAGAGGTGGCACACTTTCAAAGATAGTATATAGTTTAGATATAATTAGGTAGATGATTAAGTTTGTTGTGTAGTGTAGATGACAAGGGTCTAATTTTAAGGCTTTTTATGAATTATTTTCACATCTGACGAATAGACTGTCTGAAATCTTCATATATTCACAAATAAAAGACAATTAATGCTAATGACTTGATTAGTAAACTTTGCATTTGTGTACTACCACTAAATCACATTCTTCATTTGTCCAAATCCAGCCTGAGGACAGTTAGGGTCAAGCTGTCACGAGGCATCAGAGAGGCAAAGAAGCCGTACCAGGAGTATGTTTTCACAGACAACTTCAACCAGCCAGGCTGTTGTCCCCAACAAAACCACCACCATCATGCCTGTCCTAAAGAAGTCGTTGCCCTCCTGTTTCAACAACTACCATCTGGTAGCCCTCGCTCCCATTCTTACGAAGTGCTTTGAATGGCTTTTGTCCTCCCCCCCTCCCTGGACCCCTTCCAATTTACATATCAGTTCATCCGCTCAATCGATGATGCCATCGCCACTGCCCTCCATACAGCCCTCACACATCTAGACACATAAGACTTTAACCTCAGATTGCTGTTTATAGACTTCAGTTCGGCATTTAACACAATAATCCCCCAACTGCTCATTCTGAAACTGGACCAGCTGGGAAATAACACCTCACTGTCCAACTGGCTGCTGGACTTCCTGACTGGGAGACCACAGGCAGTTCAGGTCGGCAGGAACACATCCAGCATCACCACACTGAACATGGGGGCCCCTCAAGGATGTGTGCTGAGCCCCCTTCTCTTCACTCCTGCTCCATGTCCTGCAGGAAGACCCTCCAACGCATTGTAAGAGCAGCTGAGAAAATCGTCGTCTCTCCCCTCCCTGCAAATATCTAAACCTCTCACCTCACCCATAAAGCCCTCTGCATCGCAAGAGACCCCCACCCACCCATTACACAGCTTCTTTAGCCTGCTGCCATCAGGAAGGATACTGCAGAACCTGTGGGCCAGGACCAGCCAGGCTGTAAGGATGCTGAACTCTCTCCCCGTTCTGCCCCCCTTCCACACCCACACATAAACCCTAAACTCTGACACCTCCCATCAACACTTAAACTTTTTACACCCTCAGGTTGACACCCTCAGGAACAAGCACACAATCACTTAAATCACTTTAACCAGAACATAAGCTGACGAAATCTTCTTTTGTTGCACTATAACCATAAACATACATTGCTCTGACTGTAATTTCCCTCGTCTGTTTATTATTGTGTTTTATTAACTTAGTGATAGTACTCGCTTTGTTTGTTTTGTTTATTGGCGTATATTTTTGTATTTCATCACAGCAAGGTTTGACAGAACCCTAATTTCAATTCTCTGTTTGTCCCGTACATGCTGCAGAATTGACAATAAAGCTGACTTTGACTTTGGCTAAACAGCTATATTAGCTGTCCACAGCATAGTTGCAGTTACAATTACAGTCTATTTTTTATTCCATTATTTACACAGATGCAAGATTCTTCATCAGCAATTAGGGTTCTACTTCTTCATATGTGTCCCTTTGCCTTGAAGAAGAAAAGAGAGTGGCTCTGATCCACGGACCATGCAAGGCAATTTGAGACTTGGCTAGTACAATGATTTTCAAATTCACTGGACTAATTGCAATTTTGTTTCTCCCCCATTAATGGTGCCAGTACAGTTATGGTTTGAATTTATGTACATGATTAATGTACATGTCATCTGAAAGCTGCCCAACAGAAAACAGCACCCTAGATATGTTGTCATCTGACATTTTAAAACCTTTGTAACACTTACATAAATATGTGTTGTCTGGTGAGACTCAGATGAAAAATTTAGATTAATAAAAGTAATAATTAATTTCCCCCAGCTCCAACTGCACTTTATGTTTAGAGCCAGTTCTGTAGAAATGTTAGCATGCTAGCATTGCTATGTGCATTGTGTTAGCAAAATTACAAGTATTGGGACTCATTTACGCTTTGGACATATAGATAAACATAAAGATTATATGTTTTCTAGTGAGTCTGAGTTAAAAGAAAATATGCAAAGGTAATAATTAATTTCTTCTACCTCCCACAGCACTTTGCATTTAGAGTCAAAATCCTGTTGTTCAAGCATGCTAAACAAAGATTTTACCTGCAAAAATTAGAATGCTATCATTTGCTAGGCATCATATTAGCAAAGTTACAAGTAATATGACACTCTTACACTTTGGACATGTGGACAAACATTATTAAAATCTTTTCTGATGAGACTGGGTTTAAAAATATGCAAAAGTAACAATTTCTTCTAGCTTCCACTGCACTTTCTATTTAGTGTCAATATCTTGTTGTGCTTGAATGCTGTACATTAGCATGCTAAGATTGCCATAAGCATCATGTCAGCAAAGTAATATGAGGTGTTACCTTAAAGCATCCATCCAGGGCATAAATATAGCTTCAGCTTCAACTATTGAGTTTAGGAATATTTTAACTTTTTATCTTATTTTTTTAAATAACATTTAAACATCATTAATTTTTCCGCACTTTTTCTTGTAGGAATAATCTATATTCTGATCATTTGTGTATACATTTATTGTCATATTGATGCAATGTTATAAAGCAATGCTTTAGGGTAAGTTTTATTTCATAGTAGTGTCAGACAGATAGCGCTCGTATGCTGTGTTTGCAAATGCAAAGATAGAAATAAGGATATAACTTTAACCGATTAGACAAAAGTATAACACTTATCCTTCATTGATAAGGCCCAATATTGGTCCAAGTTTTCATTCTATGAACTATCTGTGAACCTCTAAAGTTCCCATCCAAGAGAACATCTGATTTTTAACTTATTTAATATATCCATTAGATGTGTTACAAGACTTGCTGTGTGCAAAGTCAGTAACCAACTGTATGGTGGAGGAATTCTGCTTTGAATATGAAGCTGAATATTGCAGTTTTAGCAATAGGAGGTCAGCTGGCCTAGATCTTCCACATAATATATTAGAAGAACTAATTGTGACTAAAGAGAGGGCCTTTACTGCTATTTCTGTGTGGTGTGAGGATCCATAGAAATTACAAGCTGGCAGAAACTATGAAGCGAAGTCCTTTGGATGCTAACAGAGGTAGGGAGCAGATGCTACCCACTAGCAGAAATGGGCCTAGCTGAGTGTGTGGGCATTAGCAGTTAGACAACAGGACTAATGGGAGTGGCAACTAGTCCCAACTAGCCCCTACTAGCCCCTTCTACACATTAGCCAACTTCTCTGTTTGCTTGTGGAGATGTGGGTCGGTCAGATTAGCATATTCATTGATCCCCAGTTGTTGAATGAGAAAAGATGTGTCATATCCAAACTACAGTATTTTAAGGGTCAAAGAGATTGGTTTTTGTTTGTTTGTTTGTTTGTTTGTTTTGTGCAGTAAGAACAGCTCTGACTGAAATATGATTTCTAAGTGCATGCTGTTTGGCAAAGAGAAATAATCTGATTGATTACTCATATATCATTTGTATTAGCCCTTCTGTGTAATTATATCGCTGCACCGACAAATACAGGATTCAGAGTGTACAGACTGTTCCAAAACACAAGAAAGAGGAATGAAAAACAAGCAAGTGCCAGTAAGAAAGGATGAGAAGCGGGGGACGAGGAATTTAAGTCCCAAAGTTATTTTTAAACTAAGAACAGGAACTCTACTGTTGACTTCCCAAACACTGAAACATAGATTGGTATAAGAAGTGAATCTGGGAAAATGAGACCGGGAGGTTATACTCACACACCTACACACCTCATACAGTTGTCAGGTATGTGATCCCATACATGTGTGCACGTCCATGTGCCGGCGTCCCTTCAAACACAGCATTTGGTGTACTTCATGGTCTCAAAAACCACACTCATACGGCTGTGTGGCTGCATATCCAACTTCTTGAAAACACACTGTATTACTCTTTTTACACAGACTGCTTTCTAAAAATTGAAATGCATCCATGTGAGAGCTATTTGTACATATTCATTTATTTTCCTGTGCAATATATTTATATAGGAGGGAATATATAGTGTATCACATTTGGCTTTATTGACCATAATCGAGACATTGTATATACACAGAACAATTACACAATTATAGAACAGTGGTAGGCAAACTCATAACATGTACATTATAGCAGACGAGCTACAGAAAAATCACTAAGGGATACACTTTCATAAAACATTAAATAAACATAAGATGAAATGTTATAACATTCTTGATACATATTGGTAATCAACAATATCGCTCTTGTTTTACAACCAGTAATATTATCAGCTAAAGATGCTTAGAGGAAGGAGTAAGGACAAAATAAACATACAAAGACTATAGGGTGCGCTCTGTGTACGTAAAGCACACACACCCTTCCATTCAAGTGTGCTTTGTCGGGGGCTGTTGTGAAACCTCAGCTTCATCAATGTCTTTTGTATTCCCAACTGCGGACTTGTGCAGCCAGGAAACATGTAAGGAGTGTAAGAAAAGAACCAGAAGAGCAGAACAATCAGGTGCAACTGTTGACAACTTTCTTAGGATGTTGTAAGCAGCATCATAGAGTATCGTCTTCAGCTCTGGTCATCTCCATTTTTGCATGCTAACCAGGCCTTCCTGACGGGGTCAACGGAAACTGGGTCACCTGTGGATATGCATCTTGGTGATGGTGCCCAACAACCACCCAAGGCAGGGTCGCGCCCTCCCTTTCTGGATCCCCGTCCTTGCTCTTGCGTCTTCTCCCTCCTCTCACCTCCAAGGTGTCACAGAGAGCGGCCTTGTTCTTGGCCTATCCTCCTTTCCACTGGGACCCCTCAAAAATCCCAGATATCCCTGTAATTTCCGGTGCAATGTTTATTTGGCAGTAGGAGTGGTCGGGGGAGCAAAAAAGGGGCCTCACTCACAAACAGCTTGGGCTGCGTTAAAGAGTAAACATGTGAAGGAAGGGTATGTGCAGCGAACGGTGAGAAGGACTGAGGCTCATGTGTTCTGGTTCTGACACACAGATCCCACCTCAGCAGGGACACAGAGCACTGCTCTGTTCAGGCCCCAACGGCCAGAGTCTTATAAACATCCCTCACCCCCCCACCTCCGCTCAAAAGACAACACCCTCTGCTGGAAAAATGAAGACATTGCATGACGGAAGCGCTTAGAACCAACAAGCAGCAGAAGGATCATGAATGCCTGCCATCATCCCTGGCAAATTTGTTAACCCTTTAAAATGAAATATTTATCCAAGACCTTTAAAACGTTTCACTTATAATTGTACAAGATTCGACTGGACTATTTAGTCTAATACCTAATCAGTTTTAAAAAATGACTTCAAATGCATATACATGAACATGGAAATAATCAGGTGAGAACAGATATCAGAGGTCTTCTTTTTTATTTGGAGGTCAGACATCACCTCATTTTCTCTTTAAAAGGAGTGGCTGCAGCAGTGGAACAGGTAGTACATGGATAGTCTGAGCAGGAACAGCAAGAAGAAGGGGGGGAGTTTTCGGGAATCAGCAAAGGCACATGTAGGTAAGAATCCGCCTGATAGATAGGAGGCAGGAAAGGGGGCCGTCTGTCTCTCCTGTGCCCTACTGCCCTGTTTGGATATCCCTGACCTGTCGTCTTGCTGCAACTAGAGGCAAACAGCTGTTGCTGGTTGTTTGCATTCACAGAGCTTTTTGTGTCACCATCTTGAACGTCCTCCTTCTCAGTGAGTGATGGCACTACATTTTTATGTTTCCTTGCACAGGCCACCTTATATTTTCCCCTTTTCTTTTTTGCTGCTGCTTCTCTTTAATTGCAGGATCCTCTGGTGTCGGCAACAAAGTCTCCAGTCTGGTCTGCATCCCTCTGGATTTCCAATTTGGTGTTGCAGAGCCACTGAGATGAGAGGGCAGTTCTCTGTCCTGTTGCGTTTGAGGGTATTTTGACATCAGAGACCATGCATCTGTGGAAACCTCTGACCTATACAAAGCTCTCTTGTGTAGATCCACTTCAGGTACCAGAGCATTTAACGCTGTGATATCCTCTGAAAGTGTATCACCATGTTCCAGTGAACACATCTCTGTATGAACATGGTTTCCTGTCTGTAAGTCTGTAAAACTCTGTGTACTCAAGACTTCATTGGGGTGTGTATTTGCAGGAAGCACAGCTCTGGATCTGCAAAATAAGTGGCGGAGTCGACGGTGTGGGGGCAGGCTGGAAAAGAGCTTTGGTAGTCCAATATTACGGAAAAGAGGTGGAGGTCCAAGAGTGGAAGAAGGATGCAAAAGTCCAGCTCTCTTGTCCATGCCTTTATCCATCCTGTTTGAAGTATTTCAAGATTGTTGGTCTTTTACAAATACCACTTTATACAATTTTTTTGGATCAGTTAAATGAAAAAACAAATACAAATAACATTTGAAAAAAGTCCATGTTTCAGCTGTAAAATAGCAAAGTAGTCCACCGCTTCATCCTCACAGGAGGATGCTTGTGGTTTGCATGACAAAAGACCATGCTTCTAAGCAAAAACAACTGTTTTTCTTCTGTGTGCCGACATCCGTCATCTGCTCGCTGACATGTTTAACCACTCCATGTTATAATTATCTTCTCCTGTGAAAAATTTCCCCTGTCTGACCGCCCCTCTGTATTCCTCCCTCTCTAGTGTCTTGTTTAGTCTGTCTGAGCCCGACTTCTTTATTTCCCTGGCCATGGATAACACCCATGTGACCTCAAACCACCCTCTGATTCTCTCTTTTATCCTTCAGCCCTCTTGATCATGAAAGCAGTTTGTTGACCATGCTATTCTGACTCAATAAATTATGAATTGGGTTTTGAATCTACTGAACAACAAACTGTGTATTTTTAGCTTACTTAGGCCTGGATAATGAAGTTAGGCTTCATCTTGACCAGTTATCCAAAAATCAACTGAAATGTATTCCATTAATCCTAAAGAGAAAATATATTGTTTAAGTATTCTTTTTAAGTATGCAATTAAACCTTCTCCCCAATATGATAAAACTAAAGTTTAATTTAATTTAATTTAATTTAATTTAATTTAATTTAATTTAATTTAATTTAATTTAATTTAATTTAATTTA
>JBAMHW010000023.1:6125384-6139238 GCA_037177495.1 Rhadinocentrus ornatus | reverse complement strand
TTTAAAGCGATACCATCTGGCCACTTTATTAGGTACAACTGTTTGTTAACACAAATATATAATTAGCCAAACACATGCCAGAAACTCACTGCATTTAGTCATGTGGACATGATGAAGACTTACTGAAGTTCAATCTGATCAAAACTGGCATGGCTACTGGTCTGAGTTTTTCAGAAACTGCTGATCTACTGGGATTTTCACGCACAACCAGTTTGCAGCGAATGATCTGACAAATGGAAAATATCCAGAGCATCTGTTGTTAATGTCAGAGGAGAATGGGCAGACTGGTTGGAGATGATAGAAAGGCAACAGGAAGTCAGATAAGCACTGTACAATAGCATCTCTGAACATACAACATGTCCACACTAGAAGTTGATGGAATTTGATGGAACCAACATGACAACATGGATCCATCCTGCTTTCTATCTGTAGTTCAGGATGCTGGTGGTGTAATTGTGTGGGGGATATTTTCTTGGCACACTCTAAACCAGTGGTTCCCAAACTTTTTGAGCCATGAGCCCCAAAATAACATACATTTATGTTAGAAACCTCCCTCCTTCCCAATCAGCTTGCTGTGATAGTGCCAGATTCACCCACAATAACTTTGTTTCTGGATACCAAATAATAACAATTTAAATGTAAGGATGGACAACTATTAGAAACTACATAAATAAGGAGGATAAAGTTGTTTTTTGGTGGATTTGTTTCACCACTAACTAAACATTAAAACTTACAACCCTAATGAAAATCCCAAATTTATTTGATGATTGTTGACTTTTTTAATAAAATGATCTGGCAACCCCTTGAAATTATAATGGAACCCTGTTTGGGAAAGGCAGGTTCCACAGCTGTCCCCTTAGGACGGATGTGGCACGGTTTGAACACCAGCCTGAGTATTGTTGCTGACCATGTCCAGGCCTTTATGACCACAGTGTAGCATCTTCTGATGCTACTTCCAGCAGGATAATGGACCATGTCACAAAGCTCAAATCATCTCCAGCTGCTTTCTAGAACATGACAATGAGTTCACTGGACTCCACAGTCACCAGATCTCAATTCAATAGAGCAGCTTTGGGATGTGGTGGAACGGGAGATTCTCATCATGGAAGCAGCCGACAAACCTGCAGCAACTGTGTGATGCTGTCATGTCAATATGGAGCAAAACCTCTGAGGAATGTTTCCATCACCTTGTTGAATCTATGACACCAAGAATTAAGAAACTTTTGAAGGTAAAAGGGGGTCCTAGTAGCAAGGTGGACCTAATAGAGTGGCCTGTGAGTGTACATTGTCCTCTTTAGTATCACCAGGAGGCAGCACGTATAGGAAAAGAAGCAAAGGACTAAGGCAACCCCTAATCTCTCCCACCATCTTTATGTGTTTTGAAGATTTGTGATTCATGATTCATCTTCCGCTTATGTAACTGTTCTCACATTTTTGCATGTTGTTAGATTATATCAGATTAATCTCCCTCCAGTTTCTCTTTCTTTTGTCTGAGCATGTTTTTGTTGCTTGTGCTGTCAAAAACCTCTCATCATTGTAACTGAAACACCCACACACCACCCTACACTTATTAGTTCTCTATAAATCACCTCCTTTCCTTTATCCTGTCATACATCAGCGTCTACCTTCTCGTCCCCGCTCTGTAATTACATGTTTATTCTAACACCTGGCCAACCCATCGAGCTGCTTTTCTATCTTTAGATCGAGCTGGTGTTGACAAAATCCCAGCAAGTCCCTGTTTACCCTCTTATCAGCAGAATAAAAACAGGTCTGGCTTCTGAATTCAGCATTGAAAGTTCCCATTGTTCCGGATTATCAGTAGACATGGTGAATAATTAACAGGCTTTTCTTTAAAACAACCTTTCAGCAATGAGGAAATTAAAGAAAAGTTATGCATGCAATGCTTTTGTGCAAGAAATCTGTGTTGATTCCTGGAAAAAGCAAACAAACAGAAATGAGGTCATCTGAGGCTGAAACAGCTCACCTGCCTTCCTTATAATTTCATCGTCATCTCTTCTCTCCTGACTTTCTAACAACAAAAGAACCTTCCCAGCCACTGGCTGCCTTCCTATCCAGGCTTGTCCATTACACAGTCTGCAGCTGGGACATTGATTGTCATGTTCCTGCACTCTTAGTGGTTGCGGCGTGGATGAGATCATTGCAAATGAAGCCCTAGGATGTATTCATGCAAGGCAGAGTGCGGGGGAATTCCACTGGAATTACATAAGCAGGTGCGACTAAAAGCTATTGGCAAAGATTTACACAGGATTTGTTGTGAGCTGAATGAAAGGCATTCCTGCATAGTTTAGAGATGACTAAGTCTGCGGTACATCACCTTTGTGAATCATCAACCATTTAGAAAACTTTCTCCCTGTTTAGGTTGATGCTGATCTTATAGCAAAAGTTTCACGGTCTCCAATTTTAAAATGATTTTTATCCTCCCTTCAGTCCACTCATCATCATCATCACCGTCGAGGAAAGAGGGTGACTGAAGACATGACGACAGCCATCAAGGGTTCAAAAGCAGCATGCAACCCTACACTTTTTTCCGCCAAAAACAATAGACCACACCTCCACCCTTACTCCCTCTCTCTCTCTCTCTCTCTGTAGTCCAACCAGTCTTGTGACCATATAAGGCAAAAAAAGACAGGGGGAAGCCAGCGCAGCCGCTGCTGCTGCTGCTGAACACACTAAGAGGCAGAGTTGCCTGAATTCTTCTAGTTGAGTTTTCCCAGCTTGCTTTCCTCAGAGGCCTGAATCTGTTAATATTTGCTGTGAGTTTGCCTGCCATGGGGTCAAATGCCTTTGTTGTGTGCGTGTATATGTGTGTGTGTGTGAGAGAGAAAGCTGATCTGGAGCAAGCCGAGAGTGCTTAGTGTTGACTGTAAATACATAGCTGTATTTATATTTCAAACACTCTGCTGCCCTCCACCTTGTTAGAGGTCTGCTCCGTTCCAGACAAATATCACCCCAGCTCAGACAAACCAGCCACTGTTGCTATTTATATCTCTCCCCATCTTCTTTCCTTACAATACACACATACACTCATGCTTTGTAATATTAACATGCATTAAAGATGACGGATGAGCAGGAGTCTTAATAAAAGACGACAAGTTTGTGCATTTTTTTTCTTCCCTTTACTTCACATTCCTCTGTGTTGTGAGTCAACATGAGTCTTATCGCTGCTTCCTGTGTACTGATTACTGAGGAGAGGAAGAGGATGGAGAAGTTGGAAGCAGGACTAGACCAAAGGATAGAAAGCATTAAAAAAAAAGAAATAACCAGTCGGAAGCAGGGATAGCTTGTAATTATTCCAAGTGATTTTAGGCTTTTTAAGAGCAAAAACACAATGTAATGAAGCCGGCTTTGTGCTGTAAGCAGTCTTAAAGGAAGTTTTCTGTGCCATGATGAATAGGTAAGAGGCAGCAGCTCCGGGATCTGGGTCAGCCTATTTACTCCCAGATTTGACACAGATCTGAGCTCTGCTATGCACAGACTTCTATGTATGTGTGCGTTCACGCCTGAGAGCGTTCTCACCGAAACATACACGCATACATGAGTTCATACTAGTAATTACACAGCAAGACTGGCGGGCGTTTAACGCGCTGTCACTGAATGGGCTGCTTTTTAGACTGAGCGAATGATATAATGGCCTCACACACCCTGAATTACAGACACACCCTGCTGCCATTGCAACCAGCTGAAGGAGAAAGGGAGGGAGAGAGATGGTGAGGTCAGAAGTGTCCATATTTGGTCATTCATGCCTGCGTTTAATCCAGCACATCTTCCCGTGCTGCTTATGTTTGCTTTGTCACTTATTCAGCTTTTTTTCTCTCCTCACTATGAGAACTTCGCCCCCCCTCCCCTTTTCACTCTCTCTCCATCTGGTCCTACTCGAGTAAAAAGTGACCTCGGACCTCTCCGCTGATATTTCTGTAACTTCCCCATCAATTCCCAGGGAGGTAGAAAGTGTTAGAGTCATTGAGATTTCCAGGCAGGCATGATCAGTGGTCATGCATGTGTAATAAAAACATTCCTTACAACATACTTTAAGCTGCAAATGTGATTTGGTACGTTTGCCAGTGGATGCCTGTCGTGTTTTAGGCTCTGCCCTGATGTACAGCCACTTCTGAGGCTGAATAGTAGAAGTAGTTAAATTTGTGCTGTGTCTTGTAGGAAGCTTGTTATCCCTGGATCTCTGAGCGGCATCATCTGTTATGTATTCTTGTATCTTGTCTGACATTGGTCTCTATGTAAAGAGGGAAGTCACAACAACAAAGATGTCAAGCCTTTGTTTATCTGAGCAAAATCACTGGTATGCCTTGTTCCTCCAACTCACAGGCTCCAATATTTTTCAACCACAGGTCTAAGATATAAACTCAAGTACAGTAGCATTAAAAAAAAAAAAATGACACCCAGAAACTGTGTATAAAAACTAAGTACACCCTATGATCTATAGCTCGCAACACCAACTTAAAGTGACTACTGTCTGCATGATGTTATCAGCTTCTTCTTCTTTTAAAGGAATTTGGGTTGACCTCTTTTCAATGTCGCTTGAGTTAATAAAGGTTTGCACGGCTTCATTTACGCGCAGCTCCGTTACGGTCTCACCACAGCGTTTCTGTCAGGTTGAGGTCTGGGTGCTGCTCTGTTTGGTATCATTTACCTTTTGCATGACTCAGTTTCAGCCAAGCCTTTAGCTGTCACATGGTGTCACATCTTACTTCAAAATGCTTTGTTATACAGATGAGTTCAAGTTCAACTTAACGACTGTAAAATATCCAGGTCCTGTGGCTGCAAAACACGACCACATCATTAGCCTTCCACCACCATGCTTGACAACTGTACTGAGCTGTTTGTGCTGATATGATGTGATTGGTTTTCTCCAAACAAGTTGCTGTGTATCATAACCAAACATCTCCTCTTTGGTCTGGTCTGTCTAAAGGACATTGTTGCAGAAACCGTGTTGTTTGTTCAGATGCAGCTTACATACGCCATGCTGCCATGTTCTGTTTAGGGAAAAGAATCTTTCTCCTGCAACCCTTACCAACAAACCATACTTGTTCAGTCTTGGAGGCCCTGGAGGGTCTGAGATATGTCTCCTGTTTTTATTTATTTTATTTTATTTTATTTTTTGCTATTCTTAAATGTTGGGAACTTTAGGGAATATTGTCAACTGTCTTGAATTATTTTCCACTTCTAAATAAAGTTTTGGACTCCATATAGTTCAGAAATTACCTTTCAATCCTTCTCAGATTGAGAAGCAATAGTTGTTTCTTGAGGATTGTTGCTGATGTCTTTCCTCCTTGGCATTGTGTAAACACATACCTGAATAAAGCAAAACATCTGAACAGCTTTAATTGATCTAATCACATTCACTAATCAATTAACCTCCTGAGACCCGAACTTTAGCTTGAAATGTGTTACTGGTTTCTTCTAATTATTTTGGGTAAGAAGGAACCAATAAATAAAATATTATAATTGATGTTTATACATGTTTTATGGTATCTGATGTAGATATAAAAACAACTTTCAATTGAAAAAGATAATCTCTTCTCACACCACCAAACAGCAATGAAAGAGTTCAACAGGTTCCAGTTACACAAAATTTAGTATTATAGTGCAGACAACCAGTCATGGGATGTCCTCGTATGAGGACGCTGGGTCTCGGGAAGTACAAATGATTAGCTGCATCACATTTAGATAAAAACAAGTAAGGGTGTTGTAATTTAGTTTGGTTTGTGTTTAATAAACAATGAGACATGGTGATGAGTCATGTGTAATTGGAGAACAGAGCAATGCTTTTTTTTATGCTTTGAAATGTGCAACCCTAAAACTAAAACAGGGTGTACTTCCTTTTCATGCATATCTATTTGGTGACACCACAAATCATGAACTGTCAACTTATACATGGTTTCAGAAGTGTTTCTGACCCCTTGTAGTGACTTTCATGAGACTATCTTATTTGTTCTCAGGGCAGCGCTGAGGACCTGAAGATGGTGACTGTATAATGTAAGTTTTCCAGTTTTAAAATGATCTTTCGTCCCATTTGTGATATAAAAAAAAAATCCACCAATTCTTAACTATTTTACATTGCACTACATTACATTACATATTTACCTAATTGAGTGAAGCCTCCTGGTATCTGAAGAATTACTTGTTTTGTGCTTTTTAATCTTACCTTTAGACTAGATTAAGATGGCTGATCTGTGCAGTGGTGTGTTGTTGTATGTGTTTGTGGAAAAGCTGCAAAGGAATTACCCATTGGGATGAAGGAAGTTGTCTGAACTGAACATTAATACAATAGGATAGTGATTGCATTAAGATGTTTTACAGACTGGGTTTTATAAAGTCTGTTGAAGATGCTTTTTATTTAATTGCTTGTGGTTTTTAGTTATTGCAACATTTCATCTGTTATTCATTTGTTGTATCAATAAAAATGTTGTAGTTAAGCCAAACTCTTCTCAGCCTGCAAACTTGCCTTCCACACATTCTCATCTGGAGCATGTGGAACTATTGTTACAGCTGGACTAATATATGACAGTGTTTCTTTTTAAACCAAGCGTTAAACTTTATTAATTTACTTTTTGAATTCTTTGAGGTGCTTGACAATTTTTTCCACATACCCTGTGCATAAGTACCAGAGGAACATGCACCCCAGGATGGCGTGGTCCTAATTCATCTTGTCATCATGTTTGTGTTTCTGATCAACCAATCACACTGACTGAGTACAACAATGAAGAAAAAGAAACACGTTTCATTGCTGATGTCTCCCTGCTGGTTGTGTGAATTGGCAATCTGCCTTCAGTTCCACTCAGCAATCTGGGCTCGGATCAGCCAGTCTGAATCCCACAGGAATATTCGAAGTAAACAGGTTCATATTGTACTGTTCAATTCTTCTATGTAGACTTTGGCTGTGGCACTGCAAAGCTTTCATATTCACATCTATCACTTTTACTTTCCACCTCTTCTTTTCTACAAAATACCAAACTCCTGCTTTTATGACTTTTCCCCCCAGATCTAAATTTCTTTGATTTCCCATATATGAGCTTCTACTCTTTTTGTCTTCTTTATTAAATCCATTTCACACAGATAAGGCATTACTGGTGCAAAACAAATGAAAACAAATTTCATGATTGATTTGATGGCTGAACAGATGTGCTCTTTAGTTAGATCACCTGCAGCGGTTCCCATGTAGTGTAGGCATGTCTTGTCACGAATGCAGTCTCAGCAAGCGTAAAGAAAGTTACCGCGCAGCAGTTTAACCGTTAACTGTACCTTGTAAAATATCAGGAAGAGTCAGTTTCTATGAGGTGGAAGAAACTCTGTACTAAGTAAAAACGAATTGAAAACGTATGGACGTGTTACCTTTACAGAATCACCGTACAGTAATGCAGTTTATTTATTTTACTTGCATCTTAGACTTCAGGTGAGCAGAGACTGATTTTTTTTTTGTTAATATTTTAATTCCCTTTATGGAAATGGACTAGTAAGAAGGAATGATGTGCACTCTCTAGTGACTTTATTAGGATCAGCCAATCACATGGCAGTAATTAAATACATTTAATCATGCAGACATGCGGAGGGGGGTGTTGTTGGTGGTTCTCAGGGTGCATGGATGGAACATTGAGGTGGGTGCTGGCCCACGCTGGGTGGCCATCTAGAGGGGCTTGGTCTTCCCGGTGTGAGGGGACAGCTTTCTCCAGCTTGTCTCTAGGGGCCCTGGGTCCTGGCCCCTGTGCTCTGCCTGCTCCAGGTGGCCGGTTTCCAGCCAATCTCGACCCACCAGGAACTGTGTATTGTGGCCATGGAGGGGCACTCTTCTGTTGCCTTCTGGGTAAATGTCTGGCCGTCTTCACGGTGTGGTGGCTAGGATGCGTGCTTCGGGATTGCTGCTCATTGCATTGGTCTCAGGGTCCCCCTGGTCTGCCTCTGGCTCTGGCTTTCATAGAGGCATGGTTGCATTTGCGTGATCACCCTCATCTTTGAACACTCTCCATTCCTCATATTATTCATGCTGACACAGTCACTGCATCAGTGTGTGTGTGTTAGGAATGTTTTCTTGGCACACTTTAGGCCCCACAGTACCACAGTGCCATGGATGAAACACCACAGCCTACCTGAATATTGACTTCTGATGGCTACTTCCAGCGGGACAAAGTGCCATGTCACAAAGCTCAAATCTTTTCCAACTCCTTTCTTAAATATGTCGATGAGTTCACTGTACTCCAACGGCCTCCACAGTCACAAGATCTCAATCCAAAAGAGCTTTGGGACATGGTGGAACCAGAGATTTTCATCATGGGTGTGCAGTCTACAAATCTACAGCAACTGTGTGATGCTGTCATGTCAATTTGCTGAAAAATCTTTGAGGAATTTTTCCACCACCTTGTTGAATTTTTGACACCAAGAATAAAGGCAGCTCTGTAGGCAACAAATGGTCCAACCTGGTACTGACACTAATACCTTATAAAGTGGCCTGCGGTAACAGTGGATTTCCTCCTTTAGGAAACTACAAAGTCAAGTAAATTAAATAATACACTAACAATTCATCAGCATAGTTGTTCTATTCAAGCCATCAGCTTAAGTTAAACACACTTAAGAACTCCTACTAAACGTGTGGTGAAAGGTTTTGATTCGGCATCAACACATCAATGATAAGAGTATCAATATAAAACATCTCAGACTAGCCACTGTGCTTAGGATTATTTTATTTCTTGGCAGTTTTATAGCAGAAACAGTATCAAACAGCTGGATCCATCACTGCTGCTTGTTTTTAAAGCACACAATGATCAGACCAAACCCTGCTGACACACGAAGGGGGGACCCTATGACTGGTACTTATATGGTCATAAAAATCCTTAGCATGCACATACCACGCTCATTAAACACGGCTTTATCGGCATCCCCTCTCCGCCCTCCTCTCAACTCTTTCAACTTCTTTTTTTCCCCTTTGTGATATTTGCCCTGCCCAGTCACTGTCACTCTTGTATTCATGCACGCCTTTAGAAGAACGTGATTGGTCCAAACTGTGTATCTTTACAAACCTCCTCAGTCATTGGTCGAAGGGGCGGATACACGAAGGCCGGAACCCACCTCGTCCTGGACCGCACCCCGTCTCCAACCTTCAGGCGGGCTACGCACCGACTGAAATTACGCGAACCAGTAGGCAGCCAGAGCAAGAAGGAGGGCCGAAGGCAGAGGGGGAAAGAAAAAAAAAGATAGAAAGAGTGACCGAGAGAAGTAGAGAGGGGGGAAGCGAACACTGTAGTTTAGCCTGAACTCTGCGAAGCTGCTGCCGACAAGAAAAGAAGTTTGATTACCGGCGACGCTGAGCCACCCGGTTGTTGTTAGCCACCTTCTGAAAGGCGTCCTGCAACCATAAGCAGGTAACTCTAACACTTTTAACCAATGACCTTTTTAACTGTGTGCATTTTATAAGTCATTCACCCAGCTGGTCACGGCAAGTGCAGTGAACCAGGAAGCACGGTTGCTAGTTGACTCCTGCAACTTCAGAAGCCGAGCTGGGTGGAGTGAGACCTCCGCCACAGATTTAATTAGGGATTTTATTTAAGTTAGCGACTCTTGGATGCGTTGATACCAGTTCGGGATTTTAAAAACGGTGTGTGTCCGATAAGTGAGATATGGGTCGTCAAATGTAGCCTTAGCAATGTGGCAGCTGGCGAGAAGCAGTAAACCAGAGCGGCAGAGACAGGAAGTGAGGGATTCGGTTGAATGAGTCGCTGGAAAGGCCGGAGATAGAGTTTAACTTCAGGTAGGGGCGTCGAAGAGGAGCAGAAGAGTGAATTCAAACCGCTTGAAAAGCAGCTCGGTCGAGGAAAGAAGTGTATTTTAGCGGTTTAACTTGTATAGCGGTCAGTATGAGACGCCTTGTGTGGCCACGAGCGTGTCTGGTTGGCGGCATGACGTCACTGGTTTACTGGCGGAAAAAAAAGCATCCCCCCCCCCCCGTCATTTACCAACTTACATCTCAATTAGACATGTCATATGCATGTTTGTCCTTATTTAACACCCTGGCCTCCTGCCTAGGGATGTATTCAGTTTCTGTCCTGGAGAATTAAGCATAAATTTAACTGATTTAATCACAACTTTCTAGAAAAAATAATACAATTCTTACATCATATACTGCTTTTAAATGTACTTTGTACACTTTGAAGCTGTATTACCTCCTCAGCATAAACGACCCAGACAAAATGGCACCACAGAGTACACACACAAGGCTACCTGAGAGACATAGCATTTTATAATGATTACATTCTCAAAGGGTGTGTTGTTTAAATGCCTGATGTAAAGGATGAAGTTAAGATGTAGTGATATGGCAACCACAAACATGAAGACGAAGGGGGGAAAAATTACCAAGGTTAGCTAAACTCAGAACAGACTCGAGACGTGGGATGTGATCACAGGAAGAAGATGAAAGCCCTTTGCCGAGGTAGAATAACAGTCAGATAAATGGTTGCATTGATGAAATTGATATAAGGCATGGGAGTGCCAGCTGAAAATGACTGATTTTGTCATCTTAATTACAGTGCAGTCTATTAGCTAAGCAACATAAGTTTACCGTGGCTTAGAAGAGTTTTATGGACCCAGTATCAGGTCAGCTAGGATTTATGTGTAACCTGATGTCACAAGTTTGCCCCAGAGGGGTTTATAAACTATTGAACATATATTAGACCATATTAAAAATGATATTGAGGGTTTTACTAATTTGGAGTGAGAACTGTGGCTCTCACATTGGGCTAGTAGAGAATTGTCTTATTGCATAGAGTCTTTGTGTATTATACCGGCACAATTAGTGTTTGCTCTGTTTGGATAGTACGTCATTGTTTGCACTCAGGCAGGCAAGCAGACTGCAGTATGCATGCACTCTCCTCATTTAAGTATTGCAGGCAATGAGGCATGGTATTTGGACCGACTTCCTTAACAAAATCATAAAATAATTGAGCAAGAACTCTGCATCGAGTCTGAGTAAGCACTGAGGCGCTTCTAACTCTGGCGTTTTTCCACCCAAACCTGCTTCTCATTGTCCAAGGTGTTAAGAGGCTCAGAGGAAGAACAATGCTGTTTTGATCTCACTTACTATCAGAATCTCTAAAACCACGGTTTGGGCTTCACGTTAAAGTTGCTAAATACTGATACATGCCTATGCAACCTTCTATTAAATTCACCTTTGAGGATCTTTCTTAAATCTTATATCTTTCATTGAGCAGTTATTTTTGGTATGAGTCACACTTGGTGACATGCAGCCTGTCATATCCTGTTATTGCATATAAGTAATTTTTCTTAAATAAAGTCATGACAATGCGTTTTGAAATGGCTTCACTGGAGGTCACTTCTTCTGACTCATTGCCAATCTCTGTGCTGTTGTTGAGCCCCCTGCAGAGAACGTTGCATTCCATCATTTTGTCAGCAGCGTCCATAAACAAGCCCCCATGGGAGAGTTTGGCTCTGGAGGCCAGACAAAATTAAATGCAGACATCTTAAAATATGAACATGGTGCTGGTGTGCAAGGCTTTTCAATCTCCTCAGAACGATACAGTCTGAGTGAACATGCCTGTGGATGTTTAGATTTCATTCAAGGATGGTTTAGGGCAGCATGACACTGTTTGGTACATTGCAACCTACAGCTGTCTTTTATTAGAAAGGCTCTTGGTTCTCTTAACAAATGTTTTTGTTCTGTTGTCTGTATGTGGCTTGTGACTTTACTTACTGGTTCAATAACTTTCTGACATCACAAGGCTAAGACAACAAACGCAAATAAAGCTCAAAAAGCTTAAAAGCTTAAATTATAAGCTAATTTGTACATTTTTAAAGTAACCTATTTGTATGTATTGGTCTTTTGTTTGGAGCCTGGTTTAGTAGATAACAGATATATGGGTGTGTACTCTCAGGACTGTCTGCAGCACAAAGGAGGGCTAAGTCAACTGATTCCTGGCAGTAAGTTGTCATGCAGATAAATTCAACACATTAAGTAGAGATGCACTGATTTGCTTATTTTGTTTTCAGTGATTCTGGTTGTTTTTCTTCAAGTCTGAACCAAACATCCTGGTTTGCTTTTAGAGAACTATAATTGACAGCATATAAAATCATGTTGGGCTTGTTTAAGTGAAAATTCAGCAGTGTGATCAGGATAAAATTGTCTATAAATAAGTTTTCGGCCTATCTCTGTGTGAAATGGCAAATTGAAATGCTCCAGGTTACTGTACAGAGCCATTAGTACAAGTTCTGTTGAGTAGAAATAGCTATACATCTCCTATTTATGCTACAGATTATAGCTCCTTAATCTTTTCTCTTGATTTCATGCCTGAAAATATAAAAGGGTACCATTTAAATTGCGCGTGCTTTGTCACCGTAAAAGTCTAGACCAAATCATAATGAACTGAATAACTACTCACGAAGAATAACAGCCTTTTATAGACACAGATGACTCAAACTTGCCTGACAAATACCTCCTAAACCTTTTTTGTGTTTTTGTAAATAAATAAAAAGTTTATTATTTTTCCAGGTAATTCATGATTTTATTAAACTTGATTTAATTCATGTTTATTTCTTTAAAACCATGTTAAAATGCTGCATTTTTTTTCTCATTTACGTTGTCTAAGCATGCCATTGAATACTGTTAAGTTTTTATTGGAAGCTTTGGCTTAAGATCAAAATGTTCCCACACCAATGCCCCCGTGTTTGGCTTTAAAATTATGTCCTAAATGTTAACCAGCGACTGCCCAATTGTAGCCATTTTAATGCAAATGAGATGACTTGAAGTAAACAATGGGTGCAGTAAGATTTGCCTTATCTGATGGGTACTCAGGTGCGACATCACTGAAACCACACCAGTTTTCTGTCCTAACCAACAGCAGAAAAGGATCTAGAAATCTCACAAATCAGATTTTATTTCACTCTACAATCTATAGAAATGGATGAAGATTATTGTTGCTGAAAAATATTTGAAATATTCTCAAATTATTGTAGTACAAAAACATCTTCCATGCAAGTGTGTAGCTGTTGCTTAAGATGCATTTAATGACGGGTGTAATTTTTAGTCACCATCTGAAAAATCTGTGCATACCTAGTGTCAAATTCTGTGTCCATACTGTGCACATTGTAATGGAACAGAGAGGTGAGTTGGTTTATCAATAATATAAGAAACGCATGATTTTAAAATTCTACTATTTTTTACAACTTTCTGTTGAAAATGCCTCAGTTGCTTTATTTTGCATTTTCATGTTTTGGAGATATTTTTTTATATAAGTTCACTTGACTTTGCTGCGTTACTTTCCCGTTACATGTTTTTTCTCCTAATAATTGTTGATACTAACAAAAGTTTGTCGATGATTGATTGGGGCAGCATGTTGATGTCACATGTATCCTAGTTTCCCAGTCAGCTGAGATTCATTCATGCAGACAAAATGTTCCAGCCAGAGTGGAGATAGTGTCTTCATTAACTCTGGCAGAGCCGTTTATGATTTTTCTCAGGCCAAATTCTTGTGTGTTCAGGAATAGGCATAATGCTTGCTTTTATTTCAGATGCCCTCAAACACAACACACTGTGTGGGCTGTCCTGCTTTTACATGCCACAGCATTGTTTATCACTCATAATAGCTTTTAATCCAAATTATTTTAATGATAATTTAAATTTCATTGTGTCTGTTTTGCCTTTACCTAAACATGTTTCTTGTGTCTGACCTGAACAGCTTCATTAAGCTAGAGCTGTGCGATTAATCGAATTTTAATCACAATTATGATCTGGGTTTTCAATGATCGTAAAAATGAAATGGTCCGATTATTTTGCTCCTTCGCAGTTTACTCTTGTGCTGTTTTCAGTTGCAAATCGAG
>JBAMHW010000023.1:6086904-6120736 GCA_037177495.1 Rhadinocentrus ornatus | reverse complement strand
TTTGGGGAGGAGAAAAGGGGGGTAACTTCCTTTGAGGGGGGGGGCGGGTGAGGGTTTTGGGAGCTTTTTTTTCCCCCCCCCCCCCCCCCTTTTTTTTTTTTGTGTGTGTGTGTGTGTGTTCCTAAACCTTTTTCCTACTTCCTGTTTGGAAACACATTCTTGTCTCTGGGATCTTCTTTTGGGAACCAGCCCATGTACTCTTTCTTGTCTTATTTTATGGCTCCTCTTCCTTGTTTAAGCCTGCCATTTAGTAGAAAAGTGCTCTCCTTTTTTATTTTTTTTATTGTGACATGTTTTTAATCCTTTTAGTATGTTGGTCAGATTCCACAGAGATGTTTCTTTGGTAATGAGATATGAATATTTAAATCTGTAGTTCTTTTAATAAACTAGTGTGGGTGGTGCTGCAAAGATGAGAAATGCTGACAGAATTATGAAGTACCCTGGAGGCCGTAACATTTGAAGAGGTGGAGCTGCGATAAGTGTTGGTGCACATTGTTTTTATCTCAGTATCAACATCCATGTCACTGTAACTTTGCAGCCAGAGTAAGGGACGAGGTCTACATCTGGCAGGAGGGATTTCTTTGTCCCTCCACTCTACTTTCTTTATGAAACAAACTAAAATAGCCGGTGGAATAATTTTAGTTCTCATACCAGTCTCAGGAGAAATAGCTTGAAGTGTGTCGCTGAGTTATCTGTGTCGAGCTTTAGAGATGGACTGCAGCAGACATCAACAGACTGGACTTATTGTCTTGATTTTTTGCTCATTTTCTTATTAGTTGCAACACATGCAGCCTCTTGTGGTGATTAATTTACAGTGTTTATGGGCACTTGATCATGCAAGTATTAGAAGTTTAAGCCATTTGGTTTTGGTTAATGTTGGCCTCTGTTATGGTGAAACGTGGAAAGCTAAAGCAACACCAGCCGGCTCTGTTTCACTTCTCTTTTCATAGCAACAGGGATTAGTTGGTCATGGCTCGTATGAGATCCCCGTTGGGCCATTTTTTTTTTTTTTAGCCAATTCTGGGAAGCAGGTAATGGTTGATTAAATTTTAAAGGAGTATAAGAAATCGTTCAGACACATAAAACACAGGTCGGACTATTTAGGAGCCATCAATCTGAGCAGTTATGCTACAAGTATGAGATGATACTGATGCTCTCTGAGTGAAACTGACATTTTACATGCAGATAGATGGGAGAGAAGTAGTGTGCAAAGACAAGAGGAAACGTCATGAAAGTAGGTCTGTAAAGATGGATGGATGGGGGGGGCATAGAGGATGGAGGAGAGAAATTTGTGGAATGCCTTTGCTCGGTGTCTTTTCCTGATAAAGGGTGAGTATGGGAGGAATGCGACCCTGAAAAGGCTGGAAATACCGAATGGATGGGGAGGGGCTGCGTAAGGACTCTGGAGAGGGAGGAAAGTGTGATGGGAGGCAGAAGAGGAGGCTTGGAGCCAGCTGAGAGGCATAAGGAGGCCTAATTCGCCCCACGCTCCCTTACAAGACGGGGGTCCGAAGACCGGGGTTAAGCAGGGATGGCTGTCAGCTGTAGTGCAGCCTGACGGCGTGATGATGGAGTATGGAGAGAGGCGGGGGTCATGAGAAGAATGGCTCTCCCTCTGCTTTCTTTGTCACAGGTCAAGGTTGATGTGCTGTAAGAGACAGAACCCAGTGAAATGCTGCAACCTCTACTACTTCGTCTCGAGTGTTTTTCGCTTGGATTTTTTTAGAAGCCTCGCCCTAGTTCATGAGATGCTACAGCTCTTAGGTAACAGTGATATCTCCTCAATATCTCTAAGTTTATGAGGGATGTGCCTCATAATTTCCTTATTGTCTGATAATGAACTCCATCAGGCTGTTAAAGACCAATGCCAAGTTTAAGAAACTGAAAAGTGGTCAGTCTTGAAGCATTTCCAGCTAATGCAGTAAATCAGACATGAGGAGAAAGTATGTAATCTGACCTTGAACTCGGCTGCGATTTTCCTGTTTGAATACGAGTGACGCAGCGTGTGCAAGCAGAAGTGCAGAGGACGGCTCGCTTTCTGAGCAAAGGTGAAAGAGCGCTGAGAGATCGACGACCCTGTTGCTGCCAGGAAAATGGTGTCATGCCCCTACAGTGCTGGAATGATAATTGACGCGGTAGAGCTTGAGGCCCCGGTGTCAGTGAAAGCACACCATGTTTGGTTAGTTGTCCACATTCACTGTTGCCTGTTCACAAGCTCTTTTTCTCTCTCTCTTCATTGGTGCTGGTTATTCTAGTTTAGTCACTTTGTGTATTGGTTAATAATAATCCAATAAGCTGGAGCACTCCCTGAACACAAGATGTTGTGTTCAGGCTTTAATCTATGCAGACATGTTTGATTACGCTCCGTTCAACATTTTAAATGAATTGAGTTACTTTGTTTTTTCCTTTGGGGACTTAAAAATAGCTTTTATTGTTGTTGTTTATATTTTTATTGTTTAAAAGTTTATTTGAGACCATGTACAGTAAAAAAAAAAACAAAAAAAACTCAAACCAAACTAAGTAGATTTGCACTTCACCGGATTATAGCTTGCTAGGTAGTTTCCATCTGCAGCCCCTGTGGCAGGCAGAAGAGGTTTATAAACGGCTGGTAAAAAAATAATTCAAATAACCACAGAAAAAAGAAAGTAAAG
This sequence comes from Rhadinocentrus ornatus, assembly GCA_037177495.1. Taxonomy (NCBI): domain Eukaryota; kingdom Metazoa; phylum Chordata; class Actinopteri; order Atheriniformes; family Melanotaeniidae; genus Rhadinocentrus; species Rhadinocentrus ornatus. The sequence continues at coordinate 6,118,085 of JBAMHW010000023.1, read as the reverse complement.
AGGTTTGTTATTTTTGTTTGAAATAGAAAAACAAAACAAATATATGAATGAATTCAGTTTTGGGTTATTTTAAGTTTAAAAGAGACTATATAAATAGTAGACAGTCTCTCGCCTGTGTCAGGTGTGTAAAGGCTCCACACTGGGACACAAATTGACTGTCCATAAAGGGTCTTTAGACATCAGTCTGTGTTGCATGTATTCTGTATTTACTCCGCATATCTGGAGCTTTTCAGATGCAGCAAGCTCCTAACTACATATTCCTGTGCAGATGGCAGATGCTGCTTTTCATCTGGTTGGAAGAAATTTAGCTTCTGTAGAAACGATGTAGAAGCGTGATTCAGTGGAGGAAGCCCTCCTACAGTCGACTGCTTGGAAAGAGTGAGCGAGACCTAAAGCGGAGGCAAGTCTGCGATAAGGAGGTTGAAATGCATAGCGACGAAAACCCAAGCCGTAGTGGTGCGGCTCCTCCCCTCACCCGAACTGAACTCGTATTAAAAATGTTCACATTCTGCAGCAGTGTGGAAGTATTTTGGATTTGGATAAGAAATAAATGCAACATATTTCTTTATGTAACTGATTGGAAATGGGCAGTAGAGCTTTTATTTATTTTTTTATTCTGTTTTCTCTTTTTTTTAATCTCTCTAAAACTATTTCCACATCTTGCAATCCTTCCTGGATATTACCTTCTCTGCCTTTGGTTTATAATTGCCTGCTCAAGATGGTTTTGCTTATGAAGGTCCTTAATTTTTATAACTATAAAAGTGATAAGGTTCTTATCACTCTTATGAGAATGTCCATATCTTTATTTCACTGATGGGTAGATGCTGTCTTCACATAAGAAAGATGGTATATTTTACATTTTCTAGTTGAAAGGGGGGAAAAATTCCAACTTGGCGAAAAGATCATAGATCAGCTAGGTTTTGATGATCCAGAAATATTTGTGCTGTACATTAGTTTCATTTACAAACTCCCACGTATAGACTGGCAATGTAGTCGGTCTGAATATGAATGATGTTTTAGAAGGTTGCTCATGTTAAAATTCTTTAATCACAGGTAGTCTAATAAAGGGAAAAACAATGGTATGCTAACAAAATGTATATAATTCTATTTGAACTATGCCACACCTGATTTAAATATTTTATATAGATTATTTTAGTTTTATTGTTATTGCTAACAATAAAAAAAAGAATAAAATGGTTAGCCTCAGCATAATTGCCTCATCATATTTTGTCTCTCTTAATATTGCAGATAGACTGTGCATCATTGCCTGTAAAGCGAACATGCTATACCAAAATGTGAAAATGAGCATACAAAAGGTGCAGAAACGTTTCCTGACATCCACTTGTTACTTCCTCCTTTTAACACAAACACCATAACCAGTAAGGAGGAATCGCAACAAAACACAGGCTCCCTCACAGGCTTCACAAAGCAAACAGATGTCGTGTTGGAGCAAGCTGGAAGCACTTCTGCTGAGAGACGAACAGTGAGGCTGTGTGCACGTTTCTCGTCTGTCTGTTAGCCAAGAAGTAGCACATGACCTTGTTTGACATGAGTGTGATGGTTCCTGTCAAACAGTAGTCTGGTACCGGTTTAGAAAAAGTACAAATAAAAATGTATGTAAAGGAAGAAATAAAAGTTTATAAGATTTAACAAAAGACATGCAGCAAGTTTCCTTGTATTATGGCTAAAGATTAACAATAGTATAACTGAATCAGCATCTGATGAGATATTATCTCTTCTTCTGTTTGAAACAGCTACCATGTCAGACGCAGACAAGTTTCTCTATGTGGACCGTAATTTGGTCAACAACCCACTGGCACAGGCCGACTGGGCCTCCAAGAAGCTGGTATGGGTGCCATCAGAGCGCCTGGGCTTTGAAGTTGGCTCCGTGAAGGAAGAGCACGGCGACGAGTGCGTGGTGGAGCTGGCAGACTCTGGCAAGAAGGTCAGGGTGAACAAGGACGACATCCAGAAGATGAACCCACCCAAGTTCAGCAAGGTGGAGGACATGGCCGAGCTCACCTGCCTGAACGAAGCATCGGTGCTGCACAACCTGAAGGAGAGATACTACTCTGGCCTCATATATGTGAGTATGGACATCTCAAACGTGGTGGCTATTCATTATTTTTTCATTGTGTTTGCTGAAGTATATCACAAAATTTCCTCTGGTTTATAGAAAATCCAGTGTGTGTGCAGAAAGAAAATGAAGGGTTTTTGGTCTTTGACTATATTCTCTAGCACTGTCTTGTTTTCGCTTGTGCACTCTTTTTTTTTTCTCTGTGTTTGGAGTTCAGTGTAAACAGGAAGCTTCTGGGAACAATACGGTCCCGAGGTTGAGATGTGAATCAACTTTAGTTGGAATGGGGGGGGTCGGGGTGTCCATAGTCCAGCATTTGCAGACATGGAATGTAAATCATCTTATAGCTGTCATTGCTACTCTTATAATTAATGCTATTTACTCCATTTTTTTCCCCGTCTGAGAGCGATTTTGTCTCTTTGACTCTGTGCTGTGACCCGGTCATATCAACAAAGCTTCTCGTCCCCTCCCTGCCTCCCCCCACCCCCTCCTTCAGATATCCAGGCTATGGATGGTTTAAGTGGCCCCAGGCTCTGTAGTCCTAAAATTGACTGTTTCTCAGGGGAGATCGAGTAAACTAAAGAGGGAGAGACTGGTACAGAGATGTTGGGAGGGCAGCACAGGAATGCAGCACATGGGAGGACATTTTTTAAAAACATCTTTTAGATGAGATATGACTCCAGATGTTAAAAAAAAAAAAAAAAGGTTTTAGAATAGATTTTACATAAAGGAATGAAGTCTTTTAATGGTTGAAAAGATCAACTCTGTAAAACTGAGATATGACACAGCTAACCTGTCGTGTTACTTTTACAATGCCAAAGTCACTCATCAGTTAAAGCTTACAACAGGGTGGAGTTGGTATTGCATAATATAGGTGGGAACCATTCAGTTCATGAGATATTTTAGCTCTGAGGTGATTAGGAGGGATGGGAAGCACTGATTAAATGTGAATAAAAATTCATTTCTTTTATATGCTTTTAAAAGCATTGTTTTTGTTGTACCACTACATCCCAGTCTATGATCCTCATTGGATCCTGCTAGTTAAATACAGATTTTATCCTCTTCTGCAGTTCATTTTCCTTTTTTAGGTCTTCATTTCTACAAATACTTTCACATTCATTTATAAGTTGACATTAAAGGATGATTTTCTTTCTCTTGTATCCGTCCTGCAGACGTACTCTGGTCTCTTCTGTGTTGTCATAAACCCCTACAAGAACCTACCCATCTACTCAGAGGAGATTGTTGAAATGTACAAGGGCAAAAAGAGGCATGAAATGCCGCCTCATATCTATGCCATCACCGACACAGCCTACAGAAGCATGATGCAGGGTAAGTCATGCTGGGAATTCCACACAACCATTAAAAAGGAGGAATTTATCTACTGGCATGTATGATGTCATTTTTTTTTCTCTTTTAGCATTTATTATTTGCAAAACTGTTTTAGCATTCCCAAAAATATTTAACAAAAAGGTCTCCTTTAAGATTTTCTTATCAAAGATATGCTGCTTCCTGCAATACCTCCAGGAAGTTTGTATTGTAACCCCCTAATAAAAAATGCATGATGTGAGATATTGCCCCTCAATTGCCTTAAATCTGGCATGTAGAACTCTGTTTAGTTAAGTGGCCACACATATAACACGATTTGATCTCAAGTGGGCCAGACCAGTAGAATAATAGCATATTAGTAGTAAGAACTTTTTTTTTCATGCATTCATTCATTCGTTAGGGCTGCACGATGAGACGTTAAACGCTCTCGATCTCGATTCACTTATACACGTGATCTCAGTTTTACACACGGTAGCATATATAAAGCATATATATCACGAGCTGCATCACAACCTATTTATTCCCGGATTTTTTTTTCAAGCGTCCCTAAACGCAGCATTGCCGTTGCCGCCTCCTTCAACTAATGGCAAAGCGGCATTACAACACGTGATTCAGTGGAGGAAGCCCTCCTACAGACGACTGTTTGGAAAGAGTGAGCGAGACCTAAAGCGGAGGCAAGTCTGCGATAAGGAGGTTGAAATGCATAGCGACGAAAACCCAAGCCGTAGTGGTGCGGCTCCTCCCCTCACCCGAACTGAACTCAGATTAAAAAATGTTCACATTCTGCAGCAGTGTGGAAGTATTTTGGATTTAAGCCACATGATGACAAACAGTGCGAGTTGCATAGTAAAGCGTGTTTTGTCCTGGTTGCAGCACCACAAAGCAACACCACAAATCTTTACTATCACATTAACGTCACCACAAAGTACAGCATGATGAAGCCGTACGAAGCGAGAAACAGCGACAGATGCCAATAACCGGACTGTTTCACGGATATATGTACTATATAGGTGTAGAAAGCTGACTTTTAGTGCAGTTTAATTTTTGCATATCTTCTCTTGATATAACGGTAGTTGATTTTCTCAAATGAGGATTATATTTTCGTTTTTTTCCTGTAGTGAATATTTTTAATTAAAATTACTCTGGGGGAAAAAATGCCTATAGAGCCATAAGAAATAAATGCAACATATTTAAAAAAAAATTTATTTATCTAATGACTAATGATGTTTAATACGCAACAAGTATAGGCTCTGTTAGTTCCAGGTTTAATGTGTGCAATAAGGTCATTTTAAAAAGGTTTTTAATAAACATTGAACCAGTCCGGACTTCAGCTTGTTCTAGTCTTTTCTTTTTTGCCTGCTGTGTATTTGAGTTTGACACCCCGGCTCTACCTGAAAGACCGTTTAATGTCCTTGGTTTTGTTAAAGTTCCATGCAAAAAATACATTTTGTGAAAAAATCGTGCCAGAGAACCGTGATCTCAATTCCTAGCAAAAAAAAAATCGTGAATATAATCTCATGAGTACGTGTTTGCTATTTCCTGCAGAGCAATTGTTTTCCTTCCTAAAGTGTTTGCCCCCGTTGTAAATGTTTCCTTTTCTCTGTGTTGCACGCATCAGCTACTTCCCTGCATCCCTTTTTTGTTAAACTGTATGCTTACCCGAGCTAAATGTTCCACATTTAGGTAATTAGACTGTTCCTTAGAACCTCAACAGAACCTCTTTACAGTCACAGGAAGCCGGATATTGATTTCCTGCCTCTGCTCGGTGTGTTTCCTGCTGCATTACTGAAAGACTGAATGCACCATTGTGATAACATGCATATGTGGAATGTGCTGCAGAGTTTGACATAATCCCACATTTGCTTGTTGCAGATCGTGAAGACCAGTCAATTCTCTGCACGTGAGTCATGGAAGCATTTTAATATCTCGCTGCTTTTTTTTTTTCTTTAATTTTTTTTAGTGTTTCTTACAGGTTTTTGCTTGTTTGTCTTGTACAGAGGCGAGTCTGGTGCTGGCAAGACAGAGAACACCAAGAAGGTTATCCAGTACCTTGCACACGTGGCCTCCTCTCACAAGACCAAGAAAGATCAGGTTGGTCCTGCTTTGCGGCTCATCTGCACTCAACCTTCAAACCTAATCTTTTTGACTCATCTCTTTATCTCACGTCACTCGCTTTTCATTTTCACGTGATATATTTTCAAAATATAATCTTTTGTACAGAAGCAACATTTTTTATTTATTATTTTCCTCTGGACAGACCTGATCAGCCGCTGTTTTTATTCAGAAAGTGACGAGTATCTGTGTGTACAGTATTTATTGATTCCTTATCACATTTTTGTACTAAAGCAGCTTGTTTTGTCTAGTAGATAAAATCTTTTCCAGTACAATGCCACAGAAAAGAACCACCAAAGGAAAGTGGGTGATAACTGTACAACTGCAGGCACAAAGAAGATGTAGAGCAGATTTTAACGGCACATTTGACATAAATCTGACTTCATTCGTTATGTTTGGCTTTGCTGATGGTTTAAAGCCAGTTCATGCATACATTATTTACATAAAGCTGGAAAACCTGCACCGTTTCCTCGTCTCAGTCCCGTGATAGATGCTGTTCATTGGAACCTGATGAGGCTCCAATAAAGTAAAAACCCCATCCTTCATCCCTTTTTTGAGGTTGTTGTATTTCTCTTTTCCCATCAACAGAACAGCTTGGTCCTGTCACATGTGAGTTGACTCCCCCTTCATTCGCTCTTCTTCCTCCACCTGCTTCTGTCATCACCTCCCTGTCTCCAATCCCACCCTCGTCCCCCATCCCTCTCCTCCTCTTTCTCTCTGCTGAAGCGTGCACACTCTTTGTGGGAGTCACTTTGTATCAAGAGCAGCGGTCACATGTCTTGCCAGCCAATAGGAAGTCAGGAGGAAGTTTGTTTGCGAATCAGTGGCAGCCGTACGTGTTCCTGTGAAAAATTCAGCCAGACAATGGTAGGATGAGAGGGGAGGGGTCTCTAATGGGAACAGGGGTGGAAAATCCAGCTTTGGTGCGATAGATGTATTTTTATTCCTGTCTGGCTGAATTTTTCATTCCTTTTTATCGCTACTTTGTGTCCAAAATTGCTTTTCTGTTTTTATGCTTGGTTTCTTTTAATTGTTGGTTGAGGGCAAACATGTTGGGTGAGGACATGGTTTTATGCCTCAACATGACTTTAAGTCATACTGATAAGACTTATTTATTATAAGTAAAAAATTACACATACGACTTAATATATTGGTGTTTCCTTCACAAAACAGAGCTTAAATGTCCTGAGGGGTTGTGTTGAGCTTGTGTTTCACTGGACTAACCCACTCAGAGTAACAGGTGGTGGGTTGTTGATGAAAGTTATGACATTATGTGTTGGGTACATGCTTGGGGGTGACGTCTGCATTGCTTGTGTGTGTGTATATATATATAAAATAATTATTTTTTTAAATTGCTTTGTGTTTTAATTTTGTCCTCCATGTTGTCTTCCCTCCTCTAAATGCATCATGGGTAACTCAACAAATACAAGAATCATTCTGTTGGTTAATCTCAATTAATGGATAATTAAATATTCTCAGGATTTAGTGACAGTGTTAAATCTGAATAATTTTTCTAAGGGAGATTTGGATTTAATGGTGGGATTGATGTGCAGTTTTTATAATGTGTTCTGGTTTTCTGCTCATTTCCATCAGGGGGAGCTGGAGAAGCAGCTGCTGCAGGCTAACCCCATTCTGGAGGCCTTTGGAAATGCCAAGACGGTCAAAAATGACAACTCATCTAGATTTGTATGAACTGCTGCTCGGTTTTCCTTTAATTTAGATTTGTTTTCTTCGAATCTCTGTTTCTAAATGTTTTGTATTCCCTTAGGGAAAATTCATCAGAATTAACTTTGACGTCAATGGTTACATCGTCGGCGCCAACATCGAAACTTGTATCCCTTTTAATTTTTCCACATTGTTGCATCTTATTACAGCACACACACCTCTTCAGAGCACTTTGTTGTTTTTGTATCAGAGTTTTTCTTTAACAGAGTGATTTTTAGACCTGTTGGAGAAATCCCGTGCCATTCGCCAGGCCAAAGAGGAGAGGACTTTTCACATTTTCTACTACTTGCTAACAGGAGCTGGAGACAAACTGCGCAGTAAGCATCTGTCAAAGATTACTAGTCGATTATCTGCACTTTACCAAAGTTCTGGTTGTTTTTAGATTTTAATCTATTGAACTGTTTTCATCTCAGATGACCTCCTCCTTGAAAATTACAACAACTACCGATTCCTTTCTAATGGGAATGTCACAATTCCGGGGCAGCAGGACAAGGATCTGTTTACAGAGACCTTGGAGGCCATGAAGATCATGAGTATCCCAGAGGACGAGCAGATCGGTAATGAAGACTGCTGTCATTTCTTTTGTTCTTGTAATTTGACCTGTTTGTCTGTATATGTTGATACCGCAACATCTAACTGTGATGTTTGTTTTCGTTCAGGCATGTTGAAGGTGGTGGCCTCAGTTCTGCAGCTTGGAAACATGAACTTCAAGAAGGAGCGCCACACGGATCAAGCCTCCATGCCTGACAACACTGGTGAGCCGGAGCCTCTTTAGCACATTTGTGCCATTGTTTAGTTGAGTTTTCCCTTACCTGTCAGCTCTAACATGTTTGCTTTTTTTCTCCTGCTTTGTTCTACAACAGCTGCTCAGAAGGTGTGCCACCTCATGGGAATGAACGTCACAGACTTCACCAGGGCCATCCTCTCGCCCCGGATCAAAGTGGGCAGAGACTACGTCCAGAAAGCGCAGACCCAGGAGCAAGCGGAGTTTGCAGTGGAAGCCCTGGCCAAGGCCACATATGAAAGGATGTTCCGCTGGCTCGTCATGAGGATCAATAAAGCCCTGGACAAGACCAAGAGACAGGGGGCCTCCTTCATTGGCATCCTAGACATCGCTGGCTTTGAGATCTTTGAGGTACATCTGAGGAAAACCCTCATCAAGCAAGACCATGCCTGCAAAATAAACATGTTCTTACTGAAAAGCATTTGTGAAGATCTTGAGCAGTTTCCTCTCGTCCCTTCAGCTGAACTCATTTGAGCAGCTTTGCATCAACTACACCAACGAGAAGCTGCAGCAGCTCTTCAACCACACCATGTTCATCCTGGAGCAAGAGGAGTACCAGAGGGAGGGCATCGAGTGGAGCTTCATTGACTTCGGCCTCGACCTGCAGCCTTGCATCGACCTCATCGAGAAGCCCGTGAGTTTAATTTCCTGTGTGTGCCTCCTGATGCTGCACTGATGTTCCACTGGTGTTCATGCATCAGCCTCTATCTCGTGTGTCCAGGCCAGTCCCCCTGGTATCCTGGCTCTGCTGGATGAGGAGTGTTGGTTTCCCAAAGCTACAGACAAGAGCTTTGTGGAGAAGGTGCTTCAGGAGCAGGGCACGCACCCCAAGTTCTTCAAGCCTAAGAAACTGAAAGATGAAGCAGATTTCTGTGTCATTCATTATGCTGGCAAGGTAAGCGTGCAGGCTTGATTATCGTGCATTTATTAGTTGCTCAGTTGTTCTTATATAACACGTTTGTCCCTTTGTTGCCTGTTAGGTGGACTACAAAGCAGATGAGTGGCTGATGAAGAACATGGACCCTCTGAACGATAATGTGGCCTCTCTCCTCAACCAATCCACTGACAAGTTTGTGTCTGAGCTCTGGAAGGACGGTGAGTTTCAGCAGATGTTGCATCATTGGGGGAAATGATTGATGTAGGAATATATTTCTGTTGGCTTCTGGTTCATCGTGCTTTTTCTCTCTTCTACTGTCTGGTGTGTGGACCTTTTGTTTTTTCCTTTTTTTTTTGTTTGTTTTTTCAAATCCCACTGGTCTGGTTTTCCATTTCTCCCTCTGTATGGCCCCATTTCTTAATTTTTTCCTTTTACTGCCTCTCAGAGGTACAGAATTGTCAGAGAGCCTATTTTTATCAGCGTTTTCCTATTCTACACTCAGAATCAGGTGAAAAGGCTTCTTTTTCATCCATTTACTTTTTTCCTGCTTTCCTGCATGTCTAAACATGTTTATTTCCACCCAGAAACCTCCGCGGTCCTTCATATCTTCTTCCTTTTGTCTATCTCAGTTTTAATTAATCCTAATATGTTGATCAATTGTGCAAGCTTTTTCTGTATGCAGTAATCTTCTGGCCATCTTACCACTTGTTGCTCTTTCATTGAATTCTCTTTTTCTCCCTCTATGTGATAGTGTTGTTTGGGGACCCCTGGTGTTGGTCATGGGTACTGCAACAATGCAGCAATGGGTATTTACTGCATGGGTTTGGTTTGGTTTTGTCACTGCAACCCAAGTTTGTCACTTTCTTGGCACACATACATATTCAGGTCAGTCATTGCACATAGTTTTCACTCAGTACAACAAACCTGCAGCGTTAACAGATGACAGATCCCTCCCCCTCACTGCATTCAATATATATTTATCTTCATTATGGCGCGTTATCTTTCCACACCTCACTGGCTTCTTGTGACTGCCCTGTTATTCTCCCCATGTACCGTTTCCCTTTGCATTCACTTGGTGTTTGTGTGGTGTTTCACTGGTCCCGGTTCTGTGAACCACCTCCTCTCTCTCCTCACCTGGTATGTTTTTACCAGGAGGGAGTGCGGAGATAATGGTGATATTGATTATTTTTTTGTGACATGCATTTGGTTTGAGTTTGCAAAATATTTTTTATTTTTATGTAAAACATTTTTGTCTTTGCACATGACAAACCTTTTTTTTATTCATTTCCCTCTCTTTTTATTTATTTCCCCCCCTCTTTCACTAGTGGATCGCATCGTGGGTCTGGATAAGGTGTCTGGCATGTCCGAGATGCCCGGTGCCTTTAAGACCAGGAAGGGCATGTTCCGCACGGTCGGCCAGCTATACAAGGAGCAGCTGTCCAAGCTCATGGCCACGTTAAGGAACACAAACCCAAACTTTGTTCGCTGCATCATCCCCAACCACGAGAAGAAGGTATCAGAAATCTCTTTTAACCCTTTTATAATAGTTAAGATCTAGAGCTGCCAAATTTAGTTGTAGACAGTTTACGGTGTAGGAAACTTACTGTCAGAAAGGTTTAACACACAGCTGGATACAAAATCTAATGAAATGTGAGCCTGTGGTAGAAACCTGTGTTTGCTTCTGCATGAGCAACATCCAAGAAAGAATATTTTAATGCAAACATGAAAATTACCTGCACAATTTTTAATATTTTCAGGCTGGCAAACTGGACCCCCACCTGGTCCTGGACCAGCTGAGGTGTAACGGTGTCCTGGAGGGGATCCGTATCTGCAGACAGGGATTCCCCAATAGAATTGTCTTCCAGGAGTTCAGACAGAGGTACAGGACAATGACATGGCCATCATGATTTAAAGATTAAAACAAGAATAAAATATAAATAAATAAATAAAAAATTAATTGATTCCCCTTGTTTCTCTAAGGTATGAAATCCTCACCCCTAATGCCATACCCAAGGGCTTCATGGATGGAAAGCAGGCTTGTGTCCTCATGGTAAGGATGCTTTAAACTTCTAGCTGGGCTCCATCATTTGACCACTGTTGTGATGGGACTGAATGAATTATTCCATTATCTGTTAGATCAAAACTCTGGAGCTGGATCCCAACCTGTACCGCATTGGCCAGAGTAAAGTCTTCTTCAGAGCAGGAGTCCTCGCTCATCTGGAGGAAGAGAGGGACATGAAGATCACAGACATCATCATCAACTTCCAGGCCTGGTGCAGAGGATACGTGGCCCGCAAGTAAGACCCGATAACTCATTTCTGTTACTTTAAACTTGTCAGTGGAGTGATAAAAATGTAATTTTAATGGTTTGTAACTGTTTCTTCAGAGCTTTTGCAAAGAGACAGCAGCAGCTGACTGCGATGAAGGTGATCCAGAGGAACTGTGCTGCTTACCTTAAACTCAGGAACTGGCAGTGGTGGAGGCTCTTCACTAAGGTAAACCTTGATCTCTTGCAAAGCCTCAACCAACACATTAGTTGCTGTCCTTTTTGTTTTCTTCTCTTAAACTCTATTTTCCCCTTTTCCATCCTCAGGTGAAGCCTCTTCTGCAAGTCAGCAGACAGGAGGAGGAGATGCAGGCCAAGGATGAAGAGCTGACTAAAGTGAAGGAGAAGCATCTGTATGCTGAGCAGCAGCTCCATGAGATGGAGGAAAAGCAGCACCAGGTAAAACCGATGGGGAAAAGAAGGGGATTTGTGTAGATGAGGTAGACCAGTGATGAAGGTGATGATCACTCTTTGGTTGTTTTTGTAGCTGAGTGCTGAGAAGATGGCCCTTCAGGAGCAACTCCAGGCAGAAACTGAGCTTTGTGCCGAGGCTGAGGAAATGAGGGTTCGTCTGACTGCTAAGAAGCAGGAGCTGGAGGACATTCTCCATGACCTGGAGGCCCGCGTGGAGGAGGAGGAGGAGCGCGCTTCCCATTTGATGGTGGAGAAGAAAAAGATGCAGCAAAATATCTCTGTAAGTAGAAGAAAAATCACTCAATCTCTATAGATTTACGTATGCGTGAACTTCATTCATGTCAAAGTTTGATTTGCCTTGCTGAACATGCTGGTACGTATCTGCACACAGGACCTGGAGCAGCAGCTGGATGAAGAGGAGGCAGCCAGACAGAAGCTCCAGCTGGAGAAGGTCACTTTGGAAGCCAAGATGAAGAAGGTGGAAGAAGATGTCATGGTTTTAGACGACCAGAACAACAAACTAAACAAGGTTAGGATGAAAGAACTAAACAGATGAAGATTTGCACTGTTTTATACACAAATCTCATTTACAGAAAAGTTGTTATAATTAATGCAGAACTAATTTGAGCAACAAAAACAAGTCCAAAGAAGTACTTCAAGTGTCCTCGTTGAACAAAAATACTAACTTATCCAAAAATTGCTTCGCTACTTTTTTGCCTAATGTCTTCAGAGACTTGTTGACTGGTTCATGTAAAATGTTTTTCTTTCACAACATGTCCAGTGAACAATATTGAGAGGATTTAAGAAGTCTGGGGAGTCTCACTAACTACAAGCCAGACACTGACCGTCTTTGAGCCAACAGATGGTCCTGGATCAGAATCGGTCTCGTCATTGATTTAATACAATCACATGGGCACATGGGGAACTTGGAAATCCATGTTCTCTAGAAATGTAACCTGAAGTTGTATTAGCAGAAACACCAGTGAGTTCTGAGCATGAGCTCGTCTCGGATGGACAGAAAAATGGTGGACGTGATCTCAGATGAGACCATGTTTCAGCTCCTTTTGGGAAAATAAGTGTCAAAGATGAGAAAACATCCAGGCTGTTATCAGGGAAATTATCTGTGATGATATGGGAGGAGCATCAGCGTCCATGACATGGAAGACTTTATAAATGTGAAGTTGAAGTTTTTCTCCTGGGGGGTCTGTTTATTTCCTCATTCTGCAGGTCTTTAAAACAGCATGGCCTCATACAGTGGCCTACCTGCAGTCCAGATCTAGGCCCTATTGAAATGTAAGAAAAACAACCGCATCCTATCGAACAACTGAAATCTTCTGTTTTTCTAGTTTCCAGATTATTAAAAGTGCCAAAAGGAAGAGTGCTGTGCCACAGTGATAAAATGCCTCCATCCCAACTTTGAGTGCTCTTTTGTTGCATTAAAAAAAAGGCTTCTCAACTTCTCTAGAAATGGTATTTTATTTGGGTGGTTTTATTTTTGTTGTCTTCTTTCTTCTTTTCTGGTGCTATTATTGATCTTGTTGGGACCAGTTGTCTTTATGGTAAATAAAACTTTATCCTAACGAGGTTGAATGTCATTTCTGGGGATTGAGCTGAAGTCAAGCTTGGGTGTGAATTGGTACGAGTTACGGTTAGAGTTTGAGTTAAACAGTTTACAGTGAATGGAAATAAATTTAAAGTGTAGGATTGTGTGGGTGTCAGCACACCAACTAAACTGGAACCAGTGATAAATTTGAACTCTTTGCTCCAACAGTAACGTATGAATGAGTTAAATAAACCAGTTTTTTTTGTGACTGTAGGAGAAGAAGCTGCTGGAGGAAAGGATCTCTGAGTTTACTACTAACCTGGCAGAGGAGGAGGAGAAGTCCAAGAGTTTGCAGAAACTCAAGAACAAACATGAGGCCATGATCACAGACCTGGAAGGTAGGAAGATGACATGCATAGATAACGTCTATGAATAATGCAATCTCTGTTCTGACCTCGCAATACCTAAATCTCATCCATGTTTTTGCTGCTGTTTGATTCATTTTTTTTGTTTCTGTCAGACCGTCTGCGCAGGGAGGAGAAGCAGCGTCAGGAGCTGGAGAAGAACAGACGCAAGCTGGAGGGCGACTTCACCGAGATTCACGATCAGATCGCAGAGCTGCAGGCTCAGATCGCTGAGCTCCGCGCACAGCTAGCTAAGAAAGAAGAGGAGCTCCAGGCAGCTCTGGCCAGGTCTGTCTGATCATCATTGTTTTAAAGATTTCAAAATAATTTTATCAAAGCACTTCAGGTCATCACAGAATGGGTGTTCTCCTTTTGCTTCATTTACTAATTTGCTCTTCCTCCCTTTTAAGGATTGAGGAGGAGGCTGCACAGAAGAACCTGGCTCAGAAGAAGATCCGTGAGATGGAGGCTCAACTCTCTGAGCTGCAAGAGGATTTGGAGCTGGAGAGACAGGCCCGGACCAAAGCTGAGAAACTCCGCAGGGACCTGGGCGAGGAGCTGGAGGCCCTCAAAACAGAGCTGGAGGACACCCTGGACTCCACTGCTGCTCAGCAAGAACTGAGGTAGAGATGCTGGTCCGCTTCTGTGCATCTCACTGATTGTTAATTGGTTGTTTGCACACAAGATTATTCTGCTCTTCCTGTAAAGGACCAAACGTGAGACGGAGGTGGCGCACCTTAAGAAGACTCTGGAAGAGGACGCCAAAGTCCACGAACAGCAGCTGGCTGAGATGAGACAGAAGCATGGTCAGGCCTTTGATGAGCTCAATGAGCAGCTGGAGCAGGCTAAGAGGGTATGTAGAGATATCTGTTTTCATTTATTTATTTTAGTCATTTCTCCTTACAAAACAGTTGCTGAGTTTTTATGTTATAATCCCTGCAGCACAAAGCGTCGATGGAGAAGGCCAAACAGGCCCTGGAGTCTGAGAGGAACGAGCTGAGCATCGAGGTCCAGTCACTGATGCAGGGTAAAGGAGATTCTGAACATCGTCGGAAGAAAGCCGAAGCTCAGGTCCAGGAGCTGCAGCTGAAACACTCTGAGAGCGAGCGCCAGAGGATGGAGCTAGCTGAGAAACTGACAAAAGTGCAGGTAAAAACTGATATTATTTATTGGCAGGAGGGGAAAAAAAAGAAACATTTTCATGCTTAAAACAATCTTTAATCTGTACACACTGATTTGTTCTGTCAACAGGCTGAGCTGGATAACGTAAACGGCATACTGAGCGAGGTGGAGGGCAAGTCCATCAAAGCAGCCAAAGATTGCTCTGCTGTGGAGTCCCAGCTGCAGGATGTTCAGGTACGTCGCCACTGAGCCGGCTGCACGTACTCTGCTGTGGATGCAAATAGATGGGAAATCTGTTTTAACTAGATATAGAACGGTTTAATCATTTTTAGCAATTAAAAATCAATTACTGGTCAATATAAAAAGTAGTTTGTTAAGCAATTAGAGATAAATGTGTTTTAATAAATAGAAAATGATTAAATTTGCCTTCCTTCTTTACCAGATAAGTGTAAAAATAGCTCAACATCTTGGTCTGAAAATGTCGAGGTCTCAGTAAAAAGACTTGTCCAGTTTCCGACATCCTGCAGAATCGTCTCATTGTTTGGCTTCTTGTAACTCTGCACGTGTTTCACAACAGGAACTGCTCCAGGAAGAGACGCGTCAGAAACTGACACAGGGCACACGCCTGCGCCAGCTCGAGGAAGAGCAGAACAACCTGAGAGAACAGCTGGAGGAAGAAGAAGAGGCCAAGAGGAACATAGAGAAGCAGTTTCAGATTGTTCAGGCTCAGGTAAAGTGCATCAGCCATGTTCGACTTATGATCCTTCCATGAAATATTCTCCTCGCTTTGCATCCATCTCACTGCCTTCAGTGCTTGTTTCCAAACAGTTTGCTGAAATGAAGAAGAAAATGGAGCAGGATGCCGGGTGTCTGGAGACGGCTGAGGAGGGAAAGAAGAGATATCAGAGAGACCTGGAGACGACCAGCCAGCGTCTGGAGGAGAAATGTGCTGCCTACGACAAGTTGGACAAAACAAAAACGCGTCTCCAGCAAGAACTGGACGACTTGTTGGTTGATCAGGACCACCTCCGTCAGATCAACTCCAACTTGGAGAAGAAGCAGAAGAAGTTTGACCAGGTTGATTATTAAAGACGTTACTGAAAGCGTTTTAGAGAAGCTTTAAATCTTCTCATTTTAAACTTTGTTGCATTGACTTTCTGTAGATGCTGGCAGAAGAGAAAAACATCTCCGCTCGCTACGCAGAGGAGCGCGACCGAGCCGAAGCTGAGGCCCGCGAGAAGGAGACCCGGGCTCTGGCTCTAACCCGCGAGCTGGAATCTCTGATGGACATGAAGGAAGAACTGGATCGTAACAACAAGCTGCTGCGGGCCGAGATGGAGGACCTGGTATCCTCTAAGGACGACGTCGGCAAGAACGTGAGTTCAGAAGATGTTTTCAGCGACTCATTTTGTTCCTACGCTGTCTGTCTGCACTCATCTTAAATACTCTTCTGTGGTGCGC
Source organism: Rhadinocentrus ornatus (assembly GCA_037177495.1). Taxonomy (NCBI): domain Eukaryota; kingdom Metazoa; phylum Chordata; class Actinopteri; order Atheriniformes; family Melanotaeniidae; genus Rhadinocentrus; species Rhadinocentrus ornatus. The sequence continues at coordinate 6,101,914 of JBAMHW010000023.1, read as the reverse complement.
AGGTCCACGAGCTGGAGAAGGCTAAACGGTCGATGGAGCAGCAGCTGGAGGAGATGAAGACTCAGCTGGAGGAGCTGGAGGACGAGCTGCAGGCCACAGAGGACGCCAAGCTGCGTCTGGAGGTCAACATGCAGGCCTTGAAGACTCAGTATGAGAGGGACTTGGCAGGACGCGATGAGATGGGCGAGGAGAAGAAGAGGGCACTGGTGAAGCAGGTCCGTAGTCTAGATGATATCATCATAAATTTTCAGGCTGCTGCATTGAAGTACAGCTTCAAATCAATGAATGTGCCTCCTTCAGGTGCGAGAGATGGAGATGGAGCTGGAGGATGAGAGGAAACAGCGCTCTGCAGCCGTGGCTGCGCGTAAGAAGCTGGAGCTGGACCTGAAGGAGCTGGAGGCGGCCATTGACATGGCGAACAAGAACCGTGACGAGGCCCTGAAACAGCTGAAGAAACTCCAAGTGAGCGCAACAGAAATCCTGCTTGCACATCATTTCAGCCAAGTGTTGAAAGTAAAGCTAAGTTTGTCATTTTGTTGTCAGGCCCAGATGAAGGATCTTGTTCGAGAGCTGGAAGACACTCGCATGTCCAGAGAGGAAATCCTGGCCCAGAGCAAAGAGACTGAGAAGAAGCTGAAAGGCATGGAGGCTGACATGATCCAGATGCAGGAGGTCAGCTTGCCTAACTTCTATTTTCAAACTGCCTCCAATTTTCCAGCTTCTGTTAAGCACTTGCATGTGTTTACGTGTCTACATCCAGGAGCTGGCGGCTGCAGAGCGAGTAAAGAGACAGGCCCAGCAGGAGAGAGACGAGCTGCAGGATGAGATCAACAATCAGGCCACCAAGAAGTGAGACCCTCCGCCCGCTCCCCCAGCTTGCAGTAAAATCATTAGTGTATCAGTCCAGCTCCTAATAAATCTCCTTTTTGTTCAACTCTCAGTGCTCAGGCTGCAGAGGAGAGGAGGCGGCTGGAGGCTCGTATTGCTCAGCTAGAGGAGGAGCTGGAGGAGGAGCAATGCAACACTGAGCTGATCAATGACAGATTGAAGAAGGCGATGCTGCAGGTCTGTATGCTCTCACGTGGAGCAGTGATGTTTGCATGATGGACACTTTGGAAAGAGAGACAACAGGAGAGCCACATTACCACCACACACAAGAAGCCGATTCCTTCCTTCCTTCCCTCCCTGTCTTCCATGGGTGACCTGGCAAAGCAGACACACTATAGCACACAATAAACTATTTAAAAAAACCTGATGTAAAGCACATGATCATCTTAAGAGAAGCATTTACTGACTTTGGTAAAATTATTTCTTTGTAAAGTTCTAAATTGAGAAAAAAGTTACTGAGCCACTGAATATTGACATTTTCCTGCTAATCATCCTGCAACATATAATATTTGTATCATCCCTCCATTTTTCTTCTTCCCTGTGTAGCTCGTATCTTTTTTTTTCCTTCCCCTTTAGCTCGTATCACTTGCCGCCTCCTCGATAGTCAACTCTGACATCCTCACCTCTTTTCACTTTCAGCATGTTTGTTTCTTTGATTTTTTTTTTCTTTTCTTTATTAATTAATCCATTTAAGTTATTCAGAGCAAAGTGAATATTGGATGCTGTGGAGGCAAAACACTAACAAATCTGTTTTGCCAAGTTGGTGACAGTTTCCTCCCTTAAATAAGAAATGCTTAATGTACAAGGCCAAATATTACAGGAAAATGTCAGTTCTTTCAGGATTTTGCTGTATTTTATTTCATTTATTTGTTGTGATTGTTGCAATCTAAAATGCCAGATTTTTCCCCAATGTTTTAATTTTTTTTAAACATTTCTTTAAAACTACCAAAACCAAGTTATTATTTATCATCATAATAATAATTCATTGGAATAAAACATCATTCCTGATTAAAATAAGCACCCAGTATTTCACTATTTGGCCGAGTGAAGCTGAGACTTACTGTTCAAGCAGCGAATAGGAGAAAAGTTCTCATTCTTTCAGCACTTACAGCAGATCTGGACGGTATAAACTCCATCGTAGTGATTTTATTCTCCGGCTACGTTTCACAGAAAAAAGTTTTTCAACTGATGACTTTTCCTTGTCTTTCACCACAATGTTGCATGTGGTCCTTGGTGGTGATTTTTATGGCAGATAATCTACATTTCTCCTCTTCTTCTTCTTGATTCTGTGACACATGCTGCCATCTACCATTTGATAATATCCAGGTCACGTTCCTCTCACACAATTATCACAAATATGGAAGTTAAGTCCATGACATGTCGATGGATGAAGGTAACGCGGAGGAGGGCTGTGATTTGTAAAAGATGCATAAAAGTTGTAGTGATTGGACAAAATCCCAGCAATCACGACATCAAACTCCTGGAAGGACTGAAATGTTGCATACCTTAACATTGCTAGATTACACATTTCTAACTTCGCTCACACCAGCTACGAGCACATTTGGTGGCAGGCCGTACCAGTTCTGTGTCCTAGACCTACCTATCCTGCTACCTAGAGTCTGGACAGTGTTCAGCACAAAGAAATATGGGTCTTAATGTTTTTTTGAATAGACTGACCAGATGAACGTGGAACTGACTGCCGAGCGCAGCGCCTTTCAGCGTGTGGAGGGGACTCGTGCCCAGCTGGAGCGTCAGAACAAGGAGCTGAAACTGAAGCTGCAGGAGCTGGAGGGGACCGTCAAGTCAAAGTACAAGGCAAACATGGCTGCCCTGGAGGCAAAGATCGTTCAGCTGGAGGAACAGCTGGACATGGAGACCAGGTAAGAACCTCGGATTGTTCTGGACAAAGAAGTCATCGCACACAGATGTATTCAGCACAAGTTTAGATTATTTTTAAAGATTAGATGCAAGACTATAGATGCTAAACTTTAGATTACAATTGAACTGATTTGAAAAGTACTTTCAAATAAGCAGCAACAGATAAATGTTACTTGTTCATGAATGCATCAGTAGCAATAGTCCAGTTATGTATTGTGGTGAACACCAAAAGGGTCATTTCTCTACATTATAGCTGTTTTTACTGAAGTTATTCTATCCGTTCAGGGAGAGGCAGACTGCCACCAAGCTTGTGAGACGCACCGAGAAGAAACTGAAGGAAGTCATCCTGCAGGTGGATGATGAGAGGCGCAACACAGAGCAGTACAAAGACCAGGTCAGTAGTTTAAAAGGTCTGATTTCAATGGGTGTTTTCCATCTGACATCATTGAGAATTCATGGTTCAATAAACATAATTCAAGTGTTGAACATTTTCTCTGCGGTGCTTCAGATGCATTAATAACTGAGACTGTTTATATGTGTACGTAAGTTTAGCTGTGTCCATTTGTCGTTAAATTCAGGTGGACAAGAGTAACTCTCGTATAAAGCAGCTGAAGCGTCAGCTGGAGGAGGCTGAAGAGGAGGCTCAGAGAGCCAACGCCAACCGAAGGAAGCTGCAGAGGGAGCTGGAGGACGCCACAGAGTCGGCAGATGCCATGAATCGTGAAGTCACCTCTCTAAAGAACAAGCTCAGGTGGGACAAGCTATCAACATCCCATGGAAAGATGCAGATGTTCGGTTGTACTAGCTTTAGCTTAAACACAAGCTACTACAGCACATTAGCAGCTGTTTAACTTTTCTGTTGTAGGCGCGGTGATCTCCCCTTCACTGTGCGGCGCACTGTTCCCCGCGGCGGCATTGAAAGCGACGAGGAAGCCGAGCCCAAGAGCGAGACCCCTGAGCCCAAGCCCGAATGAGCGGTGCTGCTTGACTCCGTAGAACTGCATCATAAATCAAATAGACCCAAATACATGAGAGCGTCCATTACTGTAACGGAGAGGAACACCAGTATACGAAAGTTTCAGCTCAGTCCTGTCCGATCTCTTTAAACGGTGACAATCTATGCATTCTTTACACATTCACACACACACAAGCCAGTAAACTCGGACAGTCACCACACACACATAAACACACTTGTTTTTGGGCCAAAATTTTTCCTTTGCTTTGTTTTTTTTCTCTGGGAAAAGTACAGAAGAAAGTGATATTTTTATAAAGAAACTTTCCACTTATTATAGTCCTAATTTAGGATCAATTTTTCTAATTGAAGAACAATAAATAAATAAATAAAAAGAAATGAAGATGATTACTGGAAGGGGACCAAAGTAACATCTGTCTATCCAAGTGTATTTTATGCAGGCGTTTTTTATATTGGTTAAGAATGGAAGTGCTTCGTGTTTATTATGTGTGCTCTCGCCTCAATTTATAAAAGTTTATACAGTATCCTGACATGTATTCTCTCAATTTAGCTGCAATTAGCACTCGCCACTATGCTTTTGTCTAAGATGTCTTTTTGTTTTTACACACATTTCATGTGGAAGCGTAAAATTAAAGGCAAACCTCAAGTAACGATTTTAAGACTCATTGACTTCCTGCACGTATTCGATTTTTGTGTGAAATTTCTCAATTTTGCACTGAAATGGCCAAACTTCAGCGTAGATGACATGTACCACTGCATTTGTGTGTTTTTCGTTAAAATGGTGAAGGAGAGGCTTTGAAGTCTTGACCGTGCACATGCTCATTTAGTAAGTGCACACACACACTAAAGGCCTTAACTGCAGCTGGGCAAGTTTGTCGGCTTTTTCTGGATATGGAATGATTATGTTTATCACTATCTGTGTTTATGTTCAGGTTAAAATATAAATTGTGGGGTCCTTTATTTTTGTTGTCTTACAGCACACACTGTATTCTCAGGGCACAGCTTGTTGAGAGAGGAATAAATTAACCAAAGGCATATTCATGAGATAGGGACATTCTTAACCACTTAACTGACTGGCCTCTATGTCTTGTTATACACATTGAGAGTTGGTGTGTGTGGCCAGGTTTAGAGGAAATTTGTCAGATGAACAGTTCTGTAGAAATGCAGGGTGTATATGTGGCAGGATAGTGTGAACCCCTCACAGGCTGTGCCCAGGGTCAACTTTTGGCTCACACTGCTGGAAAGTGAGAGGAATGTGTTGTTACTTAAGAATAACAGCTCACAATTAAATGGATCACATGTTTCGCACTCAAAGGCAATCCTAAAAGAAAAACGGTAAGAAAAATGTCTGCAACTTTGGAACGGAAATCATGTTGTGAAGTGTGATATTATTGCAAATAAAGATGCTTTCCAAACTGCTGCATGCTCCTCCTGTGCTTTTTATTTTCAGATGTACCCACACTTTATTTGGATATATTGAAGTGGAGGGAAAACGGATGTTGGGTGAAATATGGCAGGGTTTTAAAACTTAGATATTGATGCGTCAGAGATTTTAGCTGTGGTTTGTGCAGTGATGTATCAACAGCAGAGGGCAGTCAATCCAACATTAAGACGTTTTTCAGCTGTTTGAATAAAACTACTTTTGTATTTTTCTGTTTAGTTGTTTACTTGTTCAGTGTATTCATGACAGTAATCACAGTGCTAGTTTAGGGCATTTAAACAAATGTCTATAAATACACGAATGAAAAATACTTGTCCCTTAGCGAAGTTGTAGTAATTAGCAGTTAATTTTATTTTGCCTTTTATACTTTGTATAAAGAACTCTATTACAATGCTTTACTATATGCATGTATAGTATAAACCATAATTTATCCTTACCAAAGATTCCACCAATCAAACGGCACGTTTTTTTGTGGGCGGGGCTAGCGTACAACGTGCTGTGGAACAGGAACCGGCCGGTTCCAGTTATCAATCACTCAAAACTGAGAGTTTCTACATCGCAGGGGAAGGCTTGTAAAGAGAATGTTATTCAAGTTTGCCTGCGCAGGTTGTAACGGACGGTGCGACGGATTTACGCTCACACTTGATCACTGCTGTGGTTTTTTTTGAGGGGGGAGTCTGGAGGGAGAGAAAACTTCACTGCAGCAAAAGGTGCGACAGAGGAGGAACCCCAAAACCTTAGCTTCCTCTTCACTGAGCTTAGGTAACCGTGGATTCACTTTGACAAAAATGTAAAACATTTCATAGGTAATACTGGACAGCGTAACTGATGTAAGCTAGTATATTATTGCTTTAAAAAAAACCAGGTTAGTGATGCTACTGGTGTTTCTCGTAGAAAAAGTTTCTTTTGAGGGCTTCTAACTAAATTATTATAGAAATATATTTAAAAAGAACACTAGTGCACATACACATAGCCTGTGTTCGCAGTCACAACTACAACGTGCCTTGCGTCACTTCCATCCTAATTTGTTGAATGAGCTTTTCGTTGGTTAATGAACAGCTGTGTGTTGGCTGGTAGCAAATAAGTGTCACAGGCGACCCTTATATTTAATCTGCTGCATGTGTTAGCTGGTTCAGACACATGCAGCCTCATCTCCTGCAGTAGGTCAGTTTTCTTCAACCCCTGCAACATCTTCTTTTCTGCTGTTTAGGTGTCGTGCAACTGATTTTGTGGGATTTGGTCATAATCATCAGGCACTATGGAGCTGTCTCTGGTGAGTTTTCCAACAAGATCATGCATTTTTATGTTATTTTCAGCTGCCAATTAGATGTCTGTAACTTGAGTCTTTTCTGAGTAACTCCAAAGGCTAGCTTTGGCTTGGATCAGTACATTTTGAGCCCAGATTCCTAAAGACCACTATAACGTAGTGTCTGAGCATTAAAAAAACTGAAAGATCCACCATTAAACCATTAAAAAATAAATAGTGGAAGTGCTTCTGAAATAATTCACTTTTCCCATCAGGCCCACCCGGCTGTTAAAGCCTTTATGTGCGGCTCTCTCAGCGGGACCTGCTCCACGCTGCTGTTTCAGCCTCTCGACCTGGTTAAGACCCGCCTGCAGACGCTGCAGAGCACCATGCAGCCTGGGTGAGTTTGTGCTCAAAAGCTTACGGCGTGGCTCAGCAAGGTAGAGCGGTCGTCTTGTAACCCAAGGGTTGCTTAAGTTCATGTCGAGGTGTCCTTGGGCAAGACACCAAACCCCTAATTCCTCCTGATGGGTTGTGGTGAGTGCTTGCATGGCAGCTACCACCATCAGTGCGGGAATGGGTGAATGTGATGTATCATGTAAAGCGCTTTGGGTATCATTCCAGGTACAGTAAAGCGCTACATAAATACATTTACTTTACTTTACTACAACCTGTTGCTTTATGACCTTTTGCTTTTGACAAAAAGAAGCGTATCACAGTTAAAGTTATCACACAGTAGCATTGATCTCCTCTTTGCTGCTAATCTGGATGTTTTCTCTCCAGTTCACGCAGAGTGGGGATGATGTCCGTGCTCCTCAGTGTGGTGCGGACAGAGAGGCTGCTCGGGCTGTGGAAAGGAGTTTCCCCTGTACGCACGACTTTTATTAAGCAAATACAAAGTGTCTCTGTGTGAGAAAATCTGAAGGTGTGTTCTCCCCTTCATCTGCTCCTGTAGTCTTTTGCTCGGACCATCCCTGGAGTGGGCATCTACTTCAGCACCTACTACTCTCTGAAGCAGCGCTTCTGCCAGGACAGCAGCCCAGGGGCTGTGCAAGCTGTGCTGCTGGGAGCTGGGGCCCGAACGGTGGCTGGGGTCCTGATGCTGCCGGTTACTGTCATCAAAACACGTTTTGAAGTAAGTAGCGTCCAGATGTTGTAGGTGTGTGTTTGTCTTAATTGAAAACATTTCTAGTAACTGAAAAAATTTACTAAATTTGGGGCTGATTTGTATTATTTGATCTGTGCATTATATATTTAGCTTAAGCCAAGTTTAAACTATATTTTTTTAGTTTAAGTTACATGCTATTTGACTTCCAAACTGATGTTCACAAGAGACAAAGTGTGACATACTGAAAGATTTTTTATCACCAGTACTAAGGCAGTACTCATCTGTCTGCTTTTTATAGAGCAGCACCAGACCTCAGTTATATAACATTATAATCCAGGTATATAACATTATAATCCAGGTATCTCCTGGTAATTTAATCTGTTTTGCTCTCCTGGATGTTGAAGGGGAAAATATAACCACTTCCCCACCACAGGTTCTCTCTGGGTCTGGTAAATCCCACACTTGAAACATCAGAAATATTGGTGTTTCGCACCAGTTTTTACCCAAGTTCTGTTCAGTGTCCTGAGCTGACTGTAGCGCTCAACATGTTTTACTTTTTATTTTCCTTAATACCATCAAGCAAGCTATAAATTCTGTCAGGTTTGGTCTCGTTACTCTTGCTTTGCCTCAGATGTGAGCTGCCGGCATCTTAAACGTCATGCTTATGTGAGCTGTCTTTGTTCCAGTGTGGTAGGTACAGCTATGTGAGTGTAAGCGGGGCGCTGCGTAGTGTGTGTCAGACTGAAGGTCCTGCAGCCCTGTTCTCCGGCCTGATGGCGACTCTTCTCAGAGACGTACCTTTCTCTGGGATCTACGTCATGTTTTACAGCCAGACTAAAGCCTCGTTACCTAAAGGTAGGTATGCTTAATGTGTTCTTTTAGTTTCAGAATAGTAATTTTCATTTGTCAGGTTAACTTAAACACTCTTTATTTTAAGAAATCCGCGCCGCCTCTTCGGCCCCCCTGGCTAACTTCAGCTGTGGCATCCTTGCTGGTGTACTGGCCTCCCTGATCACACAGCCTGCCGACGTAGTCAAAACGCATGTCCAAGTAAACCCACAGCTAAGGACGGCGGAGGCCATCAGATACATCTACATGGTAGCTATTCCACTCCTCAATTATCTTACCATATTTACATCACACCTGATGTGCACCTTTATCCCTTTTTTAAGGAACATGGACTTCAGGGTTTCTTCAGAGGGGCAGTTCCTCGATCTCTGAGGAGGACAATGATGGCTGCCATGGCGTGGACGGTGTATGAGCAGATGATGGCACACGTCGGACTCAAGTCATGAAAGGAACATTGAAAATGAACTAGTGAAGAGCAAAAAAAAAAAGAAGCGCACACAAAGGAACTGCTTGAGGGAAACAACCCAGAGACGCACGTCTAAATGACTGACGCGGTATTAACTGTCACACTCTGGGTCTGTGCCATGTGCTGAAGCACATACTCAGATATGCTGGATGTTTTGTATTTGTTTAGCAAGTTTTACACAATTGATCCATGCTACAGTTTCTATTTTTTTTTTTTTTTTTAATGCCTGTGGGAATTTGTTGTTTCCAGGAAGAAGAGCACATTTACACAGAACGTTATTTTTCTGTCTCAGACTGCTGTTGCGCACTTTAACCTGGAGACACTCAGAGCAGTAAAATATGTCTCTGTACCTTTTTAATAATAAGTGTTATTTATATTGTAATATAGTGAAATAAAAATGTGCCTGTATTTAAATTGCTTAAAAGTGTAATGACTAACTTTAACATTAAAATATACCTTTTTTATGGACAAAACCAAGTCAAATGTTGTAGTGTTACCCTTTGTGTTATTGCATACATTATTTCCAGTTTTACTTGTGATTTTAAACATCCTATGTTGGTTGTTTCTTAAATTTTTTAATTTAATTAAATGTGTACTAATTATGTTTTCCCTCACAACAAATGTTATAGTTAAGCTCATGTTCAGACTGGGCTGAGTTTATGACATTGCTCTCATTAAATGCAGAAGATATAAAACTGAAGTCTATTCAGAGACATTTTTCCTGGTTCAACTGTGGTGTCAAGCTACTAGAACTATGTTCAGTAGATTACTGTGGGGCTGTGAGAACATGACGACCGAAGACTTATCGCAGCACTGATAGAGATAAGCAGACGGGGGTGTGGTGACATAACATCAAATAGGAAAAAAGGACAAGAGGTTGTAGGACTTTCAGGTTAGATTAAGAAATGAGGCTAATTGGGCTTATCTGGCAGCTGAAATGAAAAATTATTTTATAAAGCTACCTAAAGACATACGTCTAAAGGCTCAGTTTTTATGTTTATTTAATTTGTTTTAATTTAACTTCAAAATTCAAATATTGGACTTGCAGATCATCATAGATGGAGACATGCACTTCTTGTGGAAAGCAGGTTAAACCCGCCACACATTTGAGAAGGTTCTGGATCTACAAGCTTCTGTTGTGACACTTTTTTTGATGATTCGTCAAACTTGTGTTTTATTTTACAGTCACTTGCCAGATCAACACCCACCAAGTGATTGGACACACTTTTTTTCTTTATTTACTGTCATAGTGTTTTTGTTTTTTTACCAGAATACAGTCCCTGAACATTTCATCATGTCCTGACACAATACCAACATTACTTTTCAGCCTTATTTGTTAGATCTTTCATCTCTAATGTGTTTGACATTGAATATGGCCCAGCTTTGGAGTCAAACATTGAAACCAAGTAACCTGTTTATCCCACCCTGTGTAAGATCTGCCTCTCATTTTAACCCCATTATATTTAGAGCCATGTCTTTACAAATTACACGTCTTTTTTACTGTACTGGGCAACTTTATGTTCATAGAACACATTTCTCTTAATATTTAATCAATACATTCTGTTATTGTGTACATATTATGACCCCGTTTCCAGGAACACTTTATCTCCTGCAAATAAAGTTACAACACAGGTCAGTCTTTCACCGAGAAGTCAGCGTCTCAGCATTGTCTTAATATGGTCTTTCCATCTCCATTGTCTTAATATGGGATTCTCATCCGACCCACCTTCCACCTCCAGTTAGCTGTGCTAGCATTTGCAGCACATGGTTTAAAGCCCCACCTAGCGGCCTAAATGTGAATTTGCACATCCTGGTTCTTCCAATGAGTAACCAATCAGATGCTTAGACGTTTGGTATAAATTCTACGTCATTTCCTGTCTTCGCCCTCTTTTTCACCGTGTGGTCAGATTTCCATACGGCGTCGTTTCGTGGTAAGATTAAACTGATTTGTTTTAATAAATAACGTATAAAATAAAGCGAAGAACACAATGAAATAATATATTCCATCACAAATAAGCCACTGGGCATCGTACGTGTCGCTAGTCTAATCTTAATGACCGGTAATTCGAGGTTATTGATAATGCTAACGTTCATAGTTAGCCAACTAGCTTAGCGCACGCGTTCTTCTTAGTGTTCCATGATCCTTGAATCCATCTGCTCTTAAGACATTTTCTCGTCATAGTACCCACATTTATTACCATATTAAATTAACTACACACGTTTGAGATAATATAGGGAATCGGTTTTATAGTAATAGTTTTCCTAGTTTTAAGCACGTGTGTAAACCGGATGCGTTTGGCTGACGAGTTTCCATGTTGGAAATTCTGAAATTTACTAGGGCATCTAAAATTTAAAGTTTTGTAACAACATTTCCTTCTAAGCTGAGTAAATAGTTGGAGCATTTAGATGAATTAATGCTTCCTGGAGTACTGCTTGGGGTTTACCTAGCAAATCTTTTTTATTTCCAGCTCTCCCACTAAACTCGTAACGCAGGGAAAGTGGTCACGATGTCCGGAAGTCTGGATGTCCTTCAAATGAAGGAGGAGGATGTGCTGAAGTTCCTGGCTGCAGGAACCCACCTGGGAGGCACCAACTTGGACTTCCAGGTGGAGCAGTACGTCTACAAGAGAAAAAGCGACGGTAAGTGGTGGTAAATGGTTCACAATTTGTGCCTTACAACATACTGAATTAATCGTATCTTACAGCTTTGCTGTAGTGTGACATAATATTTTAAGAGTTAATAGAATTTTCGCTGTTTTATCAGGTATTTATATTATTAACCTGAAGAAGACCTGGGAGAAGCTGCTGCTGGCAGCCAGGGCCATTGTTGCCATTGAAAACCCAGCTGATGTGTGCGTCATCTCTTCCAGGAACACTGGACAGGTAAACGCCTGCTAAAATTGACACTGCTTTTACTGCAGTGGGCCGTAAGCGAAGTACTATAAGCACACTGTTAAAGCCGGGCACTCGTGTGAGTGTTCTGGTGTCGGAAGTGTGCAAGAATAATGAGGCCAAGTTTTCGCTGACGCCATGAGGACATCTCGTCCCATGACTGGCGTTTGATAGGGACTTAAGGCACAGTTCATTATTTGTAATATGAAGTATTTCCAGAATTTAAGTTTTATCTGATGTCTTAACTTTTTAAATCTGCTCATTGTAGAGAGCAGTGCTGAAGTTTGCCTCTGCCACCGGTGCTACCACCTTCCACGGTCGCTTCACCCCTGGTACCTTCACCAATCAGATCCAAGCTGCTTTCAGGGAGCCTCGTCTCTTGATTGTGACGGATCCTCGTGCTGACCACCAGCCACTGACTGAGGCTTCATATGTCAACATCCCAACCATTGCCCTGTGCAACACCGACTCCCCACTGAGATACGTGGACATTGCCATCCCCTGTAACAACAAGGTGAAGCGAAATACTCAATTACAAAGGGACTTTAAAGCTGGATTTGGGTGAATCCTTTCATATTGTGCACTTGTAGCCCAGTGCTGTCAACTCAGAGCATGATTAACTATCTTTCTCTGATCAACTCAGGGATCTGGGGTTAAAGATCTTGCAACAAAATAAATTAAAGAGCAGTTTAGTCTTAAAAAAAAGTGGCTTTTACCCAATTTACTTATGATCGATTTGACTGTTTCAGGGTCACCACTCTGTGGGTCTGATGTGGTGGATGTTGGCCAGGGAGGTCCTCAGGATGAGGGGTACCATCTCCAGGGAACACCCATGGGAGGTCATGCCAGATTTATACTTCTACAGGGACCCTGAAGAGGTAAGAAAGACGCAGTGCTACCTGCTGAAGGCTCATTTAAGATTTCTGTGCACATTGGCTGAGGGGGTTGGTGCAACTGCACACTGATTTGCTCTTGCAGATTGAGAAGGAGGAGCAGGCTGCAGCTGAAAAGGCTGTTGTAAAGGAGGAGTTCCAGGGTGAATGGAGCGCCCCTCCTGCTGAGTTTACCCAGCCTGAGGTGGCTGACTGGTCTGAAGGTGTTGCCGTTCCATCTGTTCCCATTCAGCAGTTCCCTGCAGGTAAGATTTTGTTTCCAACCTTTTTTTACTGCTCCGTTACTGGCCTGATACTAATGTTTGTCATTTTAGTGTTATTAAAAACCTCTTTCTTACAGCTACTCCAGCAGTCAAGACTGGGGAAGTGTACACTGGTGAGTTCATAAAGCATCTCATCTACATGCAGGTTTACACTAGTTTGTTTTGGTCTTTGTCTAAATGTTAAATGTATTCCTTCCAGCTGAAGATTGGAGCACTCAGCCTGCCACAGAGGACTGGTCCACTGCTCCCACTGCTCAAGCTTCTGATTGGGGTGGCGCCGCTTCTGACTGGTCTTAAATTTTTGACCAAGGCAACAATAAAAGTGTTTTTTTACACTTTGACTGTTTTTATTTATTGAAGGTTGGAAATCAAAATAGTCGAGTTTAATGCGCCTTCCTGAAACACAGACCCTCAATGGAAAGGCTGTTAAGTTTATAAACTCTTATCAGTTTGACTTATTAAAATGAAAAAATGTGAAGAAAAAATACTTTTACCCGAGTCTTTGACATGAAGGTTGCATCAGTGTTGAAAGGCAAAATGTGTTGCAAAACGAGTGAATTATTTTGTACACGAGTAACATGATGGTGTACGTGTTAAAAACCGTGCTTTCTGTGGGATAGAGGCAACATGCAAACTACCTGCAGATCATTAACTTTGTCATGATGGAACATTTTAATTCTGTGATTATAAGTATGGAGGGTGTCTTTAGCAGGAAGTTCATCCAGCTTAATCAGATTTGTTAGAGTAGGAAACCTAAGTGCAGCAGAGCCGGTCTTTAGGACAAAGCGAAGCAACATAAAAGCAAGTCCAGAAATTAATTTCTCTGAAACGTACCACCTCACTGGGAGGAGACTTGTGCAGAATTTGGCGTTCTTTACACATTACGGCCTGAAATGACGCCTACAGCAGTGTTTTCACTGTAACGTTTGTTGCTGCTTATTCTATGATGAAGTGATATGTTCACAGATCATCCTGGGTCTCATAAAACCAGAGGTATCTATGTGCCTGATCAGCTGTTAATTTGAGATAATCGGCCTCGTTGATAATTTTATATAATCTTCTGCCCCATGAAGAGGCTCTACATGATTCCAGCTCTTTAAAGAGATCATTGTAAACCAGCCCAGTTTTACTCGTATTGTCCACTGATGAGTTTTTCTTGGAGCCAAAAATGAAACTTTTACAATTAACCCAAAAATGTGCAACATGTGCAGCTGGGACTGTTTCATTCATCCCTAAGAGCAAAAAAAAACAATTTTTCAGATGAACATTTATGTCAGAGTGCAGACTAATACTTGAATAGCTGTCATTAAAATATTCTCTATCAATTTAAATATCAATTTTTCTATCAAATATAAATTAACACAGTAAAACTTAAATCTTCTGGTCATAAAAGAACACAAAGTTTATATCCAAACAGCTACTCAATCTTTCAGATCTCTACAGCAACATTTAAAGGAACCTGCTGCAAAGCATCATGATTCTTCAGATTCCTTCACACAGAAACTGCTGTTTACTCCTGACCAACAATTAAAACATACATACAGCCCTTTTAAAACGTTGAAGTGGCTTTCCAGGTTGAGTATGAGGAAGACTGCATTACAAAGCTAACAGGTCGGATCGCTGCCATCATCAAGAGTGAAGAAAAGACTTTTTCATTGATGTCAGTGTTAAAAAAAGATAAGAAATAGAAACATTTAAAGCTTTGAATAGTTATCAGGGTGTCTACATTTCCTTGGTCTCAGTTAATAATAGTCAACAAACATCTGTAACACCCCTGAAATTATTCTGTAAATATCAATTCTACATGGTTATTTTTGCAGTATCACAACAAACACTTCACAACAATGAAGACACAATTGCTTGTTTATTGAATTTAAATGTGACAAAGCACTAAAAAAAAAACAGGACCCTCTATCTACACACACATTAAAACGTGTTTTACCATTAAAAATGTTTGTTTTTTTCCCTCCAAAAGTTCTTAGATACACCTTATGGTGCCCCTGGACACATCATCAGTGATGTAACCTGGGATCACAGGGGGGTTTCGGGTCTTTCAACAATCAGACCCCCTCCTCCAGGCGACCCAGCCAGGGCTGATCAGGCCCCAGCTTGT
>JBAMHW010000023.1:6074585-6086087 GCA_037177495.1 Rhadinocentrus ornatus | reverse complement strand
TGGAGCCTATCCCAGCAGTGTTTCAGGTGAAGGCAGGGTACACCCTGGACAGGTCACCAGTCCATCGCAGGGCCCTGCCTGAATCAAGAATTTTATAATAAAGAAACTTTATTGAAAGAAACAATTAACATAAACCATATATATATAAATAATACATAACTTTATTTTAACAGTGTTTCCCGTAATCAAACACGAGCAATAAAGATAGAAACACACAATATATCACGTTGTAAAATAGAATTTTTCAATTGGTTACAACTTTCTCTGTTTGGTACAGATAAATAGTCCTTTATGTTTTCATATACAAGTTTTAAGCTACAAAGTTAGTTGTGTTGTTTAAATGCAGAATAGCAGGGGATAATCTTTTATAAATGTCATTTTATGTGTGTAAATTGGGCTAAAATAGTCAATAAATTAATTACATATTGTGAAGGAACTGCAGTCATGTTCCCTACTTAACAGAGAATGTTTTTTAGTCCATCTTGAAATCGTTCATAAAAAATGTCACAGTATGAACAAATAAATGTAGTTTCATCATGTTGTTATAAAAAGAGCATTTATTTTTAACATCAAAGATATATTTAGTTAATTTATGGATAATTCAGTTAAAATTTTATTTTAAACTGACTTAGGTCTGTAAATACACACATAAGACAAGATAAAAGTATAATTAGGAAACAATTTAGTTTTTATTTTGTTTGGTAGCATATACTAAAATAAATAAATAAATAAAAAACTCCATTTATACTTGACCTGCATTATTGTTTTTCAACTGAGAGATTTTCTAATAAAAAGGCTTTGTTAACAAGATGGAGATTAACTGATTCTAAAATTAATAATAGAATAATACAGATGTGTGCAACAGCGTTATATACACACAATGCCAGATGGCCGCATTTATTACAGAACTGTGTTCATTTGAGGGACATGAATTTCTGTACATAAATTATACCGAGCTGTTTTACAAGATGTTGTAAATATTTATTTGTTTATGTTTAACTGTTTCTGTCTGTGACGTTAACAGTATTTGTGAGGAGAGTAGTTGTGCTTGTATCGGAGGAACCAGCCGGGAGAACGTGTAAATTGTGGGATGGAAAATTTTCATTATCGTGTTTTCTTTCCCCCCAGAAGTCAGGGCAGAAAAGCCACCAAAAATAACTCCTCAGAGCAGACCATAGGAGATACGTGGTCCGAACATCGCGCCTGTGCAGAACAATTATCTCCTCCACGTTCGCGCTAATCCGTCAGATGGGCGTGTTCCAGCGCTGCCATTGGACGAGCGCGGCCCCCCTTCCTCTCCGTGTTCCGCTTTCTTTTCGTACGCACGCCCAGCCTCTGAATAATGATAATAATGATCAAGATGGCTACTTCAGAATTCTCCTTGCGGTAGCTAAACAACAGTTTCATGGAAACACGTAAAACAGCAATTTCCTTCCGTTTAAGAGCCTCGTAGGTGACGGGGGCCGTGTCAGGGAGTGTCCTATGTGGATTAAATCGGGCTGTGCAGAGACAAAAGTCGTTGGGCTGCCTGCACTACTCATTCTGAGGAAGCTAACTAGCAGAGCAACTAGCTAGCTGTACTTGGCGATCGTCTCCAGTTTAGCTTTCCGAGCAGCTGCTGCTGAGAGGAGCGTGGCGCTTAACGTGTTGTCTGGAAGGTTGTCGGACGCAAAGCGTCAAATGGCAGAGCCGAGGAAAGTGCCGTTCGTTACTATTTCGTCCTTTAGCACCTCGCCGCCGACCCCAGAGACCAGTAAGAAGCGCCGCCGCGAAGATGAGGCCATCGACATCACTTTTGAGAAAGATGGAGGTGGAGGTGCCGCCGCGGTCAGGTCAGGAGATTGCGGAGGTCTGTTCGGTAATACGAAAGGAGGCGACTCCGAAACCGGGGAGGAGAAACCTACAGTCCGTCTCAACCTCTCACTGGCTGAGCCAAATGACCGAGGGTCTTCCGAGTACAACTACGGCGAGCTGGTCAACTCAACTCCTTCTCAGGTTAGTGACCACTAACAAATGTAGTCACCATTATGTTAACGGGGGGCTAACCTAGCATAACCTCAGGGGTGCTACACTGTCAAACGTCACACATGGAGCTGTTCTTACTCGGCTTTTACTGTCTGTTGCACTCACATTAAAGTAGGTTATTTATTAAAGACAAAATATGAAGGAAACTACGTTTTAGATTTTCTAATTCAGGAGCTAACTGAGCATGTTTGGTTAAAATAACGACTACATTCACTGAGTTTGGAGAGATATTGTGCATGCTTTTGTTCTAAGTGCTATTGTTTTCAAGTACAGTATATTTTTAATACACATTTTTTCTTTTTAGTGTACTAATTAATTTTTTTTGAACCATCACAAATAACCTTTAAAATAAGCCAAATCAAAAAGAATAAAAAAGATAAAAAGAATTGGATTTATCACTCAAATCTGGTTTATTTTGTATCTGTTTATTTATTTATTAATTTTCCTTAGGTAAAGCATGAAGGTGCCTCCGTACCTAAAGGACTCGCTCCTCCGCTGGACCCCAATGACCCCTTTGCTGATGATGAGAAGGAGAGGCGGGAGGTTGAAGAGCTAGCTAGGAAATTTGAGAACAAATACGTAAGTGTGGTCTCAAAATTGTACATGTATGTGTGTTCGAGGAACGCAGTTATACCAGAAATTGTGCAGTCTGTAACATATCCAGTACCCAAATAGGGCTTTTTGTATTTCGTATTAAAGTGAAGCATTTCAGGGTGGAAACCTCGTAGGTTTGATGCTGTGTGACTTTGAACTGCTGATTGTTTGTTCAAAATGCTCCCTGGTTCTGAGCTGTTATTGTACCTGCTTTCATTACATTAGAAAGGCTTATTCAATATTTGGTTTCCCAATTTTGGCGTTGCTTTGACCTAGATGTATTGGTTTTTGTGACTTTTCTAGTTTTATAATTGGCTTTTTGTTATGCTATTAAAAGTTTTCTGACCCATGTGCTCATCCTGTTTGCAGGGAGGTGCCACAAAAAAGAAGAAAAAAGACAGGATTCAGGATCTTGTTGACATTGGCTATGGCTACGATGAGACGGATCCTTTCATAGACAATTCAGAAGCGGTGAGTTTGTATCTTTTTGCATTTCGTGCTTTAATTTTTTTGTTTTTGTTTGGAAAGCTGAATTTTAATTGTAATTTTCTGATGCGTGCAGTATGATGAGCTTGTACCCGCATCTCTCACAACAAAACATGGAGGCTTCTACATCAACACGGGAACTCTTCAGTTCAGACCCGCATCTGACTCTGAGGGTGAACATGCCGGCACAGAGGATCATCACTTCAAGGTAGGATTAACACGCTGCAGTAAAAAGCACATGCATGAGTGTAAATCCGGCTGTTATGATAAACTGAACCTGATTTTGTAGAAGATGAAAGATGGTGAGGAGCGAGTGATTAAAAAGCGACGGAAAAAGCAAGATGGCGGAATTCTAGAGGAAAAGAAGCCTAGAAAAAATAAAGTACCAAAGCCTGGGTGAGATTTTTTTTTCCACTGTGCCATCTTAGATTTTTCTGCAAATGAAGCAGCTGTTGTGATTATTCTGAGTTAAATGTTCTGTTCGAGCAGAGTTTCGGCTCTGAACATTCACCGGCCAGAGAAGAAGAAGAGGAAGAAGCTGATGAAGGACACCCTGCATCTGGCTAACATGCTCCGTCGCTTCACCAGGGAGAAGGAAGAGATGCGCAAGAAGAATCTGGCCGCCAGCGGTTTGCCACGACCCACCGCCAAAGTGCCCAACGCCAACAGCGTGCTCGCCAACGCCCACCCCAAGCCGGCCGAAAGCAACGACTGCAACATAACCCACCTGACCGACGATCAGGCCGTGATGTCGTTACTGGACTCCGCCAATAATGACATGCTGCAAGACATGATGGGAGACCTGGACTTCCGGATGCTAGACTCGCCTCAGCCCTCCAGTCCGGGGCAAGGAGAGAACGGGTCCTTTGGGGCGGGGCATAAAGCAGGCAGCGTCAGGTTGCAGAGTAACATGATGACCCCTCCTCCTCTCCCCGTTGGGCTCCCAGGTCCCCTAACGAAACGTATCGAAGACTTAAGAGCAGTATGATGATTTTTGGTTCTAGTTTTTGTTGGAGCGCTTATAGATTCAATGATTTGATCATAAACGGTTAATATGGTTACTTGTAAATCTGAGTCTCCCATTTGTTCCTCATCTCAGGCATCTCGTCTGTTTGATGAAGAAGGAAGGAAGAAGTTCTTTACACTGGACATGAACAACATCCTGCTGGAGTTAGTATCATTTAGATTCTCTATTTTTGCAGACCAGTGTAAGAACAAGCAAACATAAATCTGTCTGTCTCTCCATCAGCATTGAGTTGCAGGTTCAGGAGCAGCCTACCGAGGTGCGTTCAGCTGTCTATTCTCACCTGGAGGCCTTTGTGCCCTGCAATAAAGAAGCTCTGCTCAAGCGCCTTAAAAAACTCAGCCTCAACATCCAGGTGTGTGCCGGTGATTACTCCCAATTTGTAGTAGATGTGAATAGAAATGTCACAACCTTGTTTTCTAAATGGATGGTGTGTCTAAATAAGCGATGGCTACTCTTTACATATCTGCTGGCCGTGTGCCTGTTTAACTATAATTAGCCTGTCCTGGATATGTCTGCATGATTTCTGACTGTGCTTTATCTGTGCTGCTCAGGATGACCGACTTCGAACGCCCCTGCTGAAGCTGAAACTGGCGGTGTGCAGCGTAATGCCAGAGCAGATCGCTCGCTACAACATGGACTGCATCGCAAAAGTGGCAAAGTGAGAAGACGGCTGTAACTTCACATGTTTTTACGCTACTTTTTATCAATTACTTTTGCTTTTTTCCTTTGCAGGCAGCAGTCTGAAGACGGAGAGAAAAATGGGTCAGATGATGACGACGATGAGAAACCAGGAAAGAGGGTGATGGGACCTCGAAAGAAGTTTGTCTGGGATGACAAGCTCAGGTTAGTTTAATTGAGAGATGACGTCCCATCGAAGTAATTAATCGGCTTTAAAACTAGGGTAAAATCTCATATAGAGGGGTGGAAGGAAAGAGAAGATATTAATTGATCTGCTTAAAGATGTCATCACCTGGTCTTTTCATGTTTTCACTGTCCTTTTTTTTTTTTATAAACTTATTTTAAAAAACAAACAAACATAGAGCTTGTTCTGACCCTTTGCTCATACCATAACTTTGTCTTGTGATACTTAATGCAAGCTTTTAACCAATGTTAATGAGGTGCAAGCTGATTGGCCGCAGGGAGGCCAGAGTCGGAAGGGGGGCGGGCCCAGTGCATGCACAGTGCTTCCAACTCCAAAATATCAACAGCTTAGTGATGGCGAACGAACCTGACCGAGCAGCAGCTTGCCGAGATGGTGGCGGAAGCACGTTTACAACAAAATGAAAATTCGGGGCTCATTTGTAAAATACAGGGGGTTAAACTTTTAGGGTCGTCCCCTTATTGTTAGCATAAGCTGCATCAGCAGTAAAGCATGACTTTATATCATTATTTCATTATAACCTTCCACGCCTAAAGCATCACTTGTGTGAAGATGTCGACCGTGGGTTAAGTTAACGCGGCTAATTTTTTGTTTAATAAGTTTTCAAAAAAAATATTAAAAGACTCTTAGAGGACAGTGGATCCATGAAAAGACCAGGCGATGACATTAAAAGAGATGTTTATTCTTAAAGGGGATAGCTACAATTTTAATTCCTCCCCACCAGTAGGTGTCGCACTCACTCGTTCGCTCCCGCTCCAACCTTAGATTGTACCAGTTGCCATGTACCCCCTAATACTGTATGTGGACAAAGAGGAGCGAAAAAAAGTGATTACGCTCAACTTACCTGTCTAGAAGGAAAGTGGCAACCTCTGCGTGACTTTTAAGCCCCCTTTCTTCCTTCAGTCGGCACCAATGCTCAAATGCTTGACCTATGTTCACCCTCGTCCTGCTTCGTTCGTAGTCCACTTTAATTTGAGAAATGTAACGGGTAGATGCCATTTCTAGGCAGTGCTATAGATCTGGCAACTCTTGAGCTCCTCACGTGATATTAACCTACTAATGCTATTAGGTTTGAATCCTTTAGTGTAGGCTTTGGCATTGCAATCAAATGTAAATATTTATATATTTTGGACATGTCAACTAATTATATACTGTAATATAGTTTTTCATTCAAATGAATTCTTTTATTCTGCACCCCTCTATGCGTTCTTTTAATGGATTATTTTTGAAAAATTAATTGTTTTGATGAAAAAGTAGTAGCTATGACCTTTTTAGTTTGCTAAATGTTGTGTGTGTGTTTTTTTCTAGAGCATTGCTGTGTAACTTGGTGCGGGTGAAGCTGGGCTGTTATGAACTGGAAGGCAAGACCTCTGTGTCTCTAGAAGACTACCTCAAAGCCTTCATGGAGACTGAAGTGAAACCTCTCTGGCCAAAAGGGTGGATGCAAGCCAGGTGTGTGAAGCATGCTGGGAAGGGCATATTCAGTCTGAACTACATCCACATTCGTTATCAGATGTGTGGTAGGGCTGGGTGATTTGACATACATTATTTTTTTTACAATCTAGAATTTGATAGTGCTGACGGTGTGTATGAGTATAACTAAAAAGTACATTGATAACTCCTGATATCTGTTTGCATTAGACAACATTGCAAACGTCTTCATTATTTTCTATCTCTGCTCACGTTCATGTCGTTGCCAGCTGTAATGGGCTCGACACACGGGAGGCGACCAGCGACGGCAGCAGCGTCGCGCATTGCAGAAATGTGATGATGTTATGATACTGAAGGAAATTTAGACATTTTCAAAGCAGTCCGTGACAGACGAGGCGTTAAGGATGAAGTCAGAAGATTTTGCTCAAATCGAAATCTTGCTGTTGACTCTCCTGCACAAAGAGAGACAACCATGGGTTCATCCTATTTTACAAACAAGGAAACAGTGTGGTGATTATCATCATTTGATGGCGGACCTCAAGGCTGATCCAAATAAATTCAGAACCTACATCCGCCACTGCCTTTTTTTTTTTTTTTTTTTTACATATAATCTATAATCTTTGCGTGAAGCATCGTAAAGTATGGGGAAGTCGGGCACAGCTAAAATGATCTGTTCCTCCGTGTTGAAAGTGTTTGCAGACCTTCTAGCCTTCTCGCGGGGGATTGGTTGTAGTGCCATGCGATGGTGACAAAAATGGAACATGTTTCTATTTTCTTGTGTCGCGTAAGCCCCCGTGTGCACGTCTACGTGAACGAGCGCAACATTTCACATGCACGAATGTCGCCTGTTGCGTGGCGATTTTCGCCTCATCACGCAGGTTCCTTAGAAAATGAATGGAGAAGGAGCGACGTCTCCTCCTGTGTCCAGCCCATAAGTCTGCTGCACTTCTTTTTACAGATCTATCACAACTTCTGCTCACCAGCCACTTTATTAAACACACCATTTCAACTGCTTGTTTATAGAAATTGTTTATCAGCCAATCATATGGCTGTAGCTCATAAAAATGCGGCATGTGGACATGGTCCAGACGACTTCCTGAATTTCAAACTGAGCATCAGAAAACGGGGATTTAAGTGACTTTGAACGTGGGATGTGGTGGAACAGGAGATTCTCATCATAGATGCAGCCGACAAATCTGCAGCAACTGTGATGCCGTCATGTCAAAATGGAGCAAAACCTCTGAGGAATGTTTCCATCACTTTGCTGAATCTATCACACCAAGAATTAAAGCAGTTCTGAAGGTGAAAGGGGGTCATACCTGGTTCTAACAAGGTTAAAAAACAAAAAAGATGGTGGTGTTTTGAACGTAAAACTACCTCAACATTTCGGGAGAATGATCAAAGTTTGCTTTCACCTGTTAGCAAGTCCAGTCATTCTCCGCCACATGCACTCGGTCTTCTTCCCTTCTCAAAGCTCAATGTTTTGCAGTAAAAAGCCACACACTGGTCATTGCATGCTGTACCAACCCCTGTTCCAGACGCATTCTGTTTGAACCTTTTTATTTAACAAATTCCACATAATTTATTTTCAATGTCTTCACAGACCAATTATTTATTTAGAAATTTAAACAAACTTCAAATTTGATGTCAAGACTGCACAACAAAAGACAGAAAAAAAGTTGGTTAGGGTGTTAAAATTGGGTATAAAAAGCACATCCAGCACAGTTTCCCCTACGTCGACTCAGCCGTCAAATTGTTAGCGCCACACCTTCAAAACGCTGAGAAATAAATCATTTCACATGAACAATGTGCTGCCTCCAGAAGAAGTAGCCTACTCTGCTGTCAGACTGTGCCGAGTGCGGCGACAGGAAGAGAGGCGGCCTAATTAAACTAAATTAGTTAAGCCCACAGGCATGGTAAACTTCGAGAGCATCGGACACGCTTATTACATGTGGAAAGGAAGCTGCTGATGAGTTGCTTTAGATTTTTAGATGAACAGCAAACGTGATTCTATGTAACATTAAGTAATTGGTCTTGATGCTGCTGTAGGCTATGACACTGGTTGAACAATATATCATCCATGCATCAATGCCACAAGGTTCAAGCAGGATTCCTGAACGATGTCAAATAATTTAATACTAGAGTTTTGAAAGCCTATTCAGAGAAAACTCCCAGTTTTATATCTTTGCTGCTTTTTAGAAAACTTCCATGTTTTTCTGGAAGTTGGGTTGTAGTAAACTCCTCGCCATGTGTTAATCCCAGATTCATATCACATCTGTTTGCAGGATGCTGTTCAAAGAGAGCACCATGGCTCACGGCCATCTAACGGGCTACACGTGAGTTGTGAAACTTGTTCTGTTTCGTCTTCATTGTCTTTATTATCTTGCCTTTCGCTAACATATTTTGTCATTCTTTGCACCAGGGCGAAGAAAAAGATGATTCCTACTCCAAAGGCCAAGCCAAAGGTTAGTCAGACAGCATCTTCTGAAATGTAGTTATCGTAATGATGACAGTGATGCAAAATCTTTAAAACTTTATGAAATATGCATAGAGAAATGCTTAGAAGAGTATGTATGAGATGAGGAGGAGAAATGTTTAACTGTCTGTCCTTCCAGGAGGTAGCGTGGGTTCAGCGGCCCACCCCATCAGCAGGTGCCACTCCCTCCACTGCGGTTGCCAAGCGACCTCCTCAGTCGCCATCGGAGCCAATATGTCTCGACTCCCTTGATGACACCCCCTCCCTTGACTCTATCTCTCAGGCTCTGGCCATCCTCGGCAACGCAGCCAAGGGCTTGGCCCAGGGGGACAGCCCCCCGTCCCCGGATGGACCCAGGACTGCCACCATCCCCTCCAGCCTCCATGCCTCGCCTCTCCTCCAGCAACAGAAAAAGAACTCTGTCAGCACTCCCAGCTCCAACACACCTCACTACATCTCTACCTCTTCATCTTCCTCCCCCTCTCTGCCCCGGCCCCCCTCCAACACGCCTACTCATCTGACCTCAGTAAGGGTGGATGGGATGGGGGTTATTAAGGGGGCAGTGCAGGCACACAGACATTCAGTTTTGAACACTCAGAGACCTTTGAGTGTGGGCGTGGTGAAAACAACAGTGCACGCCTCGGTGTCCCCACCTAAACCACGCCCCCCACCCACCGCGTCTCCGCTAGTGGCCCCAGGATCAAAGGCGGGGGTCTCCACTCCCCCGTCTGGCCTTCTCAAAGGCAGCAATAATAAAGCCAGCAGCGGTGACACACTCATCATTACATCACCCCCGTCTCGGCCACACACTCTTACATCACAGTCCCTTTTAATACCTAAAACATTTCAGGCGCCCCGCCTGACCCAGACCCCCCAGAGTAAACCCTCCACCTCCCTCCCTCAGAACCTCCCTGGCGTTCAACCGCAGCCAAACTTCATCACCCCGATGCATGCCACCCTCACCAAGTCCACCCACAGCAGCATCCCTCCCATCGTCAAACTCACTCCCCGAGTCCCCAACCCTGTCATCACTACCACCTCTTCTTCCATTTCTCAGAGTCCTCGTTCTCAGGCAGCCCCCACCATACACCAGTACCCTCCAAAAACTCCCGCAGGCTTCCGCCCGCCCTTCTCAGGTGCCCCCGGAGGAGCAGCCAAGCCAGGGCAAGGCAGCTACACTCCTCCAAGCAGCCAGAAGACCCCCAACATCAACAGCACCACCAACGCCAGCCTTATAAACACCTCATCCATAAGCAAACATTCAGGAACCAGTGCCTCCCCCATAGCAGCCTGTGCTACCCCAGCCCAGCGACAAAGGCCGGGGGGCGGGACACCTCAGGGGGCAAAACCAGTCGTGTCTGTTCCATTATCATCGGTATCATCTCAGTTGCCGCAGGTTTGTACCGCCGCGGCGTGATGCAGGTTTACTTCCTGGCATTGTTGGACCAGTAAATATAATACTTATTGTTTTCTGCTCAGGTCTCCACAACAGGAAGCAGCGGTCTGCTAAGCTCAGCCTCGTCCCTTTCTCTTGGATTTGGGATGCTGGGGGGCCTGGTGCCCGTATCCCTGCCATTCCAGTTACCACCCATGCTAAATCTGCCTCAGCTGGGGACAGGAGGCTCCGGTACCACAGCCAGCAGCGCAGCAGCCAGTAGCAACCTTCCGTTCTCCACCCTGACACAGAGTGAGTGACACACAGGGCAGAAACACTGACGCCGTTCTGGTTCAGGCTGGTCATACATGACCCGAGTGACGTTATCCCTTCCCTCCCCCCTCTCTTTAAACCTTAATTTAAAGGTTCAACACCTTTGGATGGTCATTCAAGAAAACTGACCAATCAGAGTTGTTGAATAGTCTTTCGTATCCTCTTAAACAGGTTACTGTTTTCTCTGGACAACACTGAATATAATGAACAACTAGTTACTTTAGCTCCAAACATTCATAAAGTAAGATCCTGCATCAAAAGCCACTCTAGTTATTTTTCAGTCCTGGAGTCCACTCACCTCTGATCAATCAGAGAACTCGCGGTTAAAAACCAGGTTTTATAAAACAAAAAACAAAGCTTAGCTTGCACAAACAAAGCAATGTTGATTGACCTTTTATGTTAGATTTGCAGACGGGGGGGTCGACTTCCTTCAGGTTTATAAATTGAAAGTCAGATGAACTTTCAGGCACATTGGGGAGACTGTGTGTTTGTGACTGTCGTGTTGCTCTGCTGTTGTCTGGATGTTTCTGTGTTAGCTTTGTTTGATGTTGTTTGTTAGCCTCATTTGTTTATCACTGTGAAGCCTGATGTAATTAACGTAAGGTGTTATCCATTTTGTTTGCTTTCTTTCCCAAATCTTATTTCTTCTCTACTTTTTTTTTTTTTTGCTTCCTCCTGACATTTCATCTTCATCCCCTCGTGTCTCGTTAACATATTTTCTATTACCTCCACAATCTTTATTTTCTCCTCCTTTCCTCTGTTTTATTTGGTGGGGGGGGGGGGGGGGGGGGGGGGGGAGAGAGGGGGGGGGGGGGGGGGGGGGTGGGGGGGGGGGGGGGGGGGGGGGGGGGGGGGGGGGGGGGGGGGGGGGGGGG
>JBAMHW010000023.1:6050304-6074485 GCA_037177495.1 Rhadinocentrus ornatus | reverse complement strand
TTTTTTTTTTTGGTTTGTTCCCCCCCCCCCCCCCCCCCCACACACACACACTTGTTTCTCGTTGCCCTGTCCTGTCTCCTCAGATCTGTATAAGAGTCTCCAGTCAGGGTCTCAAGTTGCTCTGCCTCCTCACTTGCAGCTCGCTTTCTCAGGTAAAATCTGACCCTCCCTAAACCTCAAGTCTGCTCCGTTTCTCCTCTCCTTGCCTTTTTCCAAATATCTTGTTCTTTTGTCTGTGGGTTGTCTAGTTATGTTCTGCTTTCCTCTCATCTGTCAGTGGCAACATGCCTTCATGGGCTTATTTTTAGGCTGTTATCTAATAAAATGTTTCACCTTTCTTTTTTATTTATATCCAGATGTCACTCAAACCCAGGGAGGAGACACTAAGAGGAAGACTCTATGATCCAGATGGATAACATCCAATCAAATTAATTAAAAAGATATCTGGAAGGTTCAGGATGAAACATGGATCATTGATCAACAGGGGGCATCAGGATTGGGCTACACTTTATCAACACAAGTTAAACAATAGTTTAAAAAAAACAAAAGACAACACCTCCATAGAGCTGTTATACGAAATGGCAAATCAAGTTTGTCAATGTTTACATGATAGACCTATATCACTGTGGACAGGGAGAAGTGAATGAGATTTATAACAGTGTGTGCTTGTGTGTGTGTGCTTGCATGAGGAGCTGTTTGGTTGGCTTGACTGTGTGCCTTTTGTATGTCTCCCACTCTGATGCATGGTCAGTGTGTCTGTTGGTGCTGTTTTTTTATCTAAATGTAATTACCACTGATATCTGTATGAAAATGTAAACTGCAAATTGTTGAATTTGAGCTTTTTTTTTAATGAGAGCTGTACATGTTTTCAATGAACTTGAATTATTGGATGAATCTGCTTCTGTACAGAACTCAAGCCTACTTTTAATTAAAATCCTTGTCTCAGATCAAGTCAGTTGACGGGAGTTTAATATTTGAGTCAACTTTAAAAACATTGAGGCAAAACACACGAATGGACAGCTGATTTAATTAAAACCATCACTAAGTTTAAATTGTAGATGAAAGAAAGCAAACCAGACGTGAGAAATCTGAAGACATGTAATAATCCATACATTTCTGGAACAACATTTGACACCAGAGGAAAACAGGCAAAACAAAATAATAAAAACTGAGAAAAATGGTGCAGATCTAAGCAGTTTGTGAGAGACAAAGTGATTTTAACTGGTAGAATGAGAAGGTCAAAATCAGCTGGCTCTCCTGGAGCTTCTTCCATGTGGATTTCTCCTCCAAAGCATTGCTCCTTCACGTCCCCCCCTTGGAGCCTATTTAACCAGCGGTCTGGTTTTATCGTCGTCACCACACTGGTGGGCTTTGTACTTTTTCACCTCAGCCATGTACTTTGACCAAGCATCGCTCTTGCCTGGCTCAGTCTGCAGGAGAGGAAGCACAGGTTAAAGGCGGCACAAGTCATAAAACAAATTTTTAAAAAAAGGATCAGTTCCTACTTACATCTGTGTCCTGTTTCTGCTTCTTTGCAACCATGCCGGTCTTTAGGAACACACCGCCTCTGCGCTTCCCCACCTGGGTTAGGGGATAGAAGACTGAAACCGTTACAGGGGCCCTTGCAGGTGGGTTGCCAATGAAGGAAACTACACCGGAGCAGAGGGACTACATTTAGTCTCCTGCTGCACCACCAGTGAAACCACTAGTAAAGAGCATCCCTAGTCTTAACTCTACAATGATAACATGTTTAAAAGATGAAAAATTCATATATAAATACTGGCATATGTGCAAAATACTACTGGCAATTTATAAATGACATCTGGACATACACTAAAGTGCCAGTAAGAGCAGGATGGTGAGAGCTTTAATTTTAGGTGAGAAACTACTGCTATCTCATCTTACAACTGCTAAACCCCTTACAAAGGTGGTCACAGGAGGGGCCTTCTTTTCCAATGAGGTCTGTCCTTGCTCGGTGGGTCCCGCATCTCCACCTGTTTGCTGCATCTCCCTTTTCCTCTGCTCCTCCTCCATCCTCTTCTTGAAAATCTCCATGAAGCTGCCGTCGTTTGCGAACACGTTAGCGGCAGGCAGGGCGCTTGCAGTCTGTGCGGGGCTGCTTGATGGCGACGTCGGGCTGCCGCTGCCAGAGTCCCCGCTGCTGCCGCGGCTGGTGTGAGATTTGCCGTGTGCTCGCTTTGGATCCATTGTGTTTCAGTGTCAATATTTTTTTTTTCTGTAAACAGGCACAGTCCATCGATTCAAAGCCGGGGGTTGAGATTTGTATCAAGTATGGCTTTGTTGTGAGGCGGCTTAAAATAAAAAGACGGCAACAGGCTCTTTGCTGCGCTCACCACCTTCCCGATGAAAAAGTCCGATAGGGGTTTATGTTATTCGCTGCACAGACCAATTTAAAATGTTCCTGAAATTAGTCAAAGTAAAAATGTCAACGGACTTCGCGATGCCAGGCTTACCGCATGAAGACGTTGAAACAAAAACAAAAGCAGGCGCTGGGTGGCTGCTAACGTGGCTAACACTGCGGGCTAACGCCCGGGATTTAGTGAGGCCTCTGCTGAAAAAGAAACTCTACTTCTGTTCTAATTCGCATGTAGAACGTAGCACCATATTAAAAGTTGAATCAAGTGACAGATATATAATATTGGCATCAGATACTAAGAGATTTACTCATTCTTTATCATCGCTACTTTCACCACCCATCACCAACGGTCGGCCATGTTTAATTTTATGTGATGACGCTGCGGGGCGTGGCCCCGCCCAGTGTACCGGAAGTTCAACGAAAACAAAGTATTTAAAAAACAATGCCTCATTCACTATCGAAACATTTCAAGCATACCAGTTAGCACATTTAATCACAGAAAAATTATCAAATATATCAAGCAGCTTACAAAGACAATATTAACAGAGAGAGAGAGACACACACACACACACAAATGAAGGAAAACAAAATAAACCTTTTCTTTGGTTGTGTCAGTCATAGATGTATGACTCACACCTGATTGGCACCTGGTTGATAGGCATATTGGAAAGAGATCTGGAGCCAGTGCTGAGCCCATAGTCCAGAATCTGGGACCCATCTCCTCCCTCCAGGACAGCAACTCAACACTCCCCTCCACAGGGCGAGGACAATCATCTCCAGAATTTGGGAGTACAGAAAATGGCCTTCAACAGCTTCTGGTTGACCAGGTGACAGGAGGAGGTGACAAGCTATTGTGGCTGCATATGGATCTTCCATACACTTCTGAGGTCACTGAAGGAAACATTCAATCCTCCAAAAAAAACCCAAAAGAGTGAATACCAACTGGAGAATATTACAGAGGCCTTATATGAACTATGAAAACATTTGGTTTTTTTGCCCGTTATCCAAAAACATTCTATTACAAATTGAATTGGTCTATGCAAAGAATATATTTTAATTGACTGCATTTTAAAGAATCCAACCCCAGAAAGGTATGTGTCAAAAGGGATTTCATGTTGGTGACGAGATGGACAATGCACTGCTGCACTTAGTAAAGTTATTAAAAAGCAGCTTGTCGTCAGTATGACATTTAATTTGTTTTACATAATTTTCTTTGCCAACTTTTGGCCACTTACGCACCAAAGTCTACCAGCTCTCTGAGCAACGTGTGCGATAAACAATGCCTTCCCCAGTTCACTCAGTTGGGTTGACAGTTGCACAAAGGATGTGAGAAGTTTGACTAATCAGTTTGGCCTTTAAGATTGTGACAAAATGAATGTGTTCCCAAAATGATGAAACCTTGACTGGTCCTTTTTTCTCAGACCATTCTGCTATTTAAGAGTCATTGAAGTAAAAACAAAACACCAGATTTTATGTTTATCTTAAGACCCCATTTATTTGTTGTGCAAAAGTAGAACAGACAGGATTACAAATCTTTAACTTGCATTAGATCCCTGTGCCATCAGCAGCATGCTATCATCTACTAGACCATTGTATGATGAGAGAAAAATAAAAACTCAAACCTTTGTCAGACCATGCAAATGTGCTACAGTTACAACTTAACACCATAAATACAGATTAAAATAAAGTAGAAAAATGTGTGCACACGTGAGGATTCATGCCCGCGTAGATGAAAACATTTACAGGGAGATACAAGTCACAAAACTGCTGCTCTGATATGGGATAGGCAAAATTTGTTTTAAAAAGAAAATTACAGGTAGTGATTAAAGGCAGATGTAGTGTTTGATAAAATGTGCTCAAGTGTTTTCTGTCTGCCGCTCACTTCCTGTCAGCAAACTGAATTCCAGCGCTATGCTGATGTACACGACTCCTTCCAGTTAAACAGCCATTAGCAGAGTCATTGTTTTTAGGTTAATCACAAAGGGCGGTCTCGCATTGTGTTGTGCAGTTTTTACAGTCGTGCAAACCATCAGTCTAAAGTGGTGCGTGCATTTAGGTTCAACCCACAACCACATACCCTGTTTCAATCTTTGGAAGGAGGGATGAGAATAAGGAAAAAAAAAAGTTTCTCAAGTCAGAATTACAGCTTTAGACAACACATGACAGATGCTGAGGGAAGAAAAAACTGACATAAACCTGTAGTGTCAGCTTTAAATCAAGTCTAATTACAAGGGGAAAAAAAGGGGTGATTAGGTAGCAGGTAAGCAGCAAATATCTCAAATCCGTTTCTTCCAAAAAGAAAGCATGAGGCACTAAACAAACCCACTCTTCCACCGAGAAAAAGTGCTTTGGTGTTCATCTCTAAAACTTAATATTCATCATTTTCACAAAACAAACCAAAGAAACGAAGAAAAAAGAAAATATGACTGACGACGATGTATACCAAGATCCTTCAAATTCAGAGAGAAATCTCAAAAAACAAAATACATGAAATCAAATAAAAGAAATATGAGTCACCTTAAAAGGTGAGAAAGCCTCATTTACATCTGCTCCAGTCATTTCTGTTCAGCTCAGTAGTACCCACATCCTCTGAGGCTCTGCAGACAAAATCAGTGTTGTCGTGCAGCAGAGAGCCAGCAGGGGGCAGCAGCAGCATGAGAGAAAAAAGGAAATAATTAAGGCTCAGCTACCGAAGCAGTTATGAAGAGATGCAGACAGATCAGATGAGGTGGAACACTTCTTCGTCCTGTCTGGCTGTTTCATCTTGGGAGGTGTCTTGTCAGGCCTCTCCTGGCGTTTGTGGACTGTCTCTGCTGGGCGAGGAAGGACATGGCCTGGTTGGAGGGAACCAGTCTCTCCCCAGACACCTGCTGATGCAGTGCCATTCCCTGAGGTGAAGTGTTAATTTTTCTTAAGAATCAGATGGAAAAACAGAGTAAGGATGACTTTTTTGTGTGTGTTTGTACTTGTACTTACCATATTGTACCACGCAGTAATGATGAGCTTCTCCTCCTGGTCGTGTCTGGCTCTGCTCTTTTCATTGTCGTACTGCGCGAAAGTGAGACGTCAC
Organism: Rhadinocentrus ornatus; assembly: GCA_037177495.1. Lineage (NCBI taxonomy): Eukaryota > Metazoa > Chordata > Actinopteri > Atheriniformes > Melanotaeniidae > Rhadinocentrus > Rhadinocentrus ornatus. The sequence goes on along the minus strand of JBAMHW010000023.1, from coordinate 6,069,038 downwards.
TGTGTGCTGCTGACATACTAAGTGCCAGAAGAAACATGTCTGTTGTTCTCTTTTTACCTCTAGATGCTGGATTTTTCTCTCCTTCTCCGTCAGCTGGTTTTTCAGAGCCTGAATCTCAGGAATCACAGTTACCGGCTGCTGTTTGGGATCCAGAGTTTTGATCACCTGCAGACAAAGAGGACATTTCTGGAGAAAACTGCACTGCCAGTTTATAGATGCTGGTTTCTTTTTGGAGTAATTTTAAATGCATTCATGCAATTTTTATTTATTTATTTTTTCCTAATAATGGCAACATTACTATTTGGAGATCAGGAGGCAGCTCTGGAGGTCCGGCAGTAGGTTAGCCATTGTTTTAAAACATATGAATAAATGCCGATGGATTGCCAAACTCTAATTAACAGGCTCCCTCTCTCCAGGGTCTCCAGGGCTTGTTTCTTTGGGCCGACTTTCTCCTACAGGTCTGAAAGAAACTCACTGCGGTTGATGTTTGAGTTACACTAAACTAAAAACAAAACAAAAACAAGGAACTATTCTATCAATCTTTCCCCACCACCACCTCGGGCCAGATCTTGTCCTGGTGGTTTGCTGTGGGACCCTCTGGATGGGCGCCCAGGCTTGTTTTCCTGGTACCAATTCTACTAATTTTGGGTGGTACTTATGTAATTATTTTAACATAACTACCAATATGAGCAAGTTATTCTAAGTATTACTTGACATATCAGCCTGAATTTTATTAAAGGGTTAATATTTTTTATTGTAACCAATATGATGAAGATTGATAGCATCGATGCTATTAGTACATAAATCACTGCAACTTTTACTCATTTACAAGACACGTTCCTGCCAACATTTCCACAGATTCTTAAATCTCATGTTCTCCTTTGTTGTGCTGATCGATCACTCGTCTCCCGTGTCCTGTTACATCACCTTTGTTTGCAACCTGTGTCTTGAGTCAAAAAGGAAAAAAATAAATAAAAAGCATCAACACTGATGCAAAAAACCTAGATATGCTTGTAAAGTCTTTTTTCTTCCTGTCCATGTTGTGATACAAACTGCTTCGCTTAAGAGGCTCTGCTGCAAATTTCAAGCCAGGAGAAATTTAAGATTTAAGCAACGTCACATGACTACTTCCACAACCTTTGTGTTGACGATAACAGACATGTTGAAAGGAATGAAATAATGGTATTGTGTTGATTAAACAGAATAATATGAATAAAATTTATTCACCTAAAAAAAAAAAAAAATATTCATAATATTGGCGTAAATTCTTTGGGAACGTGCAGAACAGCTGTAATCGCCACTTTGCTCATCAGTATTTTACAGCCAAAAGCAAATTTAAACCAATCACACCTAAAATCTGTCCATGATCGCTGGTGTAGGATGCTGATTGAGCTTTTATGTTTCAGCCAGAAAGCGAGAGCTTAAAGCCTGGACATGCAAATTCCTCAACACAGCAAAAACCTACAAGGACAAATGGAGATGTGTTCAGCTTCTGAAACCAGAACAGCTGGTTTCTTCCCAAATGTTCACAGATTGTCGTTAAAAGGAGGCGATAAAACACAGGAGGAAACATTTATACAAAATAAATCTGTTTCTACATTAGAACTGTTGTTTTTGTATAATCTTTATTTACATAGCACTGAGATGATTTGTATACGTCTTGTATATGATGTGTGGCGTTCTTAAATATCCACCCACAGTTTCGTGGTGTTTTTTGTAAGGTTGGAGAGTTTAATCTACTCAGGGAGGACTGACCGTTCTGGCTTTCTCCACATAGCGTTTGTACCGCTCCTCCATCTGCTTCATGTCCTCGTCCTTCTTCCGAAGGATCTCCTGGAGTTCATCTATCTTCTTGGCCACTGAGAAAAAGAAGTAAAAAAAATAAATGAGAGGCAGGAATAATTTTCTTAAATTCACACAAATAGCCACATTGTTCAGTTCTAATCCAGTATAGATCAGACTTGATCCTTCACAGGTCTGACTTTTTGGTGAATCCAACTTTCACTAAAAGGGTCCCCACGTGCATTATATAGCTTCTGTATCAGCAACAGAGAAATAAACTTTGAGACTGCTCAGGAGATCAGATTGAAACATGTGATGAATTCTGAAATAGAAGCAGTTACAACAAATGAGTGGACGACATTTAGAGGACAGAAAACTTTGAATACCTACACGGGAAAAGACGAGAGGATGAGAAAAGCTAGGTGCCTAACTTTTGTTGTTTGGGCAGCTAAACCTGGAGGTGCTTTAGTACTTCTGCAGGTTAATGACATTCATGTCTTTAAGCAAAAAGCCACATGAAGGCTGTGTCCTCATTCACGTTTCATAAGAACTCACCAGCCACTTCATTAGGTTCACTTACTTGTTAACACAAATATCTAATCTAGTGATTCCCAACCCTGGTCTTCAAGGCACATTAAACGGCTCTCTAGCAAGCTCTGCACAAGTCTGCTAATGAGCCAGTAATTTGCATCAGGTGTGTTGCAGCAGGGAGACATCTAAGACCTGCAAGATAGTGTGCCTTGAAGACCAGGGTTGGGAATCACTCAGCCAATCACATGGCAGCAAATAAATACATTTAGTCATGTAGACATGGTGAAGATGACTTGTTGAAGTTCAAACTGAAAATCAAAATGAGGAAGAAAGGGAATTTAAGTGTGGTTGTTGGTTTGAGTATTACAGTCACTGCTGCTCTACTGGGATTTTCACTCACAACCATCTGTAGGGTTTACAGAGAATGGTCTGAAAGAGAAAATACCCACTGAACAGCAGTTGTTTGGACCAAAATGTCTTGCTGATGTCAGAGGTAAATGGGCAGACTGGTTGATAATAGAAAAGAGGAACTTAGTCACTGGTTCCAACCAAGGTCTGCAGAACAGCATCTCTGAACACACAACCCGTCCAGCCTTGAAGCAGATGGGCTACAGCAGCAGAAGACCACACCGGGAGCCTCCCGTCAGCTAAGAACAGGAAACTGAGGCTACAATTCACACAGACTCACCAACACTGGACAATGAAGACGGAAAACTCTGCAACATTCAGATGGTAGGCTCAGAATTTGGTGAAAACAGCATGAAAACATGGATCCATCCTGCCTTGTGTCAACAGTTTAGGCTGCTGGTGTGATGACGTTGGAGATATTTTCTTGGCACACTTAGTACCAACTGAGCATCATTTAAGCACCACAGAATGCCTGAGTACTGTTGATGACCATGTCCGTCCCTGTATGACCACAGTGTAGCATCTTCTGATGCTACTTCCAGCAGGATAATGCACCATGTCACAAAGATCAGATCATCTCCAGCTGCTTTCTAGAACATGACGATGAGTTCACTGGACTCCACAGTCACCAGATCTCAGTCCAGTAGAGCAGCTTTGAGATGTGGTGGAACGGGAGATTCTCATCATGGATGTACAGCCGACAAACCTGCAGCAACTGTGTGATGCTGTCGTGTCAATATGGAGCAAAACCTCTGAGGAATGTTTCCAATACCTTGTTGGATCTATGACACCAAGATTTAAGGCAGTTCTGAAGGAACAAGAGGGTCCAACCCAGTATTAGCAAGGTGGACCTAAAGTGGCCAGTGAGTGTATCATTGACAAAGGACATACTGAAGTAATACAAATCTGGATTGATAAGATAAAGATTTTAGTCTCCTTAGCCTGTTAACGATAATGTCGCCTGAAAAGATATCTCACTGTTGCTGTCCACTTTGGGCTCCAGATCATCAATGACTTCTCTCTTCTTTTGGAGGTCTGAATGGGCTTCATGGAGCTTCTCTCTGGAACAGACACAGTAAAAAAAAAAAAAGTCACTTTGTTTGAAACCCACACAGTTAAATCACCAATAAACAGCAGAAGCAGTACTTACAGATGCTCCTCAAGCTTTTTCTTCAATAAGGAGGACTTTGTAGAAGACAAGAAAGAAGGGAAATTAACAAAAACAACAAACGTGCACTTTATAAAATGGCACACATGCAAATGCACTGGAGAGAAAAAACAAAACAAAAATCAAGCTGTCAAGAATGAAATCATGGGCCAGTTGGACAGGGGGGGGGCCGTACTTACGATGGCCTGATTTTAGCAGAGTTGATGGATGGGGGCAGGCGGAGAGAGACAGACAGAAAGGGGCAGGCGTTAACGGTGACTCACCACAGCAAACATGGGTTAAAGTCCCACACAACACACACTGCAGTTACTAGAAGCCAAGTGTTTCAAGAGCTATCTTTTTAATATACCCAGTGTGCCATCCCAACACGTCAATAAGACTTTTGTGGCAGTGCTGGCTAAGATTAAATTTCTTCAATTATAAATAATAATAAATGTGGTAGTGGATATTTTCTAACTGCTTGTGCACACTGCGTATAAAGTCTTTATACTTTATCAGCTTGATTGTAGAAAACTTAGCAGAAAAACAGAACCAGGAAATAGAGATAAGCCGGTCTCTCCACTCACATCCTCGTTCTTACTGTCCTGCTCCTGGAGTGTTTTCTGGAGCTCTTCCACCTGAGAACGCAGCTCTGAGATCTGCTGCTGGTTCAACCTTGGAAAAACAATGAAAAAGATTTGTTGTTGGGAGTGATAAACCAACAAGAGGAGGATGATGAGAGGAAACCATTCAGTTATTCAGTGGTTGAGGAGTGGGTGGGAGATGTTCACAAAGTACATCTGCTGTAAGCAGAACTTGTGCCGCCTGGCCATTCTCCGCTATGCTCCTACTGAGCATGCTCACTCCTCTCCTCTCGTTACTGTTGCCGAGGATGCTTCCCACACCCTCGGCCTGGTGTTGCAATGGACACACACAGTCCACCCACATGTACACATGCCCTCAGGCATGTAAACACACACACAAAATCAAGGGACAATCTGGCTTTTTGCTGTCTGTCCTCCAGTCCGGCCCACACAGCTCTGCTGAAAACAGTCCAGAGGGTGAGTTGACATTTAGGCAGATATCACTCCTTCCCTCAGCCAAACCACCAGCTTAACGTCCAAGAACACACGATATGTTGGACCTGAGGGGGAATAGTTAATTAAATCCGCTAATACGTCCTCCTACCTGTTCTGAGTTTCTAGAGTATTCTTGCTGCGCTGAGCTTCTTCCAGCTCAGCCTGAACCTCCACCAGTTTCTGTCTGTAGGCCTCCTCCTGAACACATAGCATCTTGTTTTCGCTCTGCAGACGTACCACGGTCTCCCTGCCCAAGAAACAAGAGGAAGAAAAGGTGAAAAACGATGGAGGTGAAGGTTGTCTATTGAGATGATCTGGGATTTTAATCCAGCGACACCCAGGCTAATCTGCCGCGTGTCGCTGCTTCGATGGCAAACTGCACATTCAGCTTCTAAAAATAAAGTTTTGTGGCTCTTTGTAAAATGAATGTAAAGCCGGATTGGGCTAGACACACACAAGTTCAAGTTTGTTCCTTGAGAGGAACTGCTGTGCATTCTAATTTAACACACCATGGCTTAAACACACTCATAATGCACAACATACTTACTACATATACGTATATATACACACACATGTGTACATACATATACATACTTGAGCTCAGTGGGCATAATCTCAGCAGCAAGGTTTCCCACTGTGACGCCTCCATCACACAAATCTCCTGGGAGAGAAAACAGACATTACAGTCAGCCAGCAGAACTAATTACTACTAAAGCATTCTGTCACACTTAGTTTCCAGATAAATTGAAAAGTTGTAGTTCGGGAGAAATCCAGGTTGAACGGTGACAGGTAATGGTGTCAGGATTGGGTAAAGAAGGAGCTTTTGACAAAATGCTTGACCTTTCAAAGTAAGTCATTGTTCATCACTTTGTGCTATATTTGATCAGTGGATCAATAATCACAATTACAAAATAATAAAAAAAAAATCCTTTTTTCCCCCCCTTACATTGCATAATACCTCTAATATATATATATATAACCTCTGTGCACAAAGGCCAATAATAGAGATGATTCCTGGATGTGAGTGACAGACAAGCTATCAGGCAGCACTGCATGACAAACACCACCACCATGACTGATACAGCCACATGGGGTCAGAAACGTCTTGACAACCTCTTTTACTTGCCAAAGTCCACTGCTGCATCTGTATTGTACCCTGAAGCTGCATTATAAAAAAATGGAAGCTGCATTTAAATGAAAAGAAACAAAAGTAAGTATTGTGAGTAAACTGACACAGCAGTAGGGCTGCAACAATTAGTAGACATTGTCGACTATAGTAGACAATAAGTCCACATTACAGCTAAGTTTGGAAAAACAGAAAAGAACAAAACAAAACGAAATAAATAAAAAAAAAAGACATTGAGTTTATGTGCCAAAGATGAAAAAGTTCATCTAGGGGACGTCTTTGACCAGGAGATCCATGTTTATTCCAGCAGGACAATGTCCAATTTCCTTCTGAATGACTTCCAATGGAGCCAATTTATAGACACAAACCCTTTATACAGATCAGTTCAGCCATGTTGCCCTTGACAACGAGCCCCTCTCTAAGCTGCCTTTGCCCATTCACAAACAAACCTAAAAAACTGGATATATCTCATGCTGTTGTGCACTATCCTCATCATTTTCATTTAGCTTTACTTATACATATGACCCAACACACACAGTCAGCAATGCCTCTATATTACTTTGAATTATTTGACTATCTTAATTGCTGTGTGATGAAAACTCACCTGCTTCACTCAGACACCTTTGTTGGACCTGTGCGCACCTGAGTTCATCATTAGTCTCCCGAAGTGTGTCTCTCTCTGAGATCAGACGCTACAGAAGGAAACGGAGTCCAACACAGTCTTCAGTTGATGTTAAATGACAGAGCACTAGAGCTACAAAAACAATATTGTTTCACTTTCTGAAAATGTGCAATAACTCACTTCTTTCTCTTTCTGCAGTGCATCATACTTGTCATGCAGGTTTTTGTACTCAAACTGCCACTTCTCAGCTTTCATGGCCTCTGCTGAGTGCTTGGTGTGAAGCTCATGAGCCTGCAAGTCAGACAGCAAACAGTCAGCAAGTTTTTCCAACCACACACTCACACACAGAAAGAAAGACATTTTAACACCACTCTAAAGTCCACACAGGCCTGCAGCTTGCCTGTCTCTTGTAGGTGTCCAGCTGACTGCGGACAGCGTTGGCCCTCCGCAGCTCCTCCTCCAGTTCGCAGGTGCGCTGCATGTACACAGTGTTGCGCTCCTCCAGGAGGCGCACCTGTCTGCGCAAGTCTCCGAGATCTTCCAGCTTCCTCTTGTACGTCTCCACCAGAGCTTCCAGCTGGTTGACCCGGTTGGACGAATGCCTGAGGGGGAAGGAAAGTTGAGCGTGATTGACCAGCACAGGAATAGGATTTTTATTTCGAAAGAAAACTCTGTGTCAACATGAGCTTCATTACTGAAAATCAGCTGACAGAACCGGAGCTGATGTTTGTCATTTCATAGAGAGCTGATGTGAATGGATCTCTGACTGTAGGCGGGTGGGTGGCGGTCATTTCTTATCATTGCAGCCCATCTTGAAAGAAAAGGCCTTTTATTGAACTTGTTGGTAGTTAAAAACTACGAAAGATGAAACCATCAGCCAATATTTACTATGTATATTTTCCACATCAGAAAATCCTTTAACTGAAGGACTGTTAAGTTATGAATGGATTGCATAAAAAAGCTGCACAACATGAGCACAAACCTTTAGCATCCACATGACTCAACGCCCACCAAGTGTTACATTCTGCAGTTTCACAGAGAACAAACTAGTCTGAGTGTAAACAGGTCTGCGCAGTTCGTTGCATAATAAGAATGATTATATTCATCAGCATTTTCCTGGACTCAGAAGCTGGAAAAGGAGGCCTTTTCAGAGAGTTAGAGCTTCTCACCTGAGAATGTCCATCTCGTCTTTGAGAGCTTGGGCCTCCTGCGCCAGGCTTGTCAAGTCTTCATTTCGATGCTGCAGGTCAGAAACCTCACGCTCCAGGATCTCTGCCCGGACTCGCATGTCATCTCTGCTGTTCTCCAGTCTAACATGGAAAGAGGTTTGTGTAGGTGGGCAGACCGTTTCATGTTATCTGCTGCAGTAGTCCTGAACAATAGTTCTTCATGCTTTGTGAAGATCTTTGACAGTTTTTCTGTTGAAAATGTCTTTTAAACTCATTCGAGCACAAAAAAAAAGGCTCCAAACTCAAGAGACGACCCAGTCAGCACATAACATAACTTAGCAGAGAACCAATTAAAAATGTTATTTTTAATTACATTTTTAGTAGCAGACTGTCAAAAAAATGTTCTAACTTATTTAGTTGCATCTACAAAATATTTTACAGATGACACAGTTTGACAGACAGAAATAATATTTGAGGAATTCCTAAAGACCTATTAGCTAAAAACTTCTCTGCAAGGCATGCAGCGTGTCCTAAAATTTTAAGGAAGCAGGACAAATGAAGCACAAAAGAAGAAGTGGCCTAAAAATAAATGACTTACAATAGATAAACAGGACCTGAAACTTGTGTCCTTCAGAAATAGAGAAAAAAGTAGTAAAGACCCAACACAGGCCCTAAGAGATGCATCACAAATGGTCTCCATAGAAGGATGGCTGTCAAGAAGCCATGTTTAAGGAAGAGAAATGGGGAGAAAAGGCTGAGGTGTGCTAAATGACAAGAACTGGAAGGAAAATCAGTAACAAGTCTAATGGAGGGATGGATCCTCCCCAAAGGCTGGGCCTCAACATTATTGAAGCAGTGTGTGATTATCTGGACAAACATCGAAAAAAAAGAGCTTTGGAAAGTCTTCAAGAAGCCTGGAGAACAATTTCTAAAGACTACTGTGTGTGCTGTGTTGAAATATTGACTTTCAAGTTTGTTTGACTTGTTTGCAAACTTCATTTTTGCCTTACATGCTGTACTTTAATGTTTACTTATTTTAATAAATCACTGGATCCATTTCCCATTTTCTTGGCTATATATAACAAATAAGTGCTGTAAGTTTTTCAAGAGTACTATATCAGATTTTCATGTCATAAATACACAAACTCAATTTAAAAACCACTACAAAAAAAAAAAAAAAAAAAGATTTTTTTTCTTGTTCAGATCCGACTTCAACCCTCTTAAATCCCAACTTGTTTCCAGGCTAAATCAGCCTCTACACTGCAGGCATCGCTTCTACCTGTAATTCTCCTCCTGAAGCTGCTCCATCTGACTCTGCAGCAGCAGCAGCTTCTTGCCGGTGATGTTGGTGGAGGCGTCCAGAGAATCGGAGAGCCTCAGCCTCTCTTTCAGGGAGCTGATCTCCGCTTGTAAGGACGACTTCTCCTCTAGACTCAGAGACAACTGTTGGAGGAAAAGAGAGAAAAATAGCATACAGTATGTTGCAGAAAAGGGAGTAAATTGTGGGTTTAGTGACAAAATGATGTGGTGGAAAATAATCCACAACTGTAGAAAAGGAGTTAATAAAAAGCATATATGAAGAGGAAACCTCATTTACACAAGTCCTGATCAGATTAACAGATAATCATTATAGTAATCAAACATAAAAAAAAATGATATATTTCCAAACATATACATGAGAAAGCAACGGTGCGGGTCAAACAGATGCAGAAGAAAAAAAAAAAAGAGAAGACATCCAACGACAATCTTTTCCAATCTGGGTGCAAAGAGCACTTTAAACACATGCTTTGTTCTCACTTCACATGCTCTGTCGTCAAAGCTCCTTAGTCAGCTGATGTCCTCTGACAGATGAACTTTCTCAGTTGTGCTGTTTTCTTTACCCTTGAGGTCCAACCAGATCCTCATGATGTGTATAGATGAATACACCCGGCTTACTTGATGAACATAAGTTGCACCAATAATATTGCTAATAGTTGACCGGGGGAAAAAAAAGCTTTCAATTAAGGCTGATGAATTTGTTTGGACAGAAAAACTGCAGTTTAGACCTACATCTAGAAGGATACACAAGAATTAAAGCACATATTTTTCTATTCGAATACAGAAAAAACCACACAGTGAACTTTAAGGACAGATTGGACCAGTAACACTAAATAGCTACTAAAACAACACCAGTGACTAATCTGTAACGCGTGGGCTGAGTAAGTAAACAAACAGGTGGGCAGAGCGCAGAACAAACTATAGTTGGCTACTGCTCCATCCTAAGGCAATGTGTCCGTTTTATCTCGACATTATGCAACTATCGACTAGAATGCATATTTGAGAGAAAAAAACTAAAACTAATTTAGTCCTCTTCACAGTCAGTGGTGCAAAACAAGCCAAGAGAACATAAACACAAATCAATAAAGGGCCAAAGCACAAAAGTTGCAGAAGCAAACGTTCGACAACAGGCTGCTGCTCCGGTGCAGCAAAACTAGGCCTCTGAGGTTGTAACTGAGGCAGTAAAATGGAGAGAAATGTTACTCTGAATACACAAAAATGTTGAGTTGCTTTGACTTTGCAGATGGCAACAACATCTGGATAATAAAGCAACAGAAGACAAGCAGATGTGTTCAATCATTTTATGGTCACTAGGAAGAGATTTTTTTTAGCAGCAGGCATTTGATGCATAAACTTAATAGAAATGATTTGCATGCAGTTAATTTGTTGTTGTTTTTTTTAAATAATTTGTACTCAGTAGTAACATTTAACTGACTTCACTGTTTATGCACTCACCAGCCACTTATTAGATACACCGATTCATCTGATTGGCTGATTAGATATTTGTGTTAACAATCACTTTAGTTCATTCAGTCACGTAGACATGATCAAGAGGACTTAATGAAGTTTGAACTGAGCCTCAGAATGAGCAAGAAAGGGGATTTAAGTGACTTTGAATGTGGCATGGTTGTTGGTTGAGTATTTTAGAAACTGCAGATATGCTGCGATTTTCACACAACCATCTAGGGTGTCCAGAGAATGGTGTGGAAGAGAAAATATCCAGTGAGCAGCAGTTGTCTGGAGCAAAATGGCTTGTTGATGTCAGAGGATAATGGGCAGACTGCTTGGAGATGAGAGAAATGCAACAGGGACTCGGATAACTGCTGGCTACAACCAAGATGTAGATTACCATCACAGAAGACCACACCGGGTACCACTTCTGTCAGCTAAGAACAAGAAACTGAGGCTACAATTCACTCAGGCTCCCCAAAAGTGGACAAAAGAAGAAGGAAAAAAGTTTCCTGGTCTGATGAGTCTCTATTTCAGCTCCACAGTCAGATGGTAGCATCAGAAGTTGGTAGAAACCACATGAAAACATGGATCTTTTCTGTCTTGTCCCAACAGTTCAAACTGCTGGTGGTGTGATGGTACGATGGTTATTTTCTTGGCACACTCTGGACCCATTAGTACCAATGGATTTATTTCAGAGTATGTACGTGAGTGGTGATTAACATTCTGTGTTTGTTGAACATAGAGTCCACCGTCTTTGCGCTGGCTGCTAAAATGAGAGGTAATAAGCTGCTAAATAGGACCACATTCACCTGCAAACTATGGTGAATAAAAAAGTCAGAAAGTGGTATTATCTCAGTAAGAGAGGCTGGTTATGGGCACTGTCACAGCTGTGAACATAATCCAGCAAAAATCCTTTATCCTCTTTATAAATAACTTTATAAATTATTTCTAATAGTTTTCCAGCCTTACATTTTTATCATCGGGGGTCTAAAAAAAAATACTACGAGTGCCATTTTAGAAATCCTAGTTTGGCCCTTATCTTGAGTGATAAATTTGACCAGTGTAGCATCTTCTGATGGCTACTTCCAGCAGGGCAATGTACCATAATCACAAATCATCTCCACCTGCTTTCTAGAAATGACAATGAGTTCACTGGACTCCAACGACCTCCACAGTCACCAGATCTTCATCCAGTAGAGCAGCTTTGGGATGTGGTGGAACGGGAGATTCTCATCATGGATGCAGTCGACAAACCTGCAGCAACTGTGTGATGCTGTCATGTCAATATGGAGCAAAACCTCTGAGGAATGTTTCCATCACCTTGTTGGATCTATGACACCAAGAATAAAAGCAGTTCTAAAGACTACTTCCCTGTTAAATCTAAAGACTTTTGGTTTAATTTATTCCAACAACACATCACAGCTGCATTTAATCACAGCTAAGTAAACAGTCTAATTCCCATGTTCAACTTGTAAAACAAAAGGTTGAAGAATTTATTCCAAAGCAATCACAACAAAGTGACCTTTTCAACAAAAACATTTCTTCAAAGCCAAGCTTAAAACATCCCCAACTTCCTGTGTGTACACCTTGTTTATAACAAAGTACACAAATGTTTAATTTTCTTATGTTTGGCTCAGATCAGAGTTCTCTGTAAGCTCTTTTATTACACTAATGTGAGCTTGTTTGACTGGTTTGTAAACAGATTAGAGTTTTTCTTCACTTGTTTTTCTGACAAAGCTTATTGGCTGCTTCTTGATTTCTGGGAATAGCATAAATGTACATCTGCTCTCATCACAGTAATCATGGGTTTAGCCACATAGATCAGAACCCAAAGCGCAAGAAGATATCAACTTAAACAGGATGTAAACTCCATTTAGTGGACACACCTGATGTTCAAGGTTTCGACAGCGCTGGCTCGGGTCCTCCTTCCCATCGACCTCCTCACTGAGAAAATAATACTTCCTGGACTGAAAATACAGAATGTTTACAAAAAAAATGTCATAGTAATGGCAACGCATGTGAGTAAATACAACTAAAAAAATGCATTTGCCCAGTGTGGAGCAAAAGAGCAACAGTGGGAGGATGAAAAAGTTTCACCTGGTAATCAAAGTCCCCATATGTCTCTGGGCTTCCTGGTTCAGAAGAAGGCTCCTTTGCTAACAGCTAAAAAAAAAAACAGAAAAGGAAGTCAATAAAATTTAGCTAGCTCAATTTACAGCTTAAAAAAAATGGAAACCATTTTCACCAAAAGGGTTTATTTGGTTTTCTGGATCTCTTTCATTAAGAGACATTCTTCTAAGCTCAACATTTTATCCACTCCTACCGTATTGGCGCCTTTAAAGACTAAACATATTCTTAAAATAGTACAGTGTGGGGCTTTTGAGATTCTCTTCAGTCTAATGTTTATCCATACTTCTTTGATTGTGAATTAGCCATGACTAAGAGCGGGATTAATGCAAAGCAGAGAGAACCGAGAGGATAAGTGAGGGCGCTCACTCACCTCCTGAATGGCTGTCATCACAACATGCTGGACTGATTCCTCAAGTGTCATAATCTGCTGGATTTGCTCTGCGTTGGGGAGATGACAGCAAACAAACAAACAAAACAAAACAGTGAAAGTGCAGCCAAACGCAGATTAACACAAACACCCCCCTCAAAACCAAACCAGCTTAGTTTCTGTTACCAGAGCAGCAATTCAGACTGAAATGTTATTACAATTAAATGTCAAGTTTTTAAATAATATTTTAAATTAATTAATATGGAGAGTTTGTGATGCTCGTGCAATTTAACTTTGAGTTAAAGCTGTTATTTTCACAACGTGAAGCTCTGGCTTTCTTTTCTTACAGTCTCACCTTGTTTCTTCTCACAACTGACAGCGCAGCCCAGTACAAGCTGCACCAGCTTGCCCAGCTCAGTGACATCGCCCATCTCTCCTATGAGGCTCACGTCGGGCAAATGCTCGTCTGACACCTGATGACCGAGCACCTGATAATGGAAAAGGAAGAAGAGACATCAGCTGGTAGTTTAGTACTAATCTACAAGAGGCAAAGAAGTAAAATGATCAAATCTTCTTACATCGTGGTAATATTCCAGCATGCTTTTAAGGATCTTTTTTAAGTTGCTGACCTAAAAGAAAAAAAAAAGGAGTTAATGCCTAATAATAATTTAAAATCAAGGAAAAAAAAAAAATCCCTCACATCTTGGTTATTCTAGCTAGCCAGAGGGAATTCATTCATGTCCTGTGCCTTCACAAATTACCTTGAGGCGCCAGTTGGCCTCGCTCTCCTCCTTGATCCTGCCCAGCCATGTCTCATTAAACCAAGAGGGGTCTCTGTTAATGAGAGCACAGGAGAGCTGCAGCGATCATATATCTCTGCACATCAAGATAAACGGCGGCCACAGGGCAAAGCGGCCCTCCGCCTCTGTTCTCCTGAGCACAGTCGCATTTGAGTAAAACTCTTCATTAAAGTTCGATGACATGAGAATAACTAGAAAAGCTATTAAACAAGCTTAGAAGTTAACTAGCACTGTTATTTTTGTTACGTACAATGAAAATACAAACATCACAAACGGAAAGAGCTTTACACAAAAAAAAGGCATCTCATCTGAGGTAGCAAAGATCCCGAGTCAGAGGAAGCGGCAGTCTTTTTGCATAGATGTTGGACTTGTGCAATCCAAAAGGCAGAACGGTGTAAATCTCAGAGTAGGCACTGCATAAATTTGAATGAATTTTCATTACCTCTCCTTTGCACTACAGACTTTATATTTATGCTGTGTACAGATTTGTTCATCATTATAAAGGATATATATACTTTATGCCCTGTAAATAATGTTTATCTTCTGTTTTTGTGTTCTTTTTGCACCATCACCCCAAGACTAATTCTGAATGCTGTTAACAGTGACAGAAACAATATATACTTACATTCTGTGCAGTACGTGTGCAATGGCCACACCATTTGTTAGGTCGTACTTGCTGTTGCATGAAGGAACCTGAAACGTTTGTAACTAAGAACATAAACAAGAAGAGTTAAACATGTAGCAAAATATAAAATATCTGTTTAAGCTTCTGTGACAGGCTGTTCATGTCTCACACCGTCTGTAATACAGTGATACCTCGAGATACGAGTGCACTGACATACAATTTTTTTGAGATACGAGCTGTGATAAGGCCAAATTTTTGCCTTCAGATACGAACAAATCTTTGAGATATGAGCATCCGAGCCGCCGAACTAAGACCCACACAACAACCTGCTCCGTTTCCCCCGCCTCAGCTTTCTACGTCTCCTATTCCTCCTAACTCCTCCGCCTGTTTACTCCTCCCTCAACCTCCGTGCGCATCTTCCGTTAGCTCAACTCGTCTGTTCTCCAAAGTAAATACTACACTTTATAGTAAAACCAGCTTATTTTTTAACATCTCTTTTGTTACTGTATGATTTTATACAATATTTGTCATTTATAAATACAGGTACTGTACATTTTTTTATATTCAAAACACATAAAACAACTGGAGTGGAATTTTGTGAGCTGGAATGGATTAACGGGATTTCAATTAATTTAAATGGGATAAATAGCTTTGAGATACGAGCAAGGTCACGGATCGCGTTAAACTCGTATCTCGAGGTATTACTGTACTCATAAGACAATCATGGCTTAAAGACATCAATCGAAAAACAGGTCTCTGTGATGGTCTAAGTAGGGACATCTGGCATTACAAGTTTAAGTTTGCAATCATATGAAAACACTAACTTGCACCTCCCCATCCAAACATTTTAAGAAATGTAAGAAAAACCAAAATGGCTGGTTAAGGCTTCTAAACCCAATATTTGAATTGTACCTTCTGAACCACTGTATGAACATGCCAGTGCAAGTTGGCAAATATGTCTTCAGCCTCTCTTAAGATATAGGCCTGATACCATTTCCCAAATTGCACACATTCAACTCCTCTCCTTGCTTCTTCCCTCCCTCCCCAGAGATTCAAGCAGAAGAGGTGAGATGACAGGCATTTCACTAAATGACTTTTTTCTCACAGCTGTCATTTAAACCAACACTAATTAGATACAACGCAAGGAAGCTACACCATCCCACCATTGACAACAAGATGCATTTGTAACAACAAAAAAATCAAATTGTAGCATGAGACTAATATGTTTGATCTCTTCTAAAATTGGTGCACTGGTGTACCCTTGCTTACAGTGCTGTGCCAAAGGCCTAAGCCATCCTTTGTTTCTTTATATCTAGCTTTTAATGAGCTAGACCGCTGATCACCATCTCCAGACCTCCTGGGGCAGTGTCATACAGGTTTTTTGACATTTTCTTGCTGCAACACACTTGCTTCAAATTAAATGGTTCTCCAACAGCTTGTCGTGTAGTTTAGCACAAGCCTCTTAACTTGAGTTAGTTGTGTTGAAGCAGAAAAACATCTAAAACCTACAGGACATCGGTCCAATAGAACTGGACATTGGGGATCCTTGAACAAGACTTATTGTTGGTCTTTAAAAGTTTTCTTTGGGAGATGACTGCCTTTTTCCATACATTTGTTTTCCTCAAACCTGACCATTCTGAATATATTTTCTTTAGTTTGTAAACCCTCTCAGCACTGATGTATGAATTTTTCAAGGATAAATAGTGCATTTAACTCAAGGAATGCACAAGCACTGTGTTTACACATAACTTACCAAAGGAACTATGTTAAATGGCATCCTAAGGCGCTTTCTTAACAGCAGCCTGCTGCAAAGATACATATTTTTTCTCCCACTTCCTTAAATACATAGAAATAATAACAAAGATGGCACAGTTTGACACATAAAATAAAATTTTGGCTCTAACAAGGTGACACTTAAAGCCCTATTAGCTGAAAACGTGGCATATCTCTACATAGTGTGTCCCTAAAACTTTCTATGCAGAAAAAAAAAATCATGCAAAGACCTGATACAAAGACCTTCAAGAAGCCTGGGGAACTAGCCCTGAAAACTACTTACAGAAAATACAGGAAAGATTGTTTACAAGGATTGGAGAATAAAGCGGCTCACTGTCTCACTAGAAGAATGCAAATGTTTACCCAAGGTTTTACAAACCCTGTTTTTAACTTTTATGCTACATTTGCATCTATGTTTGCAAGTTTTAACACCTTTCTTAGCAATATTTAAAGAAACAAAGGGACACTCAAGAGATTTGCACAATATTGTTTACTGTAGTATGTATATATATATATATATATATATATATATATATATTTGAAGAAGTGGGACATATTTCATCCTTGCTTCCCAGCTAAGACCAATTTCTGAGTCATGTGCAAGACAACACAGGATATGAGAAGATACAAATAAGACATATTAAATGAGTCTAGAAATTACTTGTAAAGAAAACACATTTATGATTAAACTGCATTTTGGCCAACAAAATGCCCAAAATGTTGCACAGTAGAATTTAAAGGATCCCTTTCTATTATATTTTTTGTATTCTTCTCTTTGTGAAGTTTGAAAACTCCACTCCAGTTACAACTGCAAACCAAAATTTCCAGTTTTCCTTGTTCATCTGTAGTGTCTTAGGTTGGGTACAAAGGTGTATTGTTCATTTTGTATAATATCTAGTTTGATCCTAAACCATTAGTTTGTAGTAAAGTTTTAAATCAAACAGTTGTTGCTGGGGTTAGTACATTTAACCAATCTTTCTAAACACATTTTAAATAACTTCATGCTACACTGTTATGGGGGGGATTACAGACTTAGCAATGCTATTAATATCAGCTGCTGTTCAGCTCTTTACTCCTCACTATGGAAATGTGCCAAACAGGTGGATTTTCTTAGAGCTTGAAAAGAAAGTTCGCAGGC
Source organism: Rhadinocentrus ornatus (assembly GCA_037177495.1). NCBI lineage: Eukaryota > Metazoa > Chordata > Actinopteri > Atheriniformes > Melanotaeniidae > Rhadinocentrus > Rhadinocentrus ornatus. The sequence continues at coordinate 6,051,572 of JBAMHW010000023.1, read as the reverse complement.
TTAAAACGGCCCTTAAGTCTCTTAGCAGTCAACTTTGTTTACAGCGCAGTCGGTTCGGTAGGCAAAATAAAAAAAAAAAAAAAAAATATAAGCAACCCTCCAACATGTTTCAGCTAGTTAGCTTGCGTGGCTAACAAGGACTATAGCTAAATTACGATTATCTAACAGGCCGTTTGTTAGCATGTTCAGTAAAGTAGAATTAATAGACTGTGTTGGCCTACAACTTCAAAAAAGTTACCCTGTTAATCTGACACCTGGTGTCACCTGTTAGCCGTCGGTGGTTAGCCTTGCTAATTACAAACTTACCCAGGTCAACAGAGAGTCACACAGCTTTGCTTTATCCAGACTCATTCTGCTGTGCACTGTGGAGACCGCGGAGGCTCACGGAGAAGCGATAACGGTTGCAGTTACGACGTGTTTTGCCAAGAAATTGGTAACTCAGTCCTGACACCTTCTTCCACGTCAGACATTATCCAACCACGGCCTCCCACTGCTGCCCCAACCTTCTTCGCGTTTCACCTCCTGTTATTCAAGCGAGCTTCCGTATGAAGAGCGTTTCCATGGAAACGGATTATGTTACGGGTCAGCGTGTCTGGTCATAGCAAATGCTACAAATTATGAACAAAAGTCTGATTTTTATGCTCTCATAATAACGTTGGCCTAAATATTGGCAAGCTTGAAATGTTATTTGTTTTGCGTGTTAGTGAAATAAAAGTAAGTAGAAAAGAAGAATACAATTTCTTTATGGCACTTTTCAAGAACAGAAAATACTTTACTTAAAAAGAGAAATAAAAATAAACAATAGTAAAAACAACAACAACACACAAAACAAAAACAAATAAATAAAAAATAAACAATAATGAAAACACAATGCAGAAATCTCACCACACAATAAAATACAATACAAAGAAACAGTTTGGTCTTTATCTGTTTGTTTTTTTCTAGGAGGGGATTGGAATCCAAGCAGAACTGGTGACATCAGACTTCTTCCAACTGTAATACTCCTAGTTAACCTGATGTTTAATATTAACGTTCTTTTGTATTGTCTTGCTGGTCAACCTGCTACTGTTTTTAAATATATTTCTCTTTACTTTTACATTTTTTGGGCTTCTCGCCCCCCTCTATATTTTAGAACTTACTGTGGTGAAGTTTGGCCCATCCTTTTTTTGGGATTACTTTCTTTGGGGTTTGTAAATGAATGAATGAATGAATGAATGAATGAATGAATGAATGAATGAATGAATGAATGAATGAATGAATGAATGAAT
>JBAMHW010000023.1:6021503-6034580 GCA_037177495.1 Rhadinocentrus ornatus | reverse complement strand
CCCTCCTGCAGTGTGTGCAGACCTGGTGAAGAACTACAGGAAACGTTTGACCTCTGTAACTGCAAACAAAGGCTACTAAACCAAATATTAACATTGATCTTCTCAGGTGTTCAAATACTTATTTGCAGCTGTATCATATAAATAAATTGTTAAGAAAATCATACATTGTGATGTCAGGATTTTTTTTTTTAAGATTATGTCTCTCGCAGTGGACATGCACCTACGATGAAAATTTCAGACCCCTCCATGTTTCTAGGTGGGAGAACTTGCAAAAGAGCAGGGGGTTCAAATACTTAATTTCCTCACTGTATATCCTATTCCATGCTGTGTGTTGTGTTTTCCGGTTGTTGCTATGTTTCTTCTTCTTCTTTTTTTGCCTGTTGTTGCTATGGTTCTTATTCTGGTTTTTGTTAGATGACGTTTGGTCACGTGAGATGTCCGGCTCAGAGGACTAGATTGTAGATCAGTTGCGGGACCTATCTGGTGCTTCAGATAAAGTTTAGAAGTTTACAGTAAATAGTTAGTGTGCTCAATTGCATTATCTCTATGTTCCTAATAGTTTAGTTTTAGTAATGCTAAGTTCAAAAAGTATATTTAATGTATACTTCAATAAACTAAAATGTGGACTAGAAGTATTTACCTAGTACACTAGAATTATTTGAGTGAACTTGTATACTTGGAAGTGTGCTTTTGTAAACTTAAAATGACCTTATAAAGTATACTTAAACTATACTTTTATAAATTTAAAATGTTCCAGTTTAGTCCAAAGAACTATTAATTTAGTATACTTTCTGGTACACTACAAGTACATAGTCCATAGTATACTTGCTATACTCAAGTAATGAAATAAACTTCCACTATACTACCTTTTGCTAAAGTCAACACCCAATAGCTTTGAATATAACAATACGAATATTGAATATTAGTAGACAGTCAAGGTTTTAACCTTGTTTACATGTCTAAAAGATTTTTTTCAAGACATATGTTGAGCAAAATCAGCCATCACTGGCGATTTCTGTTTTAAATCTGCAAACCACCACCTATTGTTTCAGAAAAGAAGGTAAGCTCTGATTACTTGTTCTATGAAGAAGTTTGGAAAAACCCATAATGACAACTTTACAGCTAATCATCATGCGATGTTAGTGCCCTTTGAAATGAAAAGCTAAGCCATCAAGGGAAGATTTTTGGCCACACTGAGCATCTGCTAGAATTTGCCGTTGCTACAGCAGTATATGCATAAACACAATTATCCAAACCAAAGAGGTTGCAAGTGAAAAAGAATGATTATTTATTTTCCATCACTTTTTAAACAATGTGAAAATGCACCACTTGTCAGCTAACCTAGCAGCCAGAAAGCGACGATTTTTAGCTGCATTAGCTGCTATGCTAGCAACCCCCGGCTGGACAGCAAGTGGGGAATTTCTAGTACTTCTGAAAACAATATAAAGTGAGCATGCTAACATTCTAATTGTATGACTTAAGTTCAACCTTGTATAATTCCTCTTCTTGAAAATCGCTGATTTTGGGAATTGGCAGAGTAGGTTTATCTGCTAGCTCACAGAGAGGAGAAGGTCCATAGATTTTAAGTAATGAGTTTACTTGGATTTTTTTTTTTTTTTGAATGACAAAAACTGCAAAAAGGGCAATTTTAAGAACATGAATAAGTTTTTATGGTTTTAATATCTGCTGGAATGGAACTTTAACTAAAGATAAACATTGTAAACTCCAAGAAAGACATATAACATGTTGGTGTGGTGTCCGTAAAGTGGCCAAGTGGTGTATGAATGCATTCATTAAAATAGTTTCTCATCTGTCTTTTGCATCATCAGCACAAAGTTAGCGTGGACTCTAAAACTTAGGCTGATCTGTTAAGACAACCTTCCATAGTGAGCGAGCTGGTCATAAGTGAACTAACTGTCACCTCAGACTGACGCAGCATACACAGAGAGGGATGATGACTTGAAAGAGTGAAAGCTGCTGACCCCACATGTCTCATTTCTTAAAGATCCATCATCCTGAGTGATCTTGTGTTGAGCTTTCTCTTCTCTGATCTCTGCATCGTGGCCTGGTTGGTGATTGAGAAGCTGAGTTGCTCTCTGAACACAAAGTCTTTTGAAGTGGCGATGGCTATCACAAGGTAAACACATTGTAAATGGTACACACTGATGCTACAAAGAGATATATACACACAAAAGAAGCAATAGCAACTGCGGTTTGAAAGATAATTACAGAAGGTTGAGTTTGAAAGGTGCCTGAAAACAGAGTTGTCATGCAGGATAAGAGCCTTGTTGAAACGACAACTCCCACGACCTTGAAACTTCTGCTGTATATGTAGGGTCAGCCTGAATTCCTCCCAACATAGCGCCTGCAGCAGCTCTCCCTAACCACAAAGTACCAGATGATTTCACACCCACACCCTACTCCCAGTTACACCTCTGCTAGTGTTATCTGTGGGATAGCTTGTATGTTACACTCTGGATTTTATTGTGTAAGTATTTAGTGTGGCTCATTGGTGCAACCTTTATGCAGAAAAATTCTCTTTATCCATTTAGGAGCTTAATTTCAGTGTAAAATATGAAGAAAAATTTTAGCTGTCTTATTATTTACATCTGAATTCTCACTTTGTTCTGAAATTTTGATTTTGTGTCACATTACACCAGTTTTATTATATCACTCATAGCAGAGATGGAAAAATAGAGTTTTACTTTACTAAAATATTTTTGAATACATTTTTTCTTTTTTAAGTTTTCTGTAAATTCTTGAAACTTTGACCATTAAATGATTATTAATTATTATTATTAATCATTAAATGACGTTACATTACTGCATGATTTTATTTTATATTTAAAAAAGAAAATCATTAGTTTTTTTGTTGTTTTTACTGGTGTAGAGATTGAAATCAGTGGGGGTTTTTTTTGTTTATTTTATAGCAGTTAAACACATTTACATAGGTTTCTGCCTATGTGTTGTACCTACACTTACTGGCTGTTTTATTGAGATGCATTTGTAAAGTTTAATATAATGTAATCCTTTCTGTGCACCACCAGCACACTGTGTGATCTGAGCCAGTGAGGCAGACTGGCTGAGAGATTATGCAAAAGGCTAAAACTGCACATAGACCAAAAATATTATCAGGAAAGACACATTTTGATCCAAAAACATACCTAACATAGTTTATTTAATACCTTAAGGTGATCCTAGCTACGTGTCTAAAGATAAAATGCCTGAGAGATGAGGATGTGCATTATAATATTATGATGATGTCACATAAAACAGATGTTATTTAAACATCATAAACAAGTGATATCATAAAAACTAAAAGCTGACCAATCTACTCACTCAAGACAGTTTTAAACCAGAATATATGAGAGCCACGTTGGTCCACAGAGCAAACGGTATCAGTTTCTCAACAAATACAAAACATTTTCCAAAGCAGATGGGCTACAGCAGCAGGAGACCACACCAGGTGTAACTCCTGTCAGCTAAGAACAAGAAACTGAGCTACAATACACACAGACTCACCAAAACTGAACAATAGAAGATGAAAAAATGTTCTGATGAGTCTCCATTTCAGTTTCACATCCAGATGGTAGGTTAAATGATGCTCAGTTGGTAATAAGGGTAGGTAGTAGCTTGAACTATTTATCCTACCATCACAATCTGTCTGACTATTGTTGCTGACCATGTCCATGCTTTTATGACCACAGTGTAGCATCTTCTGATGGCTACTTCTAGCAGGATAATGCACCATGTCACAAAGATTAAATCATCTCCAGCTGCTTTCTAGAACTTGACAATGGCTGTGTCCGAATATGCACCCTACTCCCTACATTGTGCCCTATATAGGGGTGTCAAAAATGTCCAGAGAGAAAAAAGTAGGGCACTCAAAATTACCCACAAAGCATCTTCAGTAGTAGTAGTGAGCATGGATGGTCACTAGACGGGTCAATATAGATCACAATGCATTGCGGGCAGAAGCTCAACACACTTATTAAATAGATTTGCAACAAAGAATAAAATACAACATTAAGAATAAAAATAAAAATATTTACACACAACTTTTGATTGGATTTGGAAGCCGTGGTGACGACTGCTAGTCTTGTGATCTGCGGCGAGTGACAAATAGCTTCCTGTCCGAATTGCCAAGAAAATGAGTGCACAGTGTGCTTTATAGTGCAGCCCTATGTAGAGAATGAGGGGTTAGGGAGTAGGGTGGACATTCAGGCACAGCCAATGAGTTCGCTGGACTCCAATGGTCTCCAGAGTCACCAGATCTCAATCCAATAGAGCAGCTTTGGAATGTGGTGGAACGGGAGACTCTCATCATGGATGTGCAGCAACTGTGTGATGCTGTCATGTCAATATGGAGTAAAGTCTCTGAGGAATGTTTCCAAGACCTTGTTGAATCTATGCCTTAATGAAGGCAGTTACTAGCAAGATGCACCTAACAAAGTGGTCAGTGAGTGTAATCACAATAACATTTTAATGACATTCATGGTCCCACATGTTAGTTGAAGGTCCCATAATATGTAAAATTTACTTTCTAAAGGTTCTCTAACAGTCTTATGTGTCCTCATATCCTGTGTATAAGGCCTAAGAATTAAAAAATTCTGTCACCTCTCTCACTTGCTCCACTTTTTAGCAAATGTGTGCTTTAACAGGTGAATCTGAGATCTTTCCCTCTATGACATCACAGGAAGTAACCATTGTCCCTGGTAGTAGATACTGTTATTGACCTGTCCCCCTGGCTAACTGAACCTGCCCTCTAAAAATTATATAGCAGGCGCCAGCGAAAGCAGGATCCTCTCCCAAAGAGGGGCGTGGACAGGCACCACTCATAAACATTTAAAGGTTCAGACACAGAAACAGCCTGTTCTCAGTAGAGCTCACTAGAGCTACGTTTGGAATGGCTAAAGTTAAGGCCCAAGGCTGTATTTGGGGTAATACACTTTGAAAACAATGTTGTTGGACCTCTGAAATCCATATGAAATTGCTGGAAAAAATGTATAATATGGGACCTTCAAGTAAACCATCGTCAGCAATATTATGTGATGCTATGCAGTGATAATAGAAAAGGGCCGCAAGTGGTCAAAACTTAAAATAATTACAACATTTTTAAAGTTCCAAAAGTCTTACCTGCACCATTCAGACATTGAGTATGTTTGTGTTTTGCTGTATGTGAAACTGTCTCAAAGCTGATTCCACAAAATTCAAAAGTGCTCATAATGAGACACAAGGTTTTGGATGGTGTTTTCTATTTCACTGTCAGTTGATGTTGGCTAGAGTTGTGAATAAATAAACGCATGGTATGAGGAAATGTTAGCTTCTCATCCTTTTTTCGCGCCTTTCAGCATCTTTTAGACACAAGAAGATATGAAAAATAATGGTCTCTTATTAACCTGTCCTTGTTCAAGAGCCATACACATTGAAGTCATAGACGACATGTCAACTGATGCATTTATTAATGTTCTAAGAGCATTTATTGCTATAAGAGGACATGTTCGTCAACTAAGATGTGACCAGGGAACCAACTTTGTCGGTGCAAGAAGAGAGTTTATGGAACTCATGAAAGGAATGTATCAAGAAAGAGAGAAGGGAATGGGATGCGAGTTTCTTATGAACCCGCCAGCAGCAAGTCACGTGGGTGGCGTCTGGGAGAGGCAAATAAGGACAATAAAAAGTGTTCTTATTGCTATCCTCGACCAGTCGGGAAAACAGCTTAACTGCACTTCTCTAAGGACATTTTTATATAAAGTCATGGACATCATTAACAGCAGGCCACTCACTGCTGAACACTTGAATGATCCAGCTGGACCTGAACCCTTAACTCCAAACCACATTGTTACAATGAAATTTACAGTCATTTTTCCCCCTCCAGGACAGTTTGTAAGTGACGATCTTTATTTTCAATAAGAGATGGCGAATAGTACAATACTTGGCCAACAAGTTCTGAACTCGATGGAAGAAAGAATATCTTCCGAACTTACGACAAAGACAAAAATGGCAGAACAGAAGAAACTCGAAGATTAATGACATTGTTCTTCTTCAAGATTATCTGGCACCATGCAGTGGATGGAAACTGGGAAGAATCACAGAAGTCTATCTAGGGTCAGACAGTAAAGTCAGAAGAGTAAAGCTGTTAGTGAAAGACACAACACTAGAGAAGAAAGGGAAAACCATAATTAAGACTGCATTTCTTAAAAGACCGATACATAAGGTCATTACTTTGCTCGAAGCAGATTAAGATATCTAATACCTTGCCTGAAATCCAGATTAAATGGTTGATAAACATTAAGGAGTTCAACATTTTCTATATACTAGTATGCTAAGAGTTTACAGAAATCCAACAAAAAGATTGTGTGATTTGGTGGGAGTGTAACTGTGACAATCAGGTTCTGTAAAATATGTTATATTTTCAGTATTGTTAGTTTGTGTTTATCTTAAAACAAGTAAATAGTTAAGAAGTTTAAGTTTAATTTATTACATAGCTGAAGAGGGGGTAAAATATTTGTGCTTTTATTTTGACACGCCCCAAGTTACATCTGGTTAGGCTGCTCTGGTGAAAGTAACAGATAGGCAACAGGCACGCACCTGCAACTGTACGAGAGATATGCTGCAGGATGTAAAGGATTTTGATTTCCTGAAGAATGAAAATTCCCTTGCAAGGGGCATGCATCTTTTAATATTTTTGTTCCGTTTTCACAGCGAAATTTGAGGAGAAGTCTTCAAATAAACCAGTACAAGAAATCCACTTCTGTCTGCTTGTGCTTCAAGGGAATTACAAAGCATGTTATACATTTTTTCTGAGGTCGGACTTTCTCACCAAGGGAAGAGGTCAAAGGGCTTTTACAGCAGAGACCATCTCTCCTCTAGACTTTGGTTAGAATGCGGTTTTATGATGGATGAAAATGCAAAAGGAAACCGGGAATTGAACCAGTTTATTTTTTAATATATTTATTAAGAAACATCATTGAACACGGCAATTTCCTCAACAATTACATGTTTTTTTCAAAAGGCAGTATTGCCGACAAAAACAAAAGATACACACATTAAAAAAAAGAAGAAAAAAAAAGAAAAAACACCTCAAGGAAAGACATGAATACACACCGAGATAAAAACTACGTAAACATCCTTCACTGTCCCACCATTCTACATAACCCTTTAACCTCATCCCCACCTTCCTGCCTAGGAGTGCATATTGCTACTACAATATCCTACACGCTTTCTAAGATAAGAGACCAGTGGAGCCAAAACCCTCAACTTTTCCTTCAGAATGAATCCGATTCTCTCTAAATGAATTTAGAATCAATTCTATAATCCGGTGTTTGAAGAAGGTTATCTAATTCTGTTTTTTTTTTTTGTTTTTTTTGTCTATTTGTGATTTGAGATTTTGAATTAAATTAAGCCGTATCAGGCATTAATGGTTGAAATAGCTTTGTAATATATTTTTAAGCACAGCAAGTATCAAACAGGGCTATTATTGTATTTTAATACATAACACTTCTGGTGGTGCGTTTTTGAACTAGAATGTGGGATCATAAATGCCATAAAAACCACCATTTAAATCTTCTGTAAACAGCTTTTATTTTGTCTGAAGGGCTTGTCTTTAAATAGTTCTCAAGCCAAACAAAGCAGCTTATGAAATCACAGAAGACTTAAAACAGTTTGGTCTATTAAAATCTCTTTAGGAATAGAAAAACGAAGGAGTTCATTTCATTGATCCTTTAATCCCTTTGAGATTAACAGAAGACTAATGTGGTAGTTGGCAAATCCCAGCCTCTTTAGCTCAAATTACTAGTATGACAAGCCAAGTTATGATACAGAACAAAGGCTTATCTGTTTCACAAGCAAGTTCTCCATCAGTTAACACCCTCCCCCGCACTGCTAACAAACTTTCAACTGTCCACCTCAAGTAATTTGCTGGATTGACCTGTACAGGGTGGGATGAAACAATCCCACAGACAAACATTAACCCAGGCCCTGCAGCTTGTCAAGAAGATGAACATCTCAGACGGAGGGGAGAAAGAAAGAGAAAAACATCAAAAACCAGCATTCCACTTCCAGTAAACCAGGAAAGGGGAGGGAAGGGGGATTTTGGGAAGTTTAGTGACTCATCACTTTTTCTTTTCAACCAGCTCTCCCTGATTTGGCATCGCACCGTGGAGCTTGAATACCTCCACGGCAGATTGGCCCATCGTGCTCTCAATAGCTCCTTTGACAGGATCGCTGCAGCCAGAGTCGCAGCTGTCTGCACGGCTGTCACCAACATAATCTCCCTGTGTCGGCCGCTGACAGATGCCTCGCTTTGAAACCTGAGGAGATAACAAGCATGCAACAACTTGAAACCCGTTGTTTTGTCACTCAGGTTTGTTCTTGTAGGTTTGTCTGTGTGAATGTGGTCAGGTTTTAAGTGTTCGGGTCACACGCAGTGCGTAAGATGAGTCAGGATGTGTGCGACCTTGCATAGAAGTAAGTACCCACCAGTTTCATCTTATGTGACAATAACATGCTGACAAATGCTTGTAAAATGATGACTGTTCAAATATAGGAGCTTTTACAGCAGTTTTGGGGAGGAACCTATAATGGAAAGTGCTTAAACTCTCATAGCAAAACCCACAGATTTTATTGCTCCACTTTCTTCTCCTATTTTTATGTCAGCTCTTTTGTTAGCCTGCTCATTTTGTCTTTGTAGCACTCTGTTTCCCCTAACTGATTTGTGGTCAGGTACTTTCCCCCACGGGCCCCCTGCAAACCACACAATACCACCCTTAACCCTTCTATTAGGGGGCTTTTAGCTTCAGACTTCTCTCTCCACCGATCTGTGCTCCCTTCACACATATTTATCACTCTTTAATGACAGGCTCAACAAGGCATGATGTCAACTACCGCAACATAACTAGGTCCAACAAAGGGGTAGCCATCTCACTCTGCTCCCAGTCAGACCGCAGCGACCTATCGGGATTGTAGGACTTCAGTCTTACTGGGCTCTTTGTACCAGCATGTTTGCCGTGGTATGTGGTACATGAGGCCTCAGCGCCGCTGCTGCTTCTACCGCTGTCCGGTGACTCAGCATGAGTAATCAAAACAGTCGTAGAAACTGGCAGGCTTCACAAGGAAGGTTGTTGCCGGTAAAATGTCATCAAACACTTGATAAATGGAAGTGCTTGATCTGTCACCAGTTTTAGCTGTTTATGTTGTGTCTGTGCACAGTTGGTTCAAATCACTACCATCAATGAACAGTGTATGGTATAAATGGTCATACAGAGAAAAAAGTATGGCTTCATGCAAAAGAACATTATAATAAATCATCTTTTCTTAAGCAGGTTTTTTAACAACACAAGACACATTTAAATGTGTTATTATTTATCGAACAAAAACTAAGCCAAAATATGTCAGCAGTGTACTACAATCTAGTTACACTCTTATCCCTTAAACAGCCTGCTCTACCTTTTGGTAGAGAAAATTTTTTAATGACTATAATGTATATTATTTAAAAAAAATTGTGGAAATAAACATGTCTAAGCTATCTCTCTCACTTAGCTTTGGAATATAATAAGCATACCATTTGTGAGTAAGTAAGCAAGCATTTGTTTTCCAGTTACTGTTTTAAGTTTTGACCATTTAACTTAAGTGTCACCTCAATCATCTGTTAAAAACATTGATTCTTATTATTATTGTCCAAATGAAAAGAAAAAATGCAAAGAAACATTTTCTCTAGCTTTTTTCTTAGTGCAAATATTAAAGGGTTAACAGCATTCTTAGGAATTAAGAGGGTAGCATGGAGAGGCTGCTAATCAAATACACTTGGTTACATGATCATCTGCTTTCAAACTGCGTGCTGTACTTCATTCTACAAGTGGAAAACATACAAAGCAGCTACCAATCATAGCAGGAGAATACACCCCAGCAAGTTTGGCCCAAGGTCAACCATACAATCCTCAGAGAAACTTATAAGAAAAACAAAAACAAAACAAGAGATGCATCTCAGGTTCTACAGGTTAATTGTAAAAATTCGTAACAATGAGGAAGAGCCTGAACAAGTATGGCTTTAATGGAAGAGTTGAAGGAGCACTACATATTTTTTCTGGCATGGCAACATGGCTTGGCTTAGGTTTGCAATGGCGCATCTGAGGAAACCACAAGATTTTTGGAACAATGTCTGTTGAACAGATGAGACCTAAACGAAGATGTTTGGTCACAGGCACAGCAGCATGTTGAAAGAACCCCAAACAAAACAAAAAACACAGCTTTACACCTCATATCTACTGTCAAGCATGGTGGAGGAAGGGTGATGATTTGGATTTGTTTTGCAGCTACTTGAATGACTTGTACTTATTGAGTTAAACATATTGAATCATAAGACATATTAGGTTTTTCCCCACACGGATTCTGTGTTAAATAAATAATGACACAGTTTAATAGGTAATAATAGTTAAAACCTGATGAGTATTCGATCATTTTAAAAAAATGTCCTGATATGTAAAACCCCAGTATTAATAGAGTATTTTTGCCTGCATGTGGACTACTCATTAGTTTAGATGTGACATATAGGCCATATAGGCTCTGTGTCACCTGTCAGGCTCCATTTGTAAATGTGCCACTTGTTGTCACGAGACATTTTCCCATCATCAGTCACAAACATGCATTGTTATTCAAAACAGCTTCAACAGTGGCTCTGCTGCCCTTTCCTTTCTCCCTCCATTCAAACTACTTCATAGATTTTATAACAAACCCAAAAATTAATTTAAACATCACTTTATTATGATTGGAAGTGGAAAAGTAGAATTTATATGAATAAAAAACACTAATACACACATAGCTAATGCACAACTCCAACAACACACACACACAGTCGTGCACAAACACATTAATAAGCCTGCATTAAGGTAAAAGCACTAAAGTTGTCCCACAGCAATAACATGCAAGCGTCCAGTAAAGATAAATACCTTCAGCAGCTTTTCTCTGAATGTCTCCCATTGTGCAAAAACACGCATATTTTACTAATGCATCATAAAAAACCCTCCATTTGAAATTTCCCAGACAACCTTTGGTGCAATTTATGAAAAACAACAAAACTACTTCAAACGGGTGCCTTGCGAGCTGACTCACTGGCTGAAGCACGACGGATTTCCACTTCCACTTTGGCCTCCGTTCATCTGACATGCCACAGAGAAAACGGGAGACGAGGAAAGGGGAATAGAGGGAGGAAGGGACTGAGATCTGGAAGCTGTTAGAAGCTGGCAGCTGCAGCCTGGAGAGGCTGATTCAGAGGACAAAGAAGGAGGATGTGCCACATGATTGCCATAATGATTTTAAAATCTTTGCATGTGAAGGTGATTAATACACAGCCTGGTGATTTAACAGTGAGGAACATGGAGATATTAAAAAGTCACTTATGAAGGAAGCATATCCTCTTTATAAGTCCTAAGGAGGCACCTGCAATTTCTCTTGGGAGTTAAAATGTCTTATCTGGCTCTTTATCATTCTCTCTGATCAGACATCTTATTTTATTACTTCCTTCCCCCTTGAAAAGTTTGCAGCAACACATGAAACCAGCCACACTCATGCATATGCACACAAGCAGCCATTCTTAACAAGCACAGCAGCCTCTTTTAAAAAAAGAGATCTAAATAAAGATACCTGCAGCATACCCTGAGGGCTCAAATGAAAAAAAAAAAAAAAGTCTGTGCTGAAGCAAAAACGCTTTGATTACGGAGAGCATACATTAGCGATAGTAGATCTTTTATTAACTTGGTTCAGTGTGGGAAAGCTAACACCCCAGTAACTCAAACAAAGGACAACTTTGTCTTTTTGTGTCTTTATTGTGCAATCCTACAGAATAGGTTTAGTGTTCAAAAACAGATAAAAGAGCAAAACTGCAGCTCAAGAGATGTTTGCTCTCAGGCATAATAAATCCATGCTTAAAATCCAAACAAACATCCAGTTGGAGTGAGAGCTTGGCAACACCCACTCTTGGTAAAAAAAAGAGAGGAGTCCAGGGAAAAAACAAACAGGAAATCAATGTGCACTTATGTTCTTAGAATTATATTGCTGCCCCTCCTTCCCCACCCATCGCACTTATATTACCATATATTCTTATTCTTATATATGTAAATATTACCTTAATTCACTCATTTAATAATTACAATCATGATTGATTGACTTAATGCAGACTTTTAAGTTTTCTAAAATACAACAACAACATATATTAAAGTGAACTTTCTACTGACATATTTCAGAGAGGCAAAGAAAAAGAAACTTGTATAGAATATATATGGAAAGTTGATCTAAAAGATTCTTCAGTCAGCAGAATAAATGGTGGGGACAGGTAAGGGTGTCACGATTAGGTATTAAAGGAGCATCCACCAAAGGTTTAGGTTTTCCAAGCAAAGATGGGTTATGGTTCACCACTTTGTGCCAGTTTACTTTAAATAAATGTGAATCACTTTAAGAAAAGTAATCAGTCGATTCATTGTTGCTTATCCAAGGTCAGGTTGCAGGGGCAGCAGCATAAACAGAGAAACCAAGATTTTCTTTTCCCCTGCCACTTCTTCCAGCTCTTGGGGGAATCCCAAAGCAGCCAAGATATATAGTCCCTCCAGCACATCCTTGGTCCTTCTTTGGGCCTCCTCTTGAGTAGACGTGCCTGGAACACCATACCAGGGTGATATCCTAACCAGAAGTCTGAGCCAAAAAAATCTCAATTTAAAAATTAAAGCTCTTTAAAACTTACGAGGCAGAATATTGTGTAAATTTGTGTGAATTTCCATCTAAGGCTTTAGAAACTCATACCATCCTGTTCAACACCGTCACATGGACTAATCTGCACTTATCAACCACTAAACACTGTTGATGACATAATTTAATATGCATTTTGACCAAAAGCATCCAAAACATGAACATTTTTGTTTGTTTTTTTCTTTTGTTTGCTTGTTTAAAAATAATTTCAGGACCAAAAATATTATTCCAGTCCTGATTGCAGGGTACATTATTAAATCCGCTAAAGAGTTTGAGATGGGGGGGGGGGGGGGGGGGGGGGGGGGGGGGGGGAGGGGGGGAGAGGGGGGGGGGGGGGGG
>JBAMHW010000023.1:5999999-6012293 GCA_037177495.1 Rhadinocentrus ornatus | reverse complement strand
GAATAGAATAGAATAGAATAGAATAGAATAGAATAGAATAGAATAGAATAGAATAGAATAGAATAGAATAGAATGAAGAAGCTGTTAAGGGCGTTAGTTCATAGCATGCGTTGAGCTGCTTGGTTACACAAAGCTGGATCACTCTTGCAAGTTTGAATGGTTTTGCAGTGATACATTAGTGAGCAGAAACATGTTTTGTGACTTTTATGTGGCACTAGAGTGACAGGAAAGTGGTCAGAGAGAGGATGAAAGACATGTAGCAAAGGGCCCAGCCTGGGAATGAAATCAGGGCGAGCTGCAATGAGGAGCTGCTATACATGGGGTGGATGCTCAACCAGTTAAACTACACACCACCTCGCCCATGAGAAGATTTTATCACTTACATAATTTTGATGCAATACTGTAGCATTGACATTGACCTTTTGTGGTAAGCTAAGTTGGGTTTACAGTGGACACACAAGAGTATTTTCTCCTTTTTTCTGTTTTTTCTTTGATTCACCTCCTCATTTACTCAGGTTTCCACCATTGTCCTGGTGGAAGCATAACGCAGCACGTGAGGATATTTTGTAATTAAGTGACTTGTCGAGGAAGTGTTTCCAACCAATCTGAAACAGAGCTATGTTAAAAAAAAGTCAGATTTTTTTAGTTTTCCAAACCCTTAAGATCTTTAAACATGGACTATTTTTTAACAATAAATGCTTTTTTTAAAAAAAGTTTTATAAAAAAAAAAAACATTGAGAATTTTTCAATGCAGTTCATTTGTTTAACATGTAAAAATGAAAACAAACAAACAAACAAAAAAAGAGTTTTTTCATGCAATTCAATATATCAAGTTTCTATGCTAGTTTCAACATGAGACTATGTTGATCTATCAGCTGTTTCACTTATTTGGTCTAAACCTGTACCAAAATGTGTGAAGTCTATTTGCAGCATAGTGAAAGTGTGTTGGACTGGGCATCCTGCCACAGGAGCTGCTGCTCTCAAGGCCTTTCCTGTGAATCCATTATAAAAACCCCAGGAAGTCTTACAGATAGACAAGGAGAGAAAATGAGTGTGATCAGCTGCGGTTTGAGAAAAAGATGAAAAAACACAAAGACAGGAAAATATGATTGGCTAAAACAAGGGAAAATCCTGAAGCTTCGTGCCTGATTTGCTTTCATCTCCTGAGGGCAAGAAAACAAATACGCTTGATTGGAGAAAAATCTTTGTTCTTTTGTAGAACAGAGATTCTAAATACAGTAAAATGACAGACTGTAATACATGATACGGTGATATAGAGATCATAAGAAAATGCCTTAGTGTTTCACATTCCTTTCTGGGTTATCTAATTCCACACATCTACTGTAAGTCTTGTTCTTTGTGTGTGTGTCTGTGCGCACTGATATGTGTGCAAATTCAACCATGAAAAGCTTTAAAGTGGATAGCTTTTTGATAGATCCCTGTTTGTTTTCTCGGCTCAAGATCAAAGCCAGGTGGCCTTAAAATAGGCTCTGAGGTTTTTTTTGCATTGTGTGTCACTGCTGAGCAAAGACCCGGAGGAGAGAGCAAGTTCTTTAATGTTGATCCAAAACCCAGACTTTCCACTTCATAACACCATTTCACAGGTGAAAGCCATGTCAGCTCCCATGAAAGTAATTCCCCACAGTGAGCCTTTACAGTTAATGGTGGATGATAATATAATGTTTCTGGGTTCATCCTGTTAATTCATGTGGATTAAGAGATCAAAATTCACATTCTGGAGGAGATGAGAGGCCCATGGAGGCAAAGCTATTCTCAGTGACAGAATCGGATTATGTGACAATCCATATGCAATCACTTTGTGCCAAAGGGACAAGACGGACGTGGAGGAGAGAGATGGCAGAGAGAAGACAGAGGGATGAGAAGGAGGTGTGCGGGTGTGCGAGGAGAGGAGGGGGGGGCGGGAGAGAGAAATAGCAGGGTTGCCAGGACTCCAAAGCTTGTCTGTCATTTAGTGCGTCAGTCGGCATATTCCCAGGCTTAGACGCAGGTAGCCTACAGTGTTTACGCAAAGGGGAGTATATAAATACACACATGCACTCATGCACACACAAAACACACACTCTCATTCTTTCAACACGAGCTGGAAATATCCCTTTATATCTGCTGTCACAGTCTAAGTAGATTCCACCACCACAGCGATGCTTTCTCTTCCACATTTCTTTTCTCTTTTCTTACCTCACTTTGCCACAGTGGAGCACTGCGGACCTTCTGGCTGTTTCCCTGGCAACAGCTGCTTCCTGTTTGTCTGTCTGTGTTGCTATGGAGAAAGGGTAGGGGTGTCAGCAGACGGCTAACCAACAACAATTAAGTGGCCCTGAAGTGGACGCCAGGATCTCTCTGCAAACATTGCCCCAAACAGTAGCTGTTAGCAGTAGCCTTTTGTTTTTCAAGGTAACATCCATCCTATGAATTGTGTAATACTGCACTTCCTTTTACATTATATCAATATTAATTTTTTCTGAACTAAAAAATTCCTCCTGAACCAAAATGATGATCATCATGGCTTCTTCTTTGTTACCTTTACTACATGCTATGTGATACATATAAACAGATGTTGACACTAGCAAAATAATGTCCATTTTTACCATGTAACTAATAGTACGGTGGCCCTGGAGTGTCACAGCAATACAAAAAACACAACACTCCAGAATTAGCCACAACACAAAAGCTGCAAAAGTTGTGTTGGAACATAACTTTGCTGCCTTGATAAGCTGAAAAGAATCATAAAATCAGCAGGAGTTGTTTGAGGAATCATATTAATGTTAAGTTATAAATAAATAAAGGCCACACATCAACATTATTTATCAGGTTGGAACATTTTCAAAATTTATCGGAAAACTGATTCTGATTTGTTTGCTCTGTCAATGTGTTTAAAAAGCAACTTTTTTTTGAGTACACTGATCGCCCAGTTTAAAGGTGCCCTCACCTTGTCTTTTCATGCAGCCACTGTCCTCCAAATGTCTTAAAATATTTTTTTGTAACCTTTGCTCGTATCACAACTTTGCCTTGAGAGAGTTCATGCAAGCTTTTGACCAATGTTAATGAGGTGCGCGCTGATTGGCCGCAGGGAGGCCGGAGTCAGAAAGGGGTGTTCAAAACATCAACAGCTTAGTGATGGCGAGTGAACCTGACAGAGCAGCAGCTTACAAAATTCAGCCATTGATGTTTGAACCAGACTCTGAGTCTGAGAGTGAAGATACCGAGATGGTGGCAGAAGCACGTTTACAACAAAATGAAAACACGGGGCTCTTTTGTACATTGCAGGGGGTGAAACGTTTAGGCTCATCACTTAGCATTAGCATTAGCGTTAGCATTAGCTGTGATAGCGTAACTCACAGTTGACATTTTCAAACAACTTGTTGTTATGACGACTGTGGTGCAGGTAATTTTAGACGTGAAAGGGGGGCTAGGCTATTCCTGTGATCATGAAATCTCGGGAGCAAATTAAAATCACGCATTTGCAAGAGTTTACTCTTGTTAGCAGTTCTGCTGTGAACAAAGGGCCCAGATGGAAAAACTTGACCGTCTTCAAAAGAAGGGCTTTCAGGGAAGTTAATACTTCGGTCCAACACCAATACACATGTTTTAACTTGAAAAAGGGCAGTTTCCAGGTGATGACTCCTTTAAATGGAGTCATCACCCACTCGCTCTCCCAGTTCACTATAACGGTTTTACTCACTTCTGGACCTTTTTCCAAAATTATCTTGCTTTTCATCCATTACGTTTGTTGTAAACTTTAAACAAAAAAAAAAAGCGTCATGACTTCCGTCACAGCTTTTGCAGTGGCGGTTCTAGAGGACGTGAGCTAGCAAGGCTTCAAACAAATTCAAAATACGGGAGACAGAAATGAGAAACATGCATACGTGTAATTAAAAGCAAGAAAATTTTCAGCCTTAGTTTTAATAAGCTGCTTTTCAGTCCCAATTCTAATGTGTTTAGGTGCCTGACACAAGAAACAGAAAAATAAGTCAAATTCTTCGGCTTTTTTTAGGTGTTTGGTTTACTCTCAGGTGGAATTGTTAAATTCTGCTCTGCAGGTTCCCACTCTTCAGCTCGCACACCTGTTTTTTTGTCTGATCATCAGTGATCCATATTCCAGGTCTATGTTGTCTTGTGGGTGAGAAACTTACCTTATCAGCTGAAGAGTTTCTACACCGAAGCCAACACTGATTCTACTGTAAAGCTGTTCAACCTTCTTACACTGGATTTCCTGAACATTCATCTCTCATACTCACCGGCCCGTTGCTCTTTCCACCTGGAAGGTTCAAACGTTTCCTCCCAAGAAGGACCTTCTGTGGTTTTCTTATGTCATTCATTGAAAAACTCTTAGCCACTTGTTAATAAATCTTTTTTATTACCTCAGCTAAAGCGAAAGAAGTATTTGGTGGTTTGGTTTGTCTGTCTGTTTGTTAGGAACGTAACTCTAAAAGTAATGGACAGATTTTTAATAAAATTCTCAGGAAATCTCTGAAATTGAATAAGGAACAAGTGGTTCAATTTTGGGGGTGATTCAGATCACCACCTGGATGCAGGAACTTTTTAAAGGATTTTGTTACAGGTGTAGGGCAGGCTGTATATCTGGGAATATCTGTGAACTTTGTCGCCTCCGGGTCTTTCGCTGGTAAAAACAAAAGGTTGCTAAATGTAACACAACTGGATTTTCAGTGTCAAGTCTTTTTTTGTAGATTTTCCTTAAAACATGCTAAAAAGTTGGGTTGTGGTAGCTGACATAAACATAGTTGTTTCACGGACAACAATATGTTGTTCTTCGAACTAGACACAAAAGCCCAGAAAGATGGAGTTAATGGCTAGCGCTTGTCAATGCTGACATCCTTGGAAATATTTAACAATTTGTTCAGATCATTGGTGACTGGTAAATAAAATATTTATTATGTTATTGCTGTTTAAAACATGTGGTTGTTTTTGTAGAGATGCCAAAAACACCAAAAAAATACCATTGTGTTGCTGTTTCAAGCAGTGAACCTGACAAAAGACATTAGTTTGCAATCCAGATGTCCTACAAGCTAAATAAAAAACAATTTAGAGCTGCTGCTTTTGTTCTAAAGCTCTGACTTCTGTCTTCTGAAGTTAGACAGAAACAACTCATAAAGCCCTAATTCAAGGAAAAAAAAAAAACAGAACACTCCTTTAACTTCTGATAATGTCCATCTTTTTATAAAGTTCATGGGTATGTCACATGCCTAAAACTGTATTTTTAGCTAAGCAGTATGATTAATCACACTCCTTGCAAATGACACAAAGCAAAGTGCTTGCACAATAGAAACTTTCAACTGGGGCACACTTTACATGTCAATAAAGATGCCATATGTATAACAAGTAATAAACTGACAGCTGTCTCATATCCGTTTCTTAATTAACCAAAAGACCAGGCAGCTTTTGGTTTGAGATTTCTCCTTTTATAAGAAAACCAAGACTTCTACACCTGAGTTTAAATGAAGTTTATGTATTCAACACAGATTGCCAAACAAAATTGATCATTTGTGAGCTGTTGAACGTAAATATGGGTGCAGCATGAATTCAGATAGTTCATTGCACTCCCGCATGGGAGGGAGGTCAGCATGAGCTGAACCGAGCAAATTAGATGTAAGAGTCCTTGTAGGAGCATTTGTAGTTACTGCTCTGCTGTGCATTGGATTAGAGTGGAAGAGATAATCATACAAATAATTTGTCCACACTGCACATGCAATAAAGTGAAAAAATACAGCCTCTTTCAGTTCAAAAATCTTTATTAAACCATAAGAATATGACTAAACAAAGCTCAGTTATTCAATCTCAGAAAAATACATGAAAATGATTGTTATTTGACAGAAACTAAGCAAATTTACAGAAGCAGTGTTTGAAGAAATAAACACACTTTTACTGTTAGCAGAGGGTACGTAACAGCCAGGTGCTGCTGCTAATCGTATACACAGGATTAACTGATCATCATCAGAGTGAGCACCTTTTTAAAAGCCGAAGTAAAACCTGAAGAGGGTATAGCACTGGTCCACGACCAAGACGAAAACCACATTGCTCATCCTCAAGCTGAGGTTCGACTATCTGACAGATCCTCCTCTCCAGGACCCTTAAATAGACCATACCAGGGGGGCTGAGGAGTGTGATCCCCCTGTAGCTGGAGCACACCCTCCGGTCCACCTTTTTGAAGAAGGAAACCACCACCCCAGTCTGCCAGTCCAGGGGTACCATTCCCGATATGTCCACCGGAAACTGCACAGGCATGTCAAACAAGACAGCCCTATAGCATCCAGAGCTTTAAGTAACTCTGGGCGGACCTCATGCACCCCCAGGGCCCTGCCACCGAGGAGCTTTTTAGCCACCTCAGAGACCTCAGCCCCAGGTATAGAAGAGGCCACAACAGGATCCCCCAAATCTGCTTCCTTGTTGGTGGATGTGTCAGTGGGATTGAGGAGGTCCTCAAAGTATTACCTCCACCAACTCACTCGTCCCGAGTCGAGGTCAGCAGCCCCCCATCCCCAGTGTACACAAAAAATCTTATTTGTATTTAATTTGCTCATTAATATATTGTAGTTTAATCTTACAAGCATTTCTTTCGATTTTTTTATGTTCATGAGTTTTATTCATACAAATAATATTGCCATGATAATAATGCACACTGTACAAAAAAGAGCTAATAGTATTGCTTTAAAAGGAAAAACTCTGGTATCGCCTATCCCAATGTGCAATCCTCAGAGAAACGATCAAGAAAGCCAAGAGCTACATCTCAGACTGTACAGGCCTCAGTTAGTTAAATGGTAAAGTTCATGACAGTACAAATGGAAAAAGACTGAACCAGTTTAGTTTGTTTAAAAGGGTTACCAGGACAAAGGGTCTTCTCTCTAAAAACAACAAGGCTGTCTAGTTTAGGATTGGAAAGTTGCATCTGAAGACTTGTGTCGTTTGGACAGACGAGACCAAAGTAAAAATGTTTGGTCATAATGAACAGCAGCATGTTTATCAGTACAAACACCTCATACCAAGTGTCAAGCACGGTGGTGGAGGGCTGATGATTAGTTCTTGTTTTGCAACCACATGCCTGGACACCTTGCAGTCATTGAGGTGGCTGTGAACTCCTGCATAGTATTCCCAGAGTTAAATGTCTGATGGCTAAAATTTACAACCAGACAATGATCCCAAATACAGCAAAAATGTACAACAGAATAAATGAAAAGACAAAAGTCAATGTGTTACAAACTGAAATGTTTAAGAAAGATGTGCTTGAAATGTATACTCATTACCCTGACAAGAATGTAAGAGACTGAAACCAAGAATTATTCTGTGGATTAGCATTCCCCTAATTACAGCTTCAAACTGGAAGAAGGTGCATTTTCTTCTTCAGATCACGTTAGCTCATGTGATTTAAGTCACAAAGTTATTTTTATTGTTAAGCTGTTGTTGCTGCTGTGTTTTCTTTATCCCACTAAATTGTTGTACAATCTTTTTCAGTGGAAACTTCACGAGTGTTGCAACACCTGTGTCACACAGTGCATTTAATATCTGATTAACCCACTGAATGAAAGCATATGTGTCATATTTGTGATGTCTGAAATGGCACGTAGGCTTTAGTGGACCGAACGTTTTCCCACTCGGCTTTGTCATCGTCACTTGTCAATGACTTTTATAAGTGTGAATGAGTGGCAATGAAAGCAACAGATGAATACTTTGAAGTGTTTCTTTGTACAGCAAGATGCCATGATGACACCTGGCATATTTGTCTGAGCATACCAGACATAAGTAAAGATAAATGCTCTGAATGACATCAAAGAAATTTTTTTTCAAGGTATTTGCATGATAATGAGCTCTTGGTCAAAAGCCACCGCAGCATTTTTAGCAAGTTGATGGTGTATCAAGAAACAACAGCTTTGACATGAGAATCTTCTCATGTTCGCAGGTACGCCGCATGGTAAATTGAGAATGTGGGGCAAGTATCTTATTCCATCCTGGCCCGTTTCCCTCCCAGCTTGCATGCTGTCAGAAGATAAAAGAGGAAACACTGCAGAAAGAGAGTGGGAAACACAGAGCAACTTCAAAGCCAAAGAAGAATTTCTTTAAACATGGTTCTCCAAAGACCACATCAAACACAATGGGAGGCTGGGAGGGAGCTGGGATGGGTTCATGTGTTCGCATACACATGGATGTGAATGTGTTTGCATCATAAACATGGCACAAAGTTGCAGTGATGCATCTAGGCTATGCAGGTCCAACCCATGTGTGGAGAAGAGAAGGAGGCTGTCAACTCTGATAAAGAGTTTGGTGTGTGTGTGTGTTTTCTAGTTCTGTGAGGTCTCGTCAGCACCCAGAGAGCACTTCAACACAGCGGCTGCCAGAGAGATGATCAGAGGGTGGCCCTGCAGCCCACACACATGCTCACGCATACTCCTCCTGCCGCATCAGGGCTCCCATCATGGAAGCACACGCACATGCACACACACACACACACGCACACACAAATCAAACCAAACACTTCATGCTCTTTTTATTTTGTATAACCCAGAGAGGATATTGATTGTTTTAAACAAAGCGTTTATGACTCTAATGCTATTCCTAGGGCTTACAGTACACCCACACATGATTTCCCATATCATGCGCACACACACACACACACACACACACACACACCAACACACACACACAAACACACAAATGCACAATCCAGCAGGGTTACATTAAAAGCAAAAACATGATATGCAAAGGGAAAAAACATGACCTTTGTCCTGTTTTCACAGAAGCTGTCAATGGTATTTCAGGCCACACTCTGTAACAATGGCTCTATAGGAAAAAGACAGGCTATTTAAATAGAAAACTATGTAAAATATTCCAGTCTGAGGTTTGTCTACTGTCTGGCCCTGTGTCTCTGGTCTTTTCCTTTCTTTTTATGATGTTTTTCCTATTTCTTCGTTATTCTGGCACTCGGGTAAAAGAGCCATTGTGAACCTGTATCCTGTCAGCCTTGGCTCATTGAGCCTCTACTTCCCTGTAATCATGTCTGCCCATATACCTGTCTTTTTTATTTTGATTCTTCCTGATCGCATAATAATTCCAGTGATATCACTAAAGCAACTTTGTTCCATTCTGTTGATACACAAACATTTTTAGATTTGTTAGCGAGACTAGTGTTCAATCCCAAATCCTCCCCTTGTCTCCGTGTTCCCTCTGTAAGGGACCAAGGCGTTGCAGTAATATTGCCATCCAAATGAAGCCCAATGCCCCAGTTAAAGGCCTGGTTGACCATAACTCCTGGTGAGGCATTGGGGGTTAGTTGGATGACTATAACCTTTTTTCCACTAGTGCCTACTCGGCTCAGCTTGACTCAAGTTGACTCGATTTAGGTTGCTTTCCATTACAATTGAGTACCACCTTGTTACGTCTCCCCTGTCTAGGGTCAAGGTAAAAGATAACAAAACCAACAACGCTCACTTTTGTAAAAAAATAATATTTATTTTAGACAATATAAATACCATAAACCAAAACACACCGGGAACTTTAAAGATAACAGAAATAGGTTCCTATAAAAGAAAATTAAACAAAATACCCCAGTTGTACAACAACAAACAATTTACAAAAGGTGTCCCGTTAAAGGGTAAATACTCAGTCTATTAAATAAATGAAGAACTCAAACCAAAAATAACCAAACACGTTTTACTATTACACAATTTACACAAACTCAAAAACTTCTCCTAATGAGAGCGGTACTGTTTTCTACTTACTAATATACAAACTTACCTAAGAACCATAAACTTAAATAAGAACCAATCAAAATAAAGTTATCAACAAACTAAACAAGAAAGTCTCTTCACCAAACCAACATCAATCAGGAAAAATCTCAGCACAGACCAATCACTTTCTACAAGCCAATGCTTTCACTAAACAAGAGCAATTCCACCCCCGCGCAATGAGTGTCTCATTTACACTCAGCCTCCCCGACAGGCAGTTGCTTCACAGTATTTATGGGTCCTTCTGGGTTGCCAGTCAGGAGGTGCCCGGGACAGCAAGGGACCAATCCGGACGTCGGAGGGAGGAGACTTGGTGCCGAGCGTCAGCCAATTCCCGAGTCGATCCTGCACAGCAGTGTTTGCATGAGCTGCAACAGGTGAACAGGCCTGAGGCCGTAACACCCCTTCCCTTAAAATGTTGGCTAGCGATGGTCTCCACATTACAACTTCAACACATAACATCAAATTTTTATCATCACAGAAACATTATCCATCACAGTACACACGGGATAGGGCATCTGCACAGAGGTTTTCCGCTCCCTTTTTGTGTTGGATTACCAGGTTGTATTCTTGTACTGTCAGCGGCCATCGCATTAACCTTTGGTTGTGGTTTTACATCTTAGCTAGGAATGTTAGGGGGTTGTGGTCCGTGTAAACCTACACGGAGAGGATCCCATGTACACGTCGAAGTGCTGGAGTGTAAGCAATAACAACACTGTCTCCTTCTCAATGGTGGAGTAATGCAGTTGGTACCCGGCAAATTTCCTGGAATAGTAACTGACAGGGTGATCACTTCGTCATCACTAGCACGCAAGAGCACAGCCCCTGTGCCCACAGCACTGGCATCTATCTCCAGCTTAGCGGCTTACTCATGTAAGGAGCTGCTAGTACGGGTGCATGTTTGCTGAAACTCTCAGCAGTTTTAAATCAGGGTTAAAAACTTTCCTATTTGCTTCCTTTTATCAAAACAACTGTTAATTAACTTTATTTTGCCATTTTGATCAATTTTATTGAGGTATTTTCCTTTCTGTTTTGATTTAATTTTCTTTTGTTTCTTTGAAAGTCTGTTTTTAATGCACTTGTTATTGCTTATTGCAACCC
Organism: Rhadinocentrus ornatus; assembly: GCA_037177495.1. Taxonomy (NCBI): domain Eukaryota; kingdom Metazoa; phylum Chordata; class Actinopteri; order Atheriniformes; family Melanotaeniidae; genus Rhadinocentrus; species Rhadinocentrus ornatus. The sequence continues at coordinate 6,001,440 of JBAMHW010000023.1, read as the reverse complement.
GCTGTAATGATTTTAATGTTTTATGTAAAACACTTTGAATTGTCTTGTACATGAAATGTGCTATACAAATAAGTTTGCCTTGCCATGCCTTTGAGGAGCGCCTTAGCGCTCTCAAACGCACGCTGGCACTCCTGAGTCCAGCAAAACTCATGTTTTGGGCTTACTAAGGTGGTTAGCGGAACAAAGGTGGTTAGCGGAATTACAACCGTTGCGTAATTCTTGCAGAAATTCCTGTAATACCCAGCCATTCCAAAAAATCTTCTTAATGCTTCTCCTATTTTCAGGAACTGGGTAATGTTCTAAAGCAGCTAATTTTTATCTAGAGGGTACACTTTCCCTCGTCCTACCTGCCGTCCTAACGAGACGTTGAAACGACCGGCGCGTTGCACATCCCAAACACCATCACGGTGTATTGCAGGAACTGGTCCGGAGTCACCAATGCAGAGATTAGGTTGCCGCGTTCAGTTAACGGTACCTGCCAGTAGCCTTTTAGCAGGTCGAGTTTGGTAACGAACGGTGTGGACCCGATATTTTCCACAGAGTCTTCCACTCTAGGTAATGGGTAAGCATCAGTAATGGTCACCGCGTTAACCTTTTAATAATCCGTTATAAAACGGGGCGACCCATTGGGTTTTGTCTCCACCAAGCAGGGGAAGCTCCAGGGGCTCTTACTGGGTTTTGCAAACCCGTTTTGCAACAAATAATCCATTTCCTGTCTCATTAGCACTCGTTTATGCGGATTACAACGGTCCAGATGTTGTTTAATGGGTTTATTATTTACAACCTCAATGTCATGGGTTATGGCATTGGTGCACAACATAGCATCTTAAACACCTGGCCATGTCGTGAAACTAGCGCGATTATATCCGCTTTCTGATCAGGGTCCAGATAACTCACGGTTTCTGGGAATAAAACTAGCATCTCGGAGTTTGTTAACCGAGGGGTTAGTTTAGCCTGCACCTTCTCGAATAACTCGTGGCCTTCAGGTTTTGCTCCAGTCACCGCAACACTGCAAAGACCAGCATTTACCTTAGGTGAGGGGTCAGCAGACGACAATGTCAGCATCCGGGCCACGAGCGATATAAGCTTTCAACATATTGATGTGGCAAACACTAGTTTTTCGTCTACGCTCTGGAGTTGCAATCACGTAGTTGGTTTAGTTTAAACAGTGTTTTACATTTTCTTAACAATATAGATCTTCCAGATTTACAGCAGGAACAAGTAACGGCCTTAGATTCTTCCCTCACAGTGGAGGAGCTACATGAAAACCTTAAACATATGCCCTGTAAAGAAGCCCAAGGTCCGGATGGCTTCCCAGCAGAGTTCTATAAAGAATTTTGGACAACACTGGCCCCTACATTTTCCAAAATGGTGACACAAATAAAGGAAAATGGTTACTTACCCCCAAACATAAACTCTGCCACCATTACTGTACTATTAA
>JBAMHW010000023.1:5985473-5999899 GCA_037177495.1 Rhadinocentrus ornatus | reverse complement strand
ACCACCGTTCTGGAGGTGAAGGCGCTGGACAGGACATGGGAAAAAAAAACAAAAAAAAAACAAACAACCAAACACCCCCCCCCCCAAAAAAAAAAACAAAAAAACAAAAAAAACCCGGTGTTTTACAGTATAAGGACCTGAAAATCTAGCGCTTAAAGCCACGCCTGTTACAGGAAGTAGAGCTAGAACTCGATCTCCTTCCTGAAACGTACGATAAACGGCCTTCTTATCATAATGTTGCTTCATCTCAACCTGAGCTTAGGTAAGCGATGCTAAAGCTAACTTGCGGGTTTTTCTTAATCTGTCACGGAACAAAGTCATGTAATCTGACACATTTGTTTTGGATGACATGGGCGAGTCCAACAGCCTCTCTTTTAGAACTTTTAATGGACCTCGAAGTTCATATCCGAAAATGAGTTCTGAGGGACTAAATCCCAGCGATTCTTGGGGAGCTTCACGGGCTGCGAATAATATTACTGGGATTCCCTCATCCCAGTGACGTCCTTCCTGTTCACAGTATTTTCGCAGCATTGACTTAACGGTCTGGTGCCATCGCTCTAGGGACCCCTGGCTTTTGGGATGGTACGCAGATGACGTAACATGCTTAATTTGCAATTCACTTAGCACTTGTTTGAAGACCTTTGCCATGAAATTGCCTCCTTGATCTGTTTGAATGACCTGAGGTAAATTGAACATAGAGAAGAATTTCAGCAAAGTCCTAATTACTGAGCGAGCGGTTATCCGGCGTAGTGGAACTGCTTTCCGATTACAGGTCGCAACACACATCATAGTCAGTAAAAACACGTCCCCCCCTCAAGTTCAGGGTAATGGACCGACACAATTCACAATTAAGTGTTCGAAGGGTTCTGACACCATGGGAACTGGGTGTAAAGGGGCACGCTGTACCTTTTGGCTGGGTTTTCCCATTAGTTAACACACATGACAACTAAGTATATGGAAGACAACATCCCCTTTTAATCCCGGCCAAAAGAAATGTTTCAAAACCCGTCGATACGTTTTCTTTATTCCAAAATGTCCTGACCAATGGTCATCATGAGCTAGATGTAGTACCTGCTGGCGGTAAGGCACCGGTCTGACGATTTGTTTTTCCACATTCCAGTCTGCTTCAGGAATTACTACCGGGCATGTTGGTTTTTGTTGGACTCAAAGTAAAAGTCCCTAGCCAATCAGTGGCCTGTAGTCTGTAGACGTCACACTTTCTGTTAGCCTCAGCTTGATTGGAAAGCTGGTCACGCAGGTGCTATTAAAGCGCCTGATACCAGGTGCTACTACTTAATGGAAAACTCTATCCCAACTCCTTGATTCCAAAAAGAAAAGGGACAGCCAACATCTGCTAAAAGAAGGAGTAGCACCAAGGGGATGGGCCAAAGAGGGGAATTGGAATTGGGCCTTAAAATCTACATTCACACAAGTAGCTTTTAGGACTTTTATAATCCAAATCAATGTCAGGAATGAATGCCATTGAAAGGACCCCCTGCTGGGTTTCCTCATGTTGGCTTATAAAACTTCCATCTTCCTCACTAAGTCACTTAGCAAAACTTGATAAGATCTAGGATCCATTTAACTTGAACCAGGTGTTTCGGAGCAGGGGTACATCTAAAGCCTTCAGGACTGTGGCTCTCGAGGACTGGTGTCACCTACGCCTGGTCTAGAAGAACAAACAGCACTCAAACACAATCCAAATATCATGTCCAACTGCTGTTAGGCTGTACTGTCTATGCCTGTGCAACAGGACCTAACTCTCCAGCTCAGATTTAGGGAGTGATATAATTCTAGTGTTCAGCAAGGGAAGCCGGAAGTTGTCAATAAACATAAACAACTGTTTATTGCCTAATTTAAATGTATGTGTAGTTCAAGGATATCAAAGATAAAGTACAGCTTAAGCTGATGGTGATATTTATTGAAAGAGCCTTATTTGTGACCTCAACTCACTTGGACTTCAGTCAGAATCAAGTAACAGATTTGATGACCACATTCTCAACTCTAGATTTAACATGTTTGTCAAGTTTTTAGCTAATTTCCCAAATTAATCACAATTCTTTGATAGAATATACTTTTAGAGTCAACCATGGAGCACTAATGTTCTAAAATAAATGTTACTTTGTGTACTAAGTTGGAAAAAACAAAAAAAGACAATTAAACATTACAAACAATGATGCAATAATTTTCAAATCTGACTTAATCTGATTAAATTAATCAATAAGCGTTAAGTTAATTTCAATGAAGGTAATGACTCAAGACTTAGTGAATATTAACATACCTGGTTAGTAGCTTTGCTAGATTGCTTGCTAACTTATTGAATCTCTCCTTGGTTTTACCAAGCTCCCTCAGTTTATTTATCTCCACAGATTATCACTGTTTTTGTTGCATTGCTGTACCCACCACACATAGTAGAGAATATCAGATTGATATGTAGTGGGGACAGGCAGCCATATTATCTTTATAAACTGGTCAACAATTTGAAACGTTATCATATGTTAGCTCATACAAAAATCTGATTAACAGCATCTCAAAGGAAGTTCACATGCACACACACCTTAGAAGACCAATAAGAGGCAATTTAAGGAATAGATAAATAACCAGTGCAAATATATTTAAGTTGGAGTCCAAACTGAAGATTTGTAGCATCGACAACACCTGTGAAATTTGAGTGAGTTAAACTGTGTTTGATTTCTACAGTGAAGCATGGAGACAAAGGTGTGATAATGAGGGGGTACATTGACAGTTTGTGTTAAATGGATTAAATCATTTGTTCCATTGGGTTTGAAGCAGAGGTGGGACCCTTTAACGGAGACTGACGATGATGGTATTATTTTCTAGCTTTATTTCACAAAAGATTTCTAAAAAATCCTCAAGGAAGTCACTAGAAAGAAAAAGCAGGAATCATTCATGGCTCGGTCTTTCAGGGAGATTTTGATTAATAATGAAAGAGTGGATGCTATGCAGTCCAAAATATTTTAATTTCCAACACAACAAAATGAAGGTAAGCGTAATTATAGTTACGTCCATGTCAATCTCTCCAGATTTATGGCTGTGGTAGAGGCCATCTGCATCAAGGAAAATCCAAATAGGAAAGTTTTCCAAAAACTGAAACAAGATCTGTAAATTCAGTCAAGGCAGTAATCTTCACTGAGAACAAGACTGAAGCGTGACCTAAACCTTATCAAAAGGAACAGAACCGGGTCAAGGCATGAGGGCCAGCTGTGAAAATTTCATGATTGGCACACGAATTATACTAGTTTAATAAATGTCCTTGGCCTCTGTTTTACAGTGCATGCACAGTCTTTTGTACAGCAGAGCGCTGTGGAGACTTTGAGGTTCACTACTGTAATAAGTCAATTTAGCACAGTTTTAGGCTACCTTGTTGTGGCAGATTACCTTTTACACCCTTCTGTATCTACAATTTTTAAAAGCAAAGGTCATAAAACCGGTCAACTTTTTTACTCAAAATATTAACATATTAATGCTAAAAACTACAAAAAATGCAAATGAAAGGGTGTGTAACATTTACAAAGACTAGGTCCAGCCTTGACAAAGAATAAATGACAGACAAGTAGGGCTTTTTCATTTTTTTAAGTGGAAACTGGTGATGACCTACAGGTGTGCATGATCAGTCACCATGGCAACGTTTAAACTCACACCTAGAGGTAGAAACAGACAGAAGAAGACAAACATAAAAAATGAAGGAAACTGCAGATGATATTCAGAGAAGTTCTTAACAAGAAAATGACCCATGATTCACCTCCAACCATCAGATGACCTGGTTGCCACAATCATCTGACCAGCTGATATGATACGGACAGCAGAGTGAGAGAAAAGCAGACAGGTGTTTTCTTTGGAAGAGCTTTCCAAGTAATTAACTTTATAAATGCGCAAATCAGTTATTTAAAGGGGGGGCTGCTGTGAATAGATATAAACATAGATTTTGAATTATTTTAGTGTAGATGTACATCAAAGGAAAATGTGTTTGACTGAAAACTTGAGAGCTGACGTGTTACTTTCCTGTTTTTGCTTTGGGACTTAAGTGAAAAGAATTGATACTCACTTGCGACTTAACAAAAATAACGTAGGTCTTCTTTTTTTTTTTTATCTGATTATAAACCAAAGTATTACAAAATCACAATTACAAAAGTCAGCATTTTAACTCTCAACCTTACTCAGTGCAAACAGCCAAAAGTTACACAATGGCAAAACAAGGTTTTTAAGATGATGCTACTTAGTTTTAAGCAAACATGTAGGTGTCTGACATAGGTAATGTTAACAAAAGAAAATGTCAGGTATATCCCCCCCAAAAAACCCCAAATGGTTTAGCTGTGATAAACTGGTACATACCGGAAAAGGATGACCTCTAATAAATGAAACGTTGATGTGTCAATAACAGATGATAGTTGATGCTGACGCTGGAAGCCTATCGCAACCACAATCTCTTCACACCTCAGACTTTATGTTTGTCCTTATTATTTACGTCTTCCAGTCAACCAAATGAAACATAGACAATGCAGATACGCTAACCACCACAGGATGCAATCAGACTACAAACATCCTCTCTGCCCCCTCAACATCCTGTGTGAAAACCCTACGATCACAGGCACACAGGAAGCCTACGATGAGGGGCAAAGGGTTTTTGCTGGGGACGGGTTAGGGACTACACACAAGCTGAGTTGAATGAAAAATTGCTCTGAGTACTGCAGTCATTGCTAATAGAGTTTAATAAATCTTCCTTCTTACAGCCATGCACTTTGGGAGTTACAGTGTCTGACAGGCATTAGACGGCATCAGCTCATTACTGCATGCGACACACAGCCAGCTGAGCGAGTGTGTGAACCTCTACACTGATGATTAGGTTTGATGCTGCAGATGATTTGCCTCAAGACATTTCTCTGCTCTCTGATCCTTATTAATTGATACACGGATGTGGGTGGATGGCTAAGGCTGGCTTGTAAGGGGAGGGAGAGGATGATGAGGAAGCTGCAGGAAGAAAGGGGTTTTGGTATATGGAAAGGAGACTAGAAGCACCTGCTGCCGCCACATGGCTCTGAATGGCCTGTTTAAGTGGCTGGAGTCACGCAGGCATCAGTCTTCCCCCGCTGCGAGTACATGTGGTTGCAAGCACATGGTGCCTCTGATCAAGGCCATTGGCAAGATTATTTGCGTGTATGGACCAGAGATATTAGGCTTGTTTTACTTTGTTTTAAAGGGCTGGCAACACAGGTGCATGTTGTAAAGACTCATAGTTACAGCTCGAATGAAAATGGATTAGGGAAGGAGGAAAAACAAGAGCTGTAAACAAAAATGCGAGAAGAGTTAAATTCCACAATCTCCCTTTCTGCAATGTGAATGGCCATTGTCAAGCAGAAATGTAAAAATTGTCCTCTGGCACTTGAGAATTTACCACTAATAAATATCTAAGCATTATCCTGTTTCTGTGCTTACCATTCTGTACCATCTGCCTTATTACATTTTCTTTATGTGCTCATCTACCGGAAATTGCACCAGGCACCCAGCCTGATTCCAGGTCCCAACTCAGGAATCGTTCTTCCACACTTCTGTTTGATTAAGACCATGATTTTGGCTTGGTCCTTCCAAAACATCTCCTTTAATTGTCTTAACCCTGTGCATATCTTATAGTTCTCTGCCTAAAAATTGCACACCCATAATGAAATTAAATCTTTAGAACCAAAAGGTTTATTTGATAACATTTGGAGTCACAATAAACAGAACAGAGATTTGTTTAGATGTGTAAATGTCAGTTTATGTGTTACTTGTGACGAATAAATAAAGATAGCACACAGCACAAGAGAATAAAGTTTCAGGCTTGCCTAAAAAAACAACACTTTAAGTATAATTATTAACATAATTTTTGAATGATGCAGCTGAAGCTTTATACCTCTAGAAAATCATAGTAAATATGTGAACATTATTTCTGCAAAGGCCAACTTTGATAAAATGAAAGCTCAGGTTTTCTCTTTACGTCCTTCATAGCAACGCAAAATGAAACTTGTCATTCATTATTGCAGTACTTAAAGGGTTAAAGGTTAAGCATTTTTTGGGTAGTACCTCTGAATGCTTAGGCACAAAGACATGCAGCCTGGCCCACTTTCTCTTTACGGATTGATTTTTCCTTTAGAATTGACATCCATCCCATGGTAATCTCTCCTGGTCAGGATGCAGTAAGACCAGCACGAACCATGATACTACCACCACATTACACGGAAAAGAGACAGTTCTTATGTTTGAATCCATATTTTTTTTTTTTTTTTTTTTTTGCCTAATTTCCATAAAACCTTTTTTCCAAAAACCTTTCTCTGTTTTATTTTCCAACAACTTCCACACTTAATCTGTATTAAACTTTAGATGGGCAGCAACATTAATTTTGAAGAACTTTCAACTTTCAACCACATCACTGTTGCCCAGGTTTCTCCTGGTGGTCGACTCATTACTATTAAAACATATTAAAACATATCAAAATATGTGAAATATGATCCATTTTCCTTTTCAAGTTATCTTTGTTTCTCAGCTGGTCTTGAGGAAGGTGACAACTGATTTCATTTGTAGAAAAACCACTTGATTGGTGGATTCTAAATTATTAAGAAATATTGATGAGCGTCAATATTTCCTTTCCTACGATTCTCATTTCTTATTTAAAAATGTGTAAATCTGACTTCAAATCTTTGTTCCATGAAAAAAAGGACACTTGCATACATCTGAATTTAATTCCACTAATAGAAAACAAACAACTATTTTACCTTGAATTAACTGCTACTCCTGGAAGCTCACATAATTTAATGTAACAATAGGCTATTTGCCTCAATAAATATATGACCAAGTGTACTATATTTGTTCATCCATCTATCCATCCATTCATCCCCCAGACTTTCCCCGGCAGACTTTCCCCGGCCGTATTTGTCGGCATGAACATCCCGAGGTGTTCCCAAGCAAGCTGTGAGATGTCGCCCCTCCAGCATGTCCTGGGTCTTCCCCTGGGTGGGATGGACCAGGAATACCTTACCAGGCACCCAATAGGCATCCCAACAAGAGCCACCTCATCTGGCTTAACGAGCCACCTCATCTGGCTCCTGAGGCACTGCCCCTGATGTCAGTACAATGTTGCAGAGGCTAGTCAACTACGACAGCCCCACGACATCCAGTCTTAAGGAACTCCGGGTTCATCTCACCCTGCCACCAAGCAGCTTTTGAACCACCTCAGCAACCTCAGCCCTGTAGATAGGAGAGCTCATCCCTGGGTCCCCAGACTTTGCTTCCTCATCGGAAGACGTGTCAGTAAGGAGATGTTCAAAGTATTCCTTCCACCGACCCACAATGTCCCAAGTCTTGGTAAAGATTAAAGAATAAAGATTGATTTGATTTGAGGTCAGCAGCCCTACATCCCCACTTTAAAATGTGTTGATGGTGCACTACTTCCTCCCCCTGAACCACCAGATGATGAACAAGAAACTCCTCATGGTCGTCCGGAAGTAATTCTTCATGGCTTCTCTGAACTCCTCCCATGCTGGGTTTTTGCCTCAACAACTGCTGCGTAGTTTTCCCTTAGTTGCTCAATTCTCTTTAAAAATTGTGTTAAGATAAATGTGCACAGATGCATTGCATTAATTTGAAATTGTTCTTAATGAACAATGCACTATCATGAATAGGGAGTATCTGCAGTCCGTTCTACAGGTTTTCAGGACTAAAGTATCAGAAGCCTTATTTTTCACAGCAACTACTTTGTACCAGTACAAATTATTGAGAAAACTGCGATTTGGTGTTTACGCTACATACATTGAGAGAATTCCCACCCTGCCCTGTACCTTTACCCTCATCATTTTGCTATGTATACAACTCAGTCATCCTCCAAAAAAATTACTACATAGCATTAAAGCTAATGCAGCTAGCTGCTCACCAAGCAAGTGCTGGGAGATGAAATGAACTCAGCGGAGCGCAAACATCAGCAGTTGATGTTTAATTGAATCACTCTTACTGCATACATGAGTTGTAGAATTAAGGTAAAATTATGAAGACTCCAATGTAGCTAAAAGGTCATCCTGTAAAATACTAAATATATTTTTTATTGCTCATTATTTTCTCTTTACTTCCTGCATGTGAGAGCATGGCTAAGGGCTAATTTATGCTCAGCAATAAACATGCATATGTACAGAACCTTCTGTCTGTTCATTTCATGCATATTTCAGTCTAATTTCAGTGAGCTTGCAGATGCGTACCGAAATGCAGCAAACGCAGCAGTACTGTCAGAAACTGTGGGGGCAGTGTTGTGCATAGCTCATGTGTGACCAGTGACCAGACCAAAAGAAACAAAGAAGAAGAAGCTGTGAAGTATTTTTAGCACATACCATCGTTCTCTACTGTGCAGTCTCTTTAATGTCTCTTTCTGAGACTCTGCATTATCACAATCTCCATGGCTGGCATGTTTGCTGTTGTTTCTTGCTACTGAAACTCGGAAGTGAACTTTGAACTCTGCACTGCCCTCTAGTGGATATACAACCAAAAACTCTAAGGCCACTGTGGCTAATCCATATGTGCAAGTGAGTGAAGCATGCACAAAAAGAAGAGAAAAGCCACTACATGAGTGTGTGTTCTCAACCCCTCTGTTGAATTAGCAGAGAAAAACATCTGTATGTGAATCCACCTGCTTCCAATTATCCAAATGCAGCATCCACACTTATTTGTTGGCATCACAAAAAAACAAGCTACTAATCTACTACCACACGTGAACGCTAAAACAACCTCTCCGTTTCAACACTGAACTATAAACATGTCCATATATTCAGGGATAAGATGTAAGGAGAGTAGAAGTAACTGCAAGGCTGAGGTGACAAGTCAGTTACAGGGGGCTTGTGGTTGAATAAAAACAAGGCCAACCGACATTACACGTACTGGCTAAGTTTCTGCATAAAGATTCTGCTGAAAACTCATTTTTCCCATTAGTCTTTTGGAGGACTGCCAGATTTCAAATAGATGAATGGAGATATTCTCAAACAGTCATCTGCACCGCACCGTCGTTTCATAACGTCAGTGGATGCAAGTACAACTCTCGCTATTACTCACAACAGAAGGGAAAGTTGACAGCACCCTGGAGAAGCTTTGTTTTATGGACGAAACCTTAGCCTGAGATGCAAGAATGTTAAATTAAATTTATCCTTTAAATACAAGCAAGAACAGATTTCCTCATGTAAAATGGTAATTTTAGCTACTTGCTGTGTGTGCAGACTCCAGAAGTGTGTGCATACTGTGAGCTTTGTGAAGTGAAGTGATAATAGCAACACTACATACACCAGCACTGTTCCTGTGTGTGCGTTGTGCAGGTTGCAGGGCAGCTGTGTGTACATATGCAGTGTGAGGAGAGTGCTGGGGGGAGACCACCTACACTTCCACCTGCTCTGCCTTTTAGAAGGGCCTCTTCAATCACAAGGCTAGGGTCATTATGGATGTGAGCTTCTAGCCGCCGGGCATTGTTTAGCTATTTCTGTCCTTGCGCTTTGCAGTGAAACACAGAGCAAAAGCCCCATTAAAACCTGTACTTCAAAACACAAGCAGCCATGACAGGAAACACCAGACTCTCCTCCTTCTCAAGGGAAAATAAAATGGTGCTAATTAACAATTGTTTATTTTTTTCCTCTTTTTTGCTTGTGATTCTCCAAAAAAATCACTGTACCAAATATTTGTTTTTTATGGAGGTAGAAGTGATAATAAATTACTCTCCCTGTGACTAGGCTGACATGGTGATGAGCAATGACAAAGCAGTGAACTGTTTGACAGGGACTGAGAAAATGACTAAGTCCATGGTTTCAAAGTGAGAGATGAACAGGAGAAGATGCCCTTTTTTCCCTTGTATTTTGGTGGCTGCATACAGCTGGTTCTTTTACAGCTGGCCACACGTTGGGTAAGGTTTTAGGGGTATGAGAGGAAAACAAATGTTGCAGGCTATGCAGTAACTGAAGAATTAAAGGAGCTGTTTCACATTTACAGTCAGTTCAGAAAAATTACACCACTTCACAAAATGCAAAACACCTAGCAATTTGCTATAAAAACCCTTTTACATCTTACATATTTTTTTAACTTACACAAAGGTTTTCAGAGTTTCAGAGAGCACAAAAACTAATACATATAAATGGTAGATAGATTTTAGATTGTTTTATCATTTTTTTTAATATGTTAAAAATTAGCTGACTGTTGTGTTTCAAAGCTAAACAGCTGTTAGCTTTACACTCTATTGCCACTTTATTAGGTAAACCTATTCAATTGCTTGTTCACACAAACAGCTAATCTGTTGCAGCTGGAATCAGAATGAGAAAAGCAGCTTGAATCTGGCATGGTTGTTTGTGTCACAAGGGCTGGTCTATTTCAGAAACTGCTGATCTAATGGTCTAAGAAAAAGTGTCCAGTGAGCAGCAGTTATCTGGACCAAAATGTCTTGTTGATGTCAAAAGAGAACGGGCAGACTGGTTGACCAAAAGTGGACAAATGAAGATTGAAAATAATGGTCTGGTCTTTACCTCCATATTAAGGTGGTAGGGTCAGAATTTAATGGAAACATCATGAAAGCATGGATCCATTGTGCCTTGAGCATGGTTTAAACACCACAGTCTACCTGAGCAATGTTGCTGACCATGTCCACTACATTATATCCACAGTGTAGCATCTTCTGATGGTTACTTCCAGCAGGATAATGCACCATGTCACAAAGCTCAGATCATCTCCAACTAGTTTCTTTAACACAACAATGAGTTCACTGTACTCCAATGGTCTCCAGAGTTACCAGATCTCAGCAGTGCAGCTTTGGGATGTGGTGGAACGGGAGATTCTCATCATGGATGTACAGCCGACAAATCTGCAGCAACTGTGTGATGCTGTCGTGTCAATATGGAGCAAAATCTCCGAGGAATGTTTCCATCACCTTGTTGAATCTATGACACCAAGAATGAAGGCAGTTCTGAAGGTAAAATAGAATCTATTAAAAGTCAGTTTTGTGATGGAGTCTGTCACAAGAATAGATAGTAACTTTATCCTGTTACATACTGACAATGAATCACCCATAAATCTGGCTTGATACCTTTGCTGGAGGAATAAAAGAGTGTGTTTTAAATATACTGACAATAAGGTGAGAAGATCAATAGCATATTCATGTCCAAATGGCTAATGAAAGCTTCAATACAGCTAGCAGTAAGTTGGCTTTGTCTAACAGGAATGATCTATTAAAATACAATTTCAGTTTGCAGCAAAATATTTTAGATCTTATGCTATGCCAATCTGCAAAAGAAACATAAAGATTTAAATTATACAGTTTGTTTTTACAATAGCGTGCTACACGAGCTGATGGCTATGTTTCCAGACCAAGTTGAGCTGCTGTTAACTTTGGCTTTATATTGTATCTACCAAAAAGAAAGTGAATTGATGCATTTCCCACAAAAAATTAGATTCTTGATACATTCTCAAACCATATCCCTGAAATCTGGAGCTTTCTGATTCATACACTAGTAAACAACTGTGCTGTGCAAACAATTACACTGCAATTTGTGACCACAGAAGACTATTAAATTGCTCAGAGAGAGTCTATATTTGGTGCAAGACTTCCTAAATGCACCACTTTGGGTAAACTACATTAAACGTGAGGTAATTAGTGTACCACAAGAAGACCACAAACTGCTAATTGTACTCCTTGTGTTTGGTTCTGCTCATTTCACAACCTGCAAACTGCTCTTAATACGCACCTCTGAGTACACTGTGAGGTCTATGTCCGAGCACACAACATGCAAACAATAATTGTCAGCTGGTTTGAAATACAAAAACATGTCTGATAGCAGGTGTGTGTGTGTTTGTGCAGTCCAGGCTGCACACAAGGAGGTGCACAAGCAGAAGTCCATTTACATATGTGAGTAAGAGTTTGACTGTGAGTGAGCGTGGAGTTCAGCATGTGTGTGTGTGTGAGTGGATGAAATATGTGGGTGTTTGTGGGGGCGTTGGCTGATTTTTACCGGCACTCATTAGCTGGAGGGCATCCGTGTCCAGGCTTGTTTAAGACTTGCTGGGTCCCGGGCGTTGGGAATGGCTCTTAGTTACAGGATCATGCAAAGACTCCCTGAGGCTTAACAGGAGTTGCCGACGCAGACAAAGTCAGAAAATCTGTGGTCTTTTATGTCGACAGTAAAAGCTGCATGCAAGCATTTGCCCCCAGAAACTGCTGGCACTGCACCTTTTCTCTGAACTATCCCTAACCTGCGACGCTCTCAGCGGATTTCCATCACCAAACCACTTGCAAAACATTTCTTAAGCAGAGCGGCTGTTTTTCTGCTTGATTATTTCACCTCATGAGACTTGTGTGTGTGTGTGACTTAAAACTTACTCACTTCTCTCTCATCGCCTTGAACTAGACCACTGCTTCCCTGCCAATAAAGTGACATCCTACTTGTCGAGGTTTTGACCTTCTCATCATTCAAAACCCTCAAAGGGATTCCCTGGTCTGGCTTTGCTAAAATGATGATGTCCTTTTTGTCTAGTTCTGAAATGTTTACTTTGTTTTATATTTGGATTCAGACAAGAAAGGAAACCAGGAAGCTGAGTAGACTGAAGATGAGACTCAACACAGACAAGGAGCAACTGCTGACAGGCAAACTGGAGAGGAAAGCTTTTGAAGGCCTATGTATTTACTTGCACAGAGATTTCTGATTAAGAGGATATGCTGGAAATCAAGTAGAAGATTTTAAAAACAAAACAGGAGATAACTCTCAGAGTTGAAGTCTCATAAAACAAAAATAAAAACAGATTACGAACTCCACGGAGGCCAATCTGGCAATACTCTAGAGAAATTCTTTTTTAAATAAAAACCAAAGCCGTGTTTTGACCATGTGGCAGATGAAGAACCTAAAGAAAACACACACTCATTGCAGGGCAGCTGTGGCTGTCTTGCTGAGCCAAACCATAACTGAGGAGACCCACTCAAAGAAAGTTCTGATGTAGTTTGGCAGACGATGAGCACCGCTGGGATTGACTGTACGGAGACTTCAGTGGAGAGGAGGAATTCATGCAATATATCTTCTTTGCCACTTCAAGACTGAGGATAAAATGTCAACTATGTTGAATCCCTGCCCTCCTCCCCTGGGACACATAGATGCGCTCTCATGCACATGCTGATGAGAAGTCTGGAGCCAGTTGTTTTCTCATGCCACAGCATCCTCCCTTCTGTTGCATAAAATGTCTTTTTACGCCACAGGCTCCCTACCTTTTAACCTTTGGCCTGGACTAGGGCAAGATCATTAAAACATATGCTGTACTTATTACTGCAATTGCAACGTTTCTGAGCTAAGCCAACGAACAGAAGAGGGGTGCAGGACAGAGAGTCATGGGACAAAGTCCAACACACTGACCTCTGTTTCTAACATTAATCCTTTAATACTATTTTTCTAACCAGAACTGCAACCTTTTTGTTAGTGTAGCACGAAGCCCACTGTCTGTGTGCAAGGCCGCCCTCTCCGGTTAACTACCTGACTCACAGCTCCTTCAGGCTTTAAGGTTCATTAAGCAGAAGGGACACGGGAGTCCATTCATGTAGCACAGTCATGGGCAGTGCAAAAAGCGATGTGACTACCCATGAGCCTTTATACCTCCCTGAGTGCCAAAGGTTGTGACATGCCTAGTTTAGGCTTGTACACACAAGTTGATGCTAAGTCTTGCAGAGAAGCAGCAAGCAAGTTGTCAGTTTTAGTCTAAAAAGTGAACAAAGAATTTGACTTTACAGAAAAAATCTTATCTTTCTTGGGAAAGCAAAACTGCAATGCTACATGTGAAATAAATACATAATTTCATGACAAGAACACTTCAATAAAGTATTTTTCACACTAGTTGGAAAAACCCAAAACACCTGCCAACATCTGGATGTTGAGTACAATGGGTAAGTATAAAATTGGCTTTTAGTACCTCAGAAAATGACTCTTTCATAGTTTTAAGTATTTATCAGCTACAGTTCTGAGTGCTTTTGATGGTAAATAACACCTGGGTGCACAACAATGCCAATTTTCAGAAAGGTCATAGCAACATAAACACACTTTTACAGACGGTAGTCAATGAAGACTGAAACTGATAGCAACAACCGAAGGATAGATAAGAAATTAATCATTTTTACCATGTGTAAACCAGTTGCCAGCTCCTGCTGTGTGGGATGTCAATAATGGCCTGATAAAAAAATAACAAACTAGTTTATTCCTCTCAAAAAGTGTACCCATCTTTGAAACAGCTGAAAAAGTGAAAATGAAAAGGGGTTCTAAAAGAAAATTATGACCCCAAACACTCAAAATATACACACAATGTTCTAAAGAGATATATGTTGGCCCTGCGATGGACTGGTGACCTGTCCAGGGTGTACCCTGCCTTTCACCTGAAACACTGCTGGGATA
>JBAMHW010000023.1:5957370-5972414 GCA_037177495.1 Rhadinocentrus ornatus | reverse complement strand
TATATATGGATGAACAACAAAACTTTTTTACATTTGTGTGACAACAGCATTTATCCAGAGACGTCATTATATTTTAGAGCTGGATATGTTGCCTCCAGGGCCACATCTTTCTCAGAGGAATCCATACTTTTTTCAACAAGCCAATGCAAAACCACATTATGCACACATCATAAAGAAATGACAGAGGAAGACGAGGGTGGTGGACTGACTTGTCCATAGTTACACATTTTTCAGATGTAATCTGCTATTTGAATAAACATTTGAACCGAGTTACGTTGTGTTGTATGGGCACAGAACTATACTACTGTCTTTGTAGCTGACTAAATGTTTGCTCTATTGTTTAAATAGTAACCTCCACTTCAAACCTTATGGTGATGTGAGCTTTGTGCAAAGTTTAACCAGTCCTTTATTGTTGATCCTAATATAGAGAGAAGCCTCGTGCATAATTCATATTTCAAATAGTCAGCAGAGCTTCTATTATTACATTTTACTGCCTGATTCTTTTCAGAAAGAGAGAAAAGATAGACACACCATGTCCAATCTGCATACGCACCACCTTAATTTACATACAGTCCCTCACATACTTTGTCATATCTCCATATTTCATTGTACACAGCGTACTATCAAATGCATTGTCCCATAGACTGTATTCTCTTTGATGTGAGAATAATCCACAGATAGAGGACTTGAATAAAACCTGACAAAGACACACAGAGGCCCTATTAGTCACTCAGCTCTGCTGCACATGTTGTGTGAGTATATGCAAGTAACAGAGAGGGAAATGGAGAGAAATCTGACCTTTGAAGGTCAGATTTTGGATTTGCAGTACGAAATTACAAAGATAAGCTCATCTGTGTTTCTACTTGTTGCAAACGTTGGCCTAGAAAAGCGTCTGGATTGATGCTGAAACAAATTATAGAGATAAGCTCGTCCTATCTACCATATGTTGCAGGTTGTCTTATCACAGTGGAGGACTTGAAGTCATCAGCTTTTAAGTGTGTGTGCATATGTGTGTTTGGAGAAAGACTTCTTTATGACCCTCTCCATTCTGCTTGGTCATGAAGACTTCCACAGAGGACGTGTAACTTAGGTAACATCATCATGAAGCAGCAGTTCACTACAGAAATAGCAGCAACACACACACACACACATACACACATGCACATTGTGTCTCATTGCCTGTCCTTTTAACAGAAAAATGACAAGCAATGTGTGTCAATAATACCATGATGCACAGCTTGTGCTCTCTGTCTTCTACTAACATAGAAACATCCACTGAGAAACACATCTGACACACAGGTCAAATCCACAGATTAAACTCTTTAAGGCTAAATAATTTTCAGTAATAATAATTAAAAATGTCCTCATTTGTTGCGAGGGATAAAAGGAAGCTTCCCTATAAACAATCTGTCATCTACATCAACAATGTATTTGTCAAGCTTTTCTCCTTTCAAAATAAGAGTTACGTGGCAGAATAACTTTGGTGCTCTGTGTAGCTCTTTACTATTTCCTGGTTCCTTAACCAATCATATGCGACTCCCCAAGGTTGCCAAGCAACAACTTGGAGTTTGGTATTTTATGTCGGCAAAAGAACCTGCAGTAATGTTGCTTTGGCCAAGTGAACAGTGTGTTTGTCTTTATAAACGCATGAAATTACTATCAAATTAATTTATTAAGTGAGACTAAAGGAAAACAGCCGCTGTGTGGCATTTGTTAATTAATGTAGCTTTTGTTTACACTCTATTTTATGCTAACATAAATTAGCGCATGAAATTAGCGCTAGCATTGCAAAGCATAGCAACTTACTGTGTGTGAATCATCTTCAGTCGTCATCATAATGTTTGCTGGTGCAAAGTTCTCCGTCCTTTATAGACTGTATATAAAAGAGCCGTCCTCTCACACCTGCTCGAAACTCTCCAAGGGGGAGGGAGGAAGAACCCTCTCCGTGTTTTTCTCTTTCAACTGCAGTTCTGATTTGAAACACTAGGTGTCAATGCTACTTATTTTGCCTTTAAATTTATTGAGAGATTTGCACCAATGTGATGCAAATTTGTTAAGTTTTTTTGGGAATCCTTTGGGAATCTTGTTGTAAGTTCAGTTGCTTCAAAGCCCCTTCAAAAACATGTAAAATTTCCATTTTAATGTAGTCTGTATAACAAAATCTGACTCGGGCAGCCTTAAAGTACATTAAATATGTGTGCATTTGAATTTCTGCCGCAAAGCAATGGTTGGGAAAGGGTGAGTCTGAATGACAGCTGTCTGTGTAGGAGGGTAAACACTTGTCAGGATGTATCAGTAAATTAGGGGGCTGACATATTTAAAACACCATCTTATGATGAAATGTAAAGGCCATGTTTTAAGACACAAATTCTCCTCATCTGCCATGTGAAAATGAGCAGTGTTAAAATTAATTTAATGAGATTTGAGCATGACAAATGTTCAAATGTACTGTTTTTGGGGCTAAAATGTCCAACAGGTTTATATTTCAGTACAACGTGCAGTGTTGTAGCAAGTAACGAGAATACAAAGAAAGATCTGTGGTGCACTGGGTCTATTTCTAGAGCTTTGAGATTTTTGATTCTTGGAACAGAGACATTGTGCATAGCTCCGCTCAGCAGGGGGGTTGATATTCGATGACAGGAGTGCAGAGCAACATTTCAGACGAGAGGCGACAAGTTTGCAAAATCCACCTTTGAAAGACTTGCTTATGTTTCCAAACTTTTCTGAACAAAATGATGCAGAGCAATCAACTGAGAAGGCACCAAAGGCTCCATAAGGGAAAGCATAGCTCTAAAAAAAGAATTAGCTAATTCTTATATTAGAATCTATCACGAACAGTGGAAAGCTATTTAAAACCTTGTATGTTTTTGTAGCTCCTTCACTCATTAGGAGACTTTCAATGGGTTGCTTTGCTGTGTCATAGGAAAAGGGTACAGACCACATGACAAAAATCTAACACAATGCAGCTGTACACATTGTTGATTTTCATGTCCCTACATAAACCAAGTAAAGCCAGCATGAAAAGGGTTGTGTGTTGTCCAAGTTGCATCTTTAGATGTTAATAATAGACTGGTTCTGTTAAATAAATGAATAAATAAGTAGCAACACTGCAAACACAAATTCCACTAAATTCTTTTTTTTATTGATTCAGTTAATTTGAAATAAGAGAATTGCAGAACCAAGTTCATTCAACTCGAGTATCAGACCTACTCAAATAATCTAGTTTCTTTTAAATAAAGAATCTGATTAACTGACTCATTTTAGTGGAAGATCATCCAGCTGTGCAAAGGCTCCTAATTCATTTAGCAGGAATTGAACCTTTTATGATTGCTACCCTATGAATGTGCAATGTGCTTTACTGCCTGTGTTGTGTTTACATTTAACGTTGTTGGGATGTTTTATTCTCGTCGAAGGATAAAGGGGTAATAAGTGGAAATTCATCATTTCTAGATTGGAGGAATTAAAACATTGCTATGTGAAGAACTAAAGGTGTAATTTAATCTAGCATGACATTACACACTGTGTCTCTGTGTTGATCTCCAGCCCTTACCAGCCGGTCCGGCCGCTCACGTGAATCGCCACCTCCTCCCTCCTTTCTCCTCCCTGTAAAAGGCTTCAGCCAGCGAGCAATGGCAGCACATATTTTTGACCCGAAATGACAGAGAGCTGAACGAAACGTTCACCAGAAGACAACAAGTATCCGATATAACCTTAAAAAACAACGGTTGTTGGCGAAGAATGTGTGGGATAAAGAAAGAGACATAACCCGGACTAACATTGGGCTTGTATTAGAGGAGAGCACTGCGAGAGCTAAAGGAGCTACAGTTTGACTTGTAGATAGCTCTTCTCCTAGACAGGTAAGCAGCATCACAAATGTCATAAGTTACGAAGTGGCACCAACCACCACCACTAACATAACCGGAAGAGTTGCTCAAATAGTTGAAGCAAAGTTTCAGAACATTATGTAACATTAGCACTTCCTTGTAGACTACAGTGGTAAGTTGAAATGTGTAGTTATAAAACATTATTTTCAGTTAGGGAAGTAAAACATGAACATGAAGTTACTTTTGGAAAATTCTAATATTTAATTAGAAATAACTTGAATCTTTTAAGTTGACGTCCCAAGAAAATAAATCAGTGATTCAGATTCTTTATTTGAGTTTAAATTAAGTAAAGTAAAGTTCAGGTAAATTAAATAAAATATTTGCATTATTATTTTTCAGTCAATGCAAAAGTATTAGATTATCTTATTTTTTTTAGATTGAGCCACAGCAAACTGCGTCAGGGTTCACTTGTAAGTGAACTGAGACCGCTGCTTCTTTGGGAGTCTTACTGCTCCAAATGAACTGTATGATCGGTGAAAGTGGACCAGGGGCCGTATAAAGTGGACCAAACAGCATTGGTGCAAAAGTGCCCTCTGTCTCTGTTGACAAGGGTCAACATTGCACTGATTTTTACTGGCTGGAGAGAGCTCAGAGATGAGACAGGAAGCAAGACAGATGCTGATATAACCAGCACTATAAGATGAATTAAAGTGTCAAAATCTGCCAAAGTTCAGAAAGTGAACCAAAGAGAGGAAGCTACATAGGACGTGTTGTAGTGCAACATGTCAGCCATCTTGCTGCCTCTCCTGCTGCTGATACCAGACAGATTTTGGTAAAATGAGCCATTTTTGGTCCTGGAAAATCAATGAGCCGAAATTTTCTTCTTTCTTCTTGGTCAGTTTTTTTGGGGGGGATTCCAAAACAGCATAACATACCGTTCATTTTAAACAGCTCATAAATTATTCACCCACTAAATTACGCTAAAATCAGAATTCACAAATTAAAACATTCATCTAATGGAAATTTCAGCGTTTTGTGGCGTCACGAACGACAACATGCTGGGTGACAGAAAGATTGTCTTTATTGTGAATGTAAAGAAAAGCACAGACTTCAACCAGCTCACCATACATTAGACAAAACACCCCCCTCCCTCATTTTATTTTATTATTTTACAAAACATTTACATCTAACAGTGCCTCACTCTACAAAGACATGACGCAATTATAAAAGAAACCCTCACAGAACATCGGTGATCAAACTACCAGAGCAACCTTGGCTGGTATTAAACCAGCTGTGTGGATTTAACTCTGGCTGGCAGATTTAGTTCCTAACTATTTAACTTTACCTCAGCTGTTATGCATGCCTCTCCACTGTCATTACCACATCAGATCCCTCATATTCAGGCCAGTAGTCTCTGTTTGACAATCTAAGTTACATTCATTAATATGGTTACACTGCATGACCGTCTCAACTACTTCAGAACAAGCAGACTGCACGGTTTACAACAGTAAGATCTGTGTTACTAAATGACGAATGTACAGATTAAAATCAGCTAGACAGTTGATAACAGTAGCAGGGTAGTGACAATCTGATGCATTTTGCATATTGTTTTCCCTACAATTGTGAAAAGTAGCATTCAGGTTGACATGGATTCATGCAGATGTGCTAACACTGTAGGGTTTTTATCACATGCAAGACTTCAAACACTTTGTTATCATGTTGTTTGATACATTTAGTTGAATCATACTTAGAAATTCCAAGCAAAATAAAAAAAAGACCTTTTTAGCTGACATTTTTACAACAAGTGTGCCATATGTCTATTCATGAAATCAAAGCCCTTCCTGAGTTAAAAATTTTGCCTTTAAATGCTCTACTATCACTGAGTTGTAGAATCTTTAATGCTGATATTTATATTTCTGGATATTGAATCAAATTATTCTTTTACTGACATTGTTTATAACTTGTCTTTCTTTCCAAAAGCAGTATTGAGATATCTGATATGGGATGGTAATAATGAGATCTTAAGTTTGTGTGGTGAATTTAGTTAGCGGAGCAAGGCTACAACTCTGTTTAGGATAAATTTTATTTTTTTTAAACTAGACGATTATTTCTAAATAAGTTGCCATCTATCTTCCTCTACAAACCGCTCCCACTCCCCTCCACATCTTCAACTTCGACTGAGCGCTTGCGCAGCACAGAGTTTCCCTTCCTGCCAACCTTGGGCTGCACGGCCAGCTTGGCCTTGCACGGAGCTCGGTACTGAGGTAAGCCGGTTTTGGTGGTATCCAGCTCCTCTGGGTCATCCTGCTGGGCCCTAAGGGCGGCGATCACATCCTTGTCCGAGGGACTGAGAGTGAGGCAGCCGCAGGGGCGACCCTCTGCTCCGAAGTCTCCAGCTTCTCCGACTTCCTGTGGGTCATCCTCCACGGTCATGAAGGCATCACCCCACAGGCTCTCGCAGAGATCCCTGCCATGCTGGTACATCTGTGGACATAAAAATCACACACAGAAAATTTAATGTGATGGGGAGAAAAAAATGGGGCAATTTCTGACTTTCATCAAAAGGTCACTAAAGTCAATTTTTATGTCGATGCCATCCTGTATCTGCACTGAATTAAATGGACTGCATCTATTGTGTAAATTACATATGTAACTTTAAAAAGCATGCAAAAAAACAAACAAACAGACATATAAATGTTTAATTTAGATGATTGGGATTATTATCTATTTTCTGTGCTGCAAACAAATTGCATGTACATAGTTATGTAACTACAACTGACCTGAGCTGTTTGCTTGTCCCTGACGTGCTTTTATAAAAGATTAAAAATCCTAATCTTTCTTGATTAAAAAAAGGTTAAATAAAGAATCACCATTTGCAACATGCAAATCTCAGGGTAGCATTAAACAACTTTGAGGTCAGTTTAGCTTCAACACTAAGAACACCTGCGTGGGTACACCTGCCTTTACTCTATAACAATTCAATTGATTAAGCTGAGCTGTTTAATTGTATTAGAGAACAAATATAGTGGTATGAATGATAATCAAGGAAATATTAATAGTACTTATAATGAAGTGCTAAACTCATCATTAAGTTGTGGTCTGATGTTTCACCATCTCCTTGTCATGTTTCACCGTACTATCCTGCACCTTGCTTTGCAAAACAAACATCAACTAAAATAATTTATTTTGCCCTTTCAGGTCGGCTCTGGCCTTGAAAAACAATTAGACTCTCCCATGTGTTAAAGGGGCCTGCCAGCACCTGACAGCTGATCCCGCCTTTGTCTGCCTCTGCTGCTCCTCTCACCTCATCTACACCAACCTTGAATTTAAATCAAAAGGCACGACCACGAAAAGCTCAAGTTAGTGTCTGCAAGGCTTCCTCTTACATCTCTGACATGCTCCAGAGAGCAGAGAAAGATGTAACCTAACCAGATCGGATATTCCCAGCACCTATTCTGCTGTTTTCTGTCACTGTATTTATTACAGTGCTCAGTGTGTGTAAAGTAAAGCTTTGAGAAAAACTTTATGGTTTATGCAGCATCAGAAATTCACTTTAATAGGACATGTATGCAGATTTAAAAAGATGATACATGAGTGCAAAAAAAGCTAATTGCAGTTCAAGCTATTAAATTGGAAATAGTTAAGAAAGCAAATCAAACTTCCTTTTTTTAAATCTTCCCTTCAGTTTTTAAAGCTGTAAAATGTGGAAGCTTGTTTGAAGGACAAAGAGGATGACAGTAATTTCTCTCAACTATATATGCTCTCTGTTTGACACTCAGACTTATCACATTGGCCCAAGAATACACACAGGGGTATAACACACAAATATTTTCGTCCTTCCTCAGGCAGACATGGTTTGCTGCCAGAGTTAATTCACTGCAAGCACAAGTGGCTTTAGATGACATGCTGTGATCGAATAAGGGAGACAGAGATGTTTCCTGCGGCTCTGTGATGTCCTTCCTTTCCTTATCTTACTTAATTCTGCCTCTCTGAAACCTGTTACACTGCAGCGGAGAGAAGCAAACTGAGTAAAGAAATGACAGCCCAGTCTATCTAGAAACTGTAATATATATATATATGAACCACAACGGCTTCAAACTAATGGCTGTTATTTGTAAAATAGTAGCATATTGTGAGGCCATTATGTTCTGTTCAGCATTTTTCATGTGAAATGAATCTGAGGGCATGAATATAAAAATATAAAAATATTACAATATTTTGAAACTAGCCTAGTATAAGCAAAAAAAAAAGAAAAAAAAAGAAATTACATAGAAAAGTCTGCCCTTGTGTCTAATTTATAGTTGTTACTAAAAAAAACAACAAACAACAACAAAAAAACAACATTTTGGTAAGTGGTTGTTGCAACCAATGAGCATTAAACTGTGTAGTCTGTGACAAATTTCCTGAACCTAACCATGCTAATGGTTTAAACTGGTTCAAATTGTGACCATTAGCAGGTGGAGTAAAGTAGAAAAGTAGATATTCATAAAGTGCAGTGAAAAAAGAAACATGAAACAATGGTAGAAAGATTTATGCAAGACAGGACATGAATCAATAATGTTTTAGCGCCATTAGCCTCAAACAGACATGAGCTTTTGTCTTCAAGGGTGGCAAGAGTGGAAAGCGTGGGGATTTAAACTGTATCACATAAGAGAACTAAAGTTTTTTATTTTGTTTTTTTAGCTATTGTACAAACCTAATTCCAAAAACCTGAGAAGCTCTCTGAAATGCTGCTGTTATCTCCACTGATGTTACTGACTTTTTGCCAATTTTTTAAACTTGTTAGTAAGATATATCCTGTTCAGTGTCTTTAATGGCCTCTTTGGCCACCTTCCCCTGCTCCTTTAATATAGACATACAATTTCTCCCATTTCTTGTGAAAAGTTGCTCTGGTCCTCAGGCAGAAAATAATTTTTTCCATTGCCATTGCCACCATTAAAAGGAGGGGAGAATGTCAACACCGACAAAAGGAGGTGAGATAAAGAAATTGATTGATACAAAATGGCTTTCGGGTTGGGAGTGGCTGGTGTCCCACCAATAAAATACATAATAGTCTGTAAAGACTATTATACTGTGTTGCTACATCAACACAAATGAAAATATAAAATGTCCCCTGTGGGATATGAGCTCAGGTCTTGTGCATGGGAGACGGATGCCCTGTCAACTGACCTATCTAGCCAAATTAGGCATTGTTGCGACAAATTATTTTAAGGTGGAGACTATGAAAGACCTGGACAGCCTGAAGACAAAGACCACCAAGACAGATAAAAAAGAAAACACTGAGAGAATGTTAATCATTAAAACATCGATAAAAAAGAAGCTATTTAAAGAAACATATGATTAAATATATAGACTTGCCTTTATAATATAAATTGTATTACCCCCCTAAAAAATCTAGCATCAATGGCTAGTAAATTTAGTAATTAACCAAGCACATTGGTCCTGTTTGTGACCAACTAAAAACTAAAACCATGAAAGTGGACATCATCATGACTTAAAGAGAGGAAATTGACGATTCAATCTTAAGCTTCATCTCTATAGGGAACAGGGTGAAGCAACCATGGACAATTTTTGAGCCTATATAAAAAAGAAAAGAAAAAAAAAAAAACATGCAAAATTTCAAGCAGTTGACCAAAATAGATATTTTACAATATGTAATTAGACTGTTAAAAAATAAACAAAAACATCAATTCCTTCTTAGAGTGCTCACAAACAACACAACTATACATTTGTGGTGGTTTTTAACTTTAACAGAGATGGCTCCAAGACTCTCCCAATATTGTATCTTTAATATCTGTCAACAGATGCTAATAATATTATAAAAATAAAACATGCAGTTCATAGTATTGCATCAAAGCCCACAGGTTAAAGTTATCTTAATATTTTAAATTGTAAAAGAAAGTAGATAAATATATGTACTCAGAGGTAATACTGTATATATTTCTATATATTTATTAGCTTAGGCAGCTTTTTAGGAATTGGCATATTATAAATATTGTTATAATAAATTAGACTAAACTGAATTTCAATGGATTACTATGACTGGGATTAAAGCGGACTGATTATGTCCTGTTTTAATGTATGTTAATTGAATTGATTGCATTTTATTCTGTTCCTGTAAGATGACCTTGAGTGTCATGAAAGGCACCCAGAAGTAAAATATATAATTATAATCATCATTATTATTATTCGAACTGGCCTGTAATGAAATGAGTTGATTAATTAATCCACTGTATATAATACTATAAGATGGGAAACAATATATGAGATTAAACCAGAAAATATAAAGTGTGCTACATAGCTTCTTTCTCAAAATATATATGAATTATATGCATCTGTCAATTAAAACAAATTAGAAAATAAATACTTTTTTTCCTTTCGATATCAGGAAACATTAAAGAGCTGAATAACAGTCTTTTTTTTTTTGTTGTTGTTGCAGTAGAAAGAATCATGTTGAGTAGTTTCTGAAATCAGCAAATCAAATGTTTTCTTTACTTTCTGGTAAATGCTGGATATGTAGCTACAAGCTGTATTTTTATTAGGAACCTAAGTCTTCCACAGTATTCATTAGATGCAGATTAGACTGTTTGCAGATGCAACCTCTTTCCCACAAAATCAGAGGCAGAGAGATAATCCAAATGCCGAGATAAATCAGACTTTGGATGGCTAAAATGTAGCCAAGGACTACATAAAAAAGAGATTGAAACAGAGAGTGCCCATAGAGATGTTTGCATGCAGAGGATGCATGGCTAAGTGTGTCTTTAAATATATTGAATTGATGTTATGCATGTTGTCATCTACTGCAGTCAGCATCTTACACACATACTCCCATCACGTTAGATGGAGTTGTGGGAGGTTTTAAAGTGATGCCAGCCAGAGTTATGTCAGGTTTTTTTTCTTATGCAGCACGTCTAAAGTGAACTCAAGTGCTTTAGTTCTAACAAGAAAGAAGGCCTCTGTGAAATCCCCCTTTTCTACTGGCAAGAGAGAAAAGGAACAGCATTACTGCTGTGAGCACCAAAACACAGACACTTGTTTGCACCCTCTCTAAAAGAAGTGGTTTATTGAGGTTTCACTTTCTTCTAATTGTATTCAGGAGCCATTAAAACACTAATTTCAGGGTCTACGACAGCATTAGTGGTGCCCTACAAGAAAATGGGCCAACATAATCACTCTCAAGTAGACCTTGAGAAACACACAAATATTTGTCTTTTATCATCCAATATCCAGCAGTCCTAAATAAATTTGATATCTGTGGATGTGTAAAATAAAGAGAAAGAGATGAAAGAGTAGTGGAGATAAAGAGGAGAGGAGAAAACATGGAGAACAAGAGGAAGGTACCCACTCCTATCAGATTGGCTGTCATGGGGTGATGCGTGAGAGTTAGTTTGCTGCAGGCCTCAGCTGCACACCAGCCTCTTCTGTCACTCTGCTTCTTTTTAAATCACCCAGCTGGCCTCTGCCCAATGAACCTTGGCCAAAGTCTTTCACAGTGCCGCCCTGTGCTGTTAACCCTTCAACACCCACCAGCCTCATTACCACACAGTTTCAGACCCTCTACCTGCAGCATGAAACTCAGATCACAGATATAAGTGAGGTCACTCACAAGGAGGACTTGAACCAATGACTTGTCCTCTGCTTGCCGGAAAATGGTAGTTTAGCTGTGAAAGTAATCTGCTAACATCTTGCAAGTAAGCAAGAGCTAGTAATGTTCCACCAACTAAATCATAGCTAAAACTCTTTGTTTTAACTATGATAGTGATTAGTTAGCTAACATGCTAATATTTTGTATGGTGGAAAACATGCTTTATTATCAAGTAAGCTATATATAGTCACGAAATTGGTAATCCTAACATGCTAATATCTAACAAGTGTGACGAGTATGATGTTCACTATCAGATTAGCTTGTAAGCATGCAAAAATTTGCTTATTAACCCGGAATATCAAATACAGCAACTGCTGACTGAAATTGTAGTCTGCTTACAACTTGCTAAGGTAATTTAAAAAGAGCTAGTAAAGTGCCACCCAATGAATAATAGCTAAAACTCTTTATAAGTTTTAGCTATTATTCAGTTGGTGATTAGCTTTGATTAAGTTAGCTAACTTGCAGAAATATAGCATTTTGGAAAACGGTAAAAAAGACCTTGTTAGCATTGTTGCAAAGGTGATAATGCTAACAAATTTAACAGGTGTGATGCAGTCACTGTCAGTTACAATGTTACAATATGCTTATTAGCGTTAGATTTCAAATAAAGCAACCACCCATAGAAACATTGTAAGCTTTGCAGATCCAAGTACTAAACTAGTAAAAACAACATGGCAGTTACAATGTAGTCATAGTAACGTAAGGGATAATGCCCAACGAGGTGTCCATTATCATAAATTAATGGACATCGTGGATGTGTTGCTTCTGCGAAGTCCAGTAATTTATGATAATAGACACCTCGAAGGGCATTATCCTGCTTATACCATAGTCACTTATGAAAGAAATTAATATTAAATCAATTATTTATATGTTAATGTTGTTTTTTACTGTTAAAATCAAAAGTTTTTTACAAGAAGCGGCTGGGTGGACTATTTATTATCTCTCGTTGTGACGTGTTGCCAAGGTAACTGGCTCTGACACAGAATCTGCAGCTCGTTCGGCCACAGTTATGTTACATGATACAAAGTATAATTTCAGAGGGCACATGCAGCTCTTACAGCTTGTGTGTGTCCAGAGGTTGATGCAAAATTTGGTTTCAAACAGTCAAAGTCCACAGATAGTTTCCTAAATCGTTCAATAAGCCTGCAGGCTGCTCTCACAGCAATGCCCATTCACAGACGTGATCTGGCGTGTCTCCAACGTTTAGCCAGTGCAATAATTAACAACAATAAGGCTATTTGACCAGAAATGTTTTGATAGCTGTCCAATAACACTTTTTAATGGACACCCTAAAGCCAATCAGAATCGAGTATTCACTCAGACCATGGTATAAAAAGAATTAATCCTAAATAGATACTGAAGTTACAAGTTTTTAATGCTAGCAAGTCTTGGTGGACATATAGACTGCTCTCTGTGTCTGCTTCAAACATTTAAAGTATTTGATCTCTGTGGGAACACACACAGAAAATAAAAACAACAAAAACTTATAAACAACAGATGTATTAAGCTACAGCGTACCTGCTGATACTGAACGCAGGTTCCAGTGCAGTTCTGTCCTCTTGGGTCTCTGGCCCAGTTACGCGCGCATGTCATGTCCATTCTGCAAGCATCAAACCTGAAAAAATATATCTTAACTTAAAAAAAACGGAAATGGCAAAATGTCAAAATTGGGGTAATTTGGGTCTTCTGTATCTCTTTAGAGTTCGATTAGAAGAAGAAAAGGTTGCCACTATCATGTCTTTACAGCTACAACCAACAGCTGAATAGCAAAGGCCTGTATGAAGAGAGACAGTGTACTCTCATTTTAAAAATACAGAAAGGAAATCTGGCAAATGAGACAAACTGGCAGATTCTCAAAACAAGAAAAAGGAGAAGACAAATGCTGTATTCTAGATTTTTTACACCACTTTAACCTTGGATATGTCTTTGCATTGGCTTCTATTTTCTGTCTACTGCACAACAAACCTGTGGCTGGCAACTCTGTACTTCTGCAACACTGACATTCTTGGTTGATAAAATAAAGAGCATAAGAAACTGATCATCTAAGGTAAAATCCACAATAATTTCTTTCAAAACATTTGAAGTTTGAGTCGATTACTCGATTTGGCATGGTTATGATTCACATGCAGGAACCCTATGCAAATTAAACTATTTCCGTTAGGCTTCAGCACTTCAAACTTTTCTATTTGGCAAGGCTGATGTGATTTTATGAGGTTATGTGGAGAAAAATGGGCTGTTTTTAGACTTCAGATCTTGCATATTTTATGTCTTACAGGTTTTAATTATTAGATTTTCTTCAGTTTAAGTGGAGTCTGTGCAAAGCTAGTCTAATATGCTGCTGAAAACAAGCATATTCGTCCAAATATCAAATTAATCTTTCAGAAAATGTATACACTAATACACTGTATATATACAAACATATGTTTAACTAATGAGAGCTCACTAGCTATTTTTTATTTCTGTCAATACCACTCAGAAAAAGGATTTGTCTAATCAAGCAGAAATCCCCAGTATGTGTTGACTTTCTCTTTCATTTCCAACTGTGGCTCTAGCTATGGTCTTATCTGCATCATACAGTTTGATGCTGGGCACTTTGTTTTGGGACTGAATGCTGTTGTTACACAAGATAAGAATCTGCTTTTGATAAGATAAGAGGTACTCCTTTTGATTTAGCTTTACTTGGCAGTGTGGAAGGGAGTCTCACCAATCACGGCAGAAGCTGTGGCAGAGTGGCACGGCCTGGATGTAGGAGCGGCGATGAGGATGAGGCCAGCGGGACGCATCAGGGGAGCATCGGTAAAAACATGACACACGCTTCAGAAAACCCTCACACCTGAGGAGACAGAACCAGTCTGAATCAACATGTGGTACAATACAACTGAGCTTGTGTTCAATCTCTTACTGATCCTTACTCAGCATAGCTGGCCATGGCCAGTAGGTAAAAATAAATAAGTAAAGATAAGGAGAAATAGTAGCTGCATGCTATTATTATGCATATGTATCCAGGTTGAGCTATTTTTACTTTACTGTCAAGTTTGCAGTTGGTCTTTGTGAGTTTTTAGCATTTTTAATTTATTATGGGAGCTGGGAATGACGTCACATCTGAGTTCATTGCATTCCAGTTGGAGTTTGGTAAACCAGTTGGATTTGTGCAGAGTTGTGCCAACGGATATGGCGAGCTATCATTAGCAAACCAAGCTGATGACAAAGCATTAGGTTGTATTTTGCACATTAAAACAGTACGAATGTGTTTGCTGATAGAGGTTGGACAGGAACATGTCTGGGACTGATTTAATTAAACACAATCATACAGAACGACTAATAAACTGTTAATTTCTACATTATTACTTTCTACATGAAGAGCAGCCATATTAGATCTTCAAGTCAGGGCTGAGACTCTGCAAACTTTTAGAATTGAAAAAATCCTAGTTGTGGTAGCCTTCTAGCTGAATTTTCCTTCTGGCTACTCAGAAATTCAGATTTCCAAGTTCAGATGGAATGTCACCTCTAACAAATGTGGTGTTTGGGGGGGGGGGGGGGGGGGGGGGGGGGGGGGGGGGGGGGGGGGGGGGGGG
>JBAMHW010000023.1:5943389-5957270 GCA_037177495.1 Rhadinocentrus ornatus | reverse complement strand
GAAATTCAGATTTCCAAGTTCAGAGGGAGTGGCACCTCGAAAAAAGATCATCTTGAACCCCCCCCCCCCCCCCCCCCCCCTCCTTTTTTTTCTTTGTCTTCACCAACTACATAATGCACACTTAACAGATCTAAAGCATGGCGCTTGGTATTGTGGAAAGTTAGTCTTTAAATATTCTTTTCTGTGAGGTAATAGACTGATTTGACTCAGATTACTGGTGAGAGTAGGAGTGAACTAAAAGGATGAATTCATAACAAACCATAAGCCAAAGGACAATGAAAAAATGCTGTGAAGAGCAGTCAAATTTAATGTCTCATCCAGTAGATAGGATTTATAATTAAAATAAAAAACACCATTGATAACGGAGCACTTAACTCTCAGACTGCAGATTTATTTGTGGTTAGTAAAATCTCTCAAAAAACCTTAATTCAACAGGCCCCTCTCTTATTAAACCAGCCAAAAAAATTGGGTTCAGGAAGAAGACACCCAAATTAGGCATAAAACTTTCCTTGTTTATAAAGTTTTAGTGCTGACTGCTGGGGGACATTACCTGATACATCGAGCTCTTTATTCTCTCTAAATAAATATATGACATTATTGTTGTCATTAATTAGTCCCTTTCTTTTTCTTTCTCAGCAAGTATGCTTGGTTTAGCGTTACGGAGCTCTTTCCTGTCTTCTCCATCAACAACCAATGGAAGTAGAGGGGCATCTTTCCCAAGTCTGGTTCTGTTAAAACCAGTTTTTTTCTCCACTGTTGCCCACCATCTTGTGCATGCTCAGGATGGGGGATTGAATTGATGAGATTAGCCAGGCAGCATTTTTTTTTTTATTAATTGGCTTCTATGAAGACAGATATAGATCAAACTAATGTGGCTCATGTGATGGATTTGTTTTACTTCAACTACAAAGAATTGGACTGTCTGTAAAAATGCCTTGAGCTGACTTTGTTGAGAATTGGCACTAAACAAATAAAGCTGACTTTAGCTGAATTGAACTGTAGTAATTTTAAGCAATATAAGAGCACATAAAGGATGGGTGAGACTCACTCAGTGCTCAAAGGCCCACACTTGTCCCAGGGTTCATTCTTATTGCTGACAGAGGGAACATGGGCGATGTCCTGGATGTCTTCTTCGGTGCAGCAGCTATCTGCAGCATCAAGGATGACAAAACATTTCAGTTTCTGCCTGTCATCGGATTTGGTTTCATGTTGTCAACAGTTCTGGTAATGATAATTCAAAGCAAACGCTTACTGTCAGCATACAGTCCACACTCAGTCAGGTGCGGCTCTGGGCTGGGCGTGGCCTTGTGCTTTCCATCTTGAAGACACACCCCCTCTGAGTGTGTTCCGCCAATCAGCACAGCCGCCAGGTAAATGCAAATAGATAGTAGAGGAGGAGACATGACAGCCATCTCTGCAGAAAGAAACAGGTTAAGAGAGGAGTTCAGCACAATGGACAGCTACCTGTTAGTCACGTAGGATAATTACATTGTAACAAGCGTATTTGGGGTGTATTTGATCTAAAACGTGAATCCAACTTAATTATTTTGGTTAGTAATAACAACTTACTTTTGACTCATGGGAATGGGCATATTTAACAGGAGTAGACTGATGTGATTGTTACCATATAAATTTGAGTTATGTGCTTTACTTCCTGTGTTACATTTAGAATAAAGTTGTTTGGATGTTTTGTTCTGTTTGAAAGTTAAAGTTGGCCCGTAAGTGTGGAAGACTACACATGAACACGTGTTCTCAGGTTCCAACACTTACACGCTGTAGTAATGTACTTTTAGTGACAAAATACCGTGACGCAATTAAAGTACTTCTTTTACATGCTATATAAATAGTATAATGTGATTATTAGGCTGCTTTTAGATTAGTCAAATATTTTATTTTGATATTAAGCCAGAGTAATTCGAATTTCTTTATTTTATTTTAAACTAAACAATTTGAGTAAGGCTGACTTAAAGCTGTTGTGTTGAATGAACTTAACTGAACTAAGATCAGCTTTATTTAATCACTTGTTACCAATGGAAGCAAATCATTAAAGTCGGTTTAACTATTCTCTTTTTACAGGGAACAAGCTGCAATTTAATACAACATGACATCATTATAAAGACTTAAATGAAAAAAGGTCAACCTAACAGGAATAAAGCTGCTTTCATGCCTCCAGAAACACAAGCAGGCTGGGCTCTGTGTGTGTTGACCTACTAGAGGGTGAGCCTAATTAGCCCGGACTGAGGCCCCGTGCTGAGATGCACGACATGCGTAGTCGTTAAATCTGACCGGTCGATGTGTGTCCTAACCTACATAGCGCGACTTAAACAAATCTGTTGACCGTGGCCGCGTGGCCCCCCAACGGGTCCGGGGTGGCCCTAATTTTACACAGAGCCGCTGCTTCTTAAAGGCAGAAAATGTAGTAAGATTATTATTATAAAGAGGTTATGATCGTATCTCTTAAACACAAGGAATTTATAGCGCAGTCTTCTACTAATGAAATGATGAGTTTACAGTAAATCACGCAATTTGGTGCATATAGGACAACAGAATAATTCACATGTGCACGGAAATGTGTGATCTGCGATAAAATAGTAAAATTAGATATTTTAATAAAGATTAAACAGGAGATTTTAAAGTTAAGACGATTTTTAAAAGCTCCAACTTACTGCAAACGTTTATAAGCGCAGTTGCGTGGGAAGGTTTTCATTAGTGAGTTTTACTGACCTCAAGACCTCAGCTATAGGTATTAACATTTCCGTTTTTTAATTTAATCCACTGAACATGTAGTTTTAGCTTTATGGTAGAATCTTAAATGTCTCTTAGTATAAGGTTTTGTTTTGTTTTGTTTTGTTTTGTTTTAGCGTCGAATCAGGTTCACGTTGCGGCTGTTTTGTACCTGTTAGTGGGAAAAGACACTGCTCTGTGCCGAATAGTTTCCTCTTGCTGTTTTACCCTCGCGTTGCTGTGGATTTAGCGGCTGCGCGTGGTGCTCCGTGCTCCGGTGTCCTCCTCGCTCTGTGTCGCTGTCTCTGCGTCTGTCTGCTCTGGCTCTCTGCTGCCCCGGGCCACTGCTCGCCACTTTGTCACCGGTTTACATGAAGGACATTTCAGTCTCTTCCACCAGGCACCTCACCCCCTCCATCTGCCACACGCTGGGAAGCTCTCTCTCTCTCTCTCTCTCTCTCTCTCTCTCTCTCTCTCTCTCTCTCTCTCTCTCTCTCTCTCTCTCTCTCTCTCCTCCCTCCCTCTCTCTCTCCTTCTCTCTTGCACGCACATACACAATCCAGCAGAAGAGACCTGGCTCCCTTCTTGTTAATCTCCCAATAGGATGTTTACCAAATCCTCCTTGTTGACAGCTTTCCTTCCACCTTCCAAGTAATGCTGTGGATGAAAACACTGAAATTAGATTTGTCAAATTGATTTAAAGTTGAAACAACCTAAACATTTTGAGGCTTTGCCCTTCATTTGCAGAGGCTAAAAGAAAAACAGGTGGTGCTGAGTTGCACCTGTCCTCCCCCAGCTCTCTATCCATCCACTCACGCACACACACACTAAGGTCAGGGCTTTTTTCAGATGACAGGGTCAGAGCAGGGTATTGCTGAGATTTAATACTGTATGATATGCTGAGGACAGAGAACACAAATCTCTGCAGAACAAATCGCCATGAACTTGCTTGGAAGCTGCAGCTTGCTGCATAGACCCTTCCTCTTCTAAAGGCAGGGCATGGTTAAGCACCTGTGTTACTGGATGCAAGTTGGTCAAGACTGCTAAGCATGTCATCGATTCTTCTGGAAAACAGTTCAGACATTCATGTTTGCTCAACGACTACCCTGAAAGTGCAGAACATGGTCTGTACTGTGTTATGTGGACACAGGAGTTGTTTGCCTACTGTGTGTATTATTGTTCCTGGCTTTTAATCTAACCTCCCCTTGGACCTGTTGTGCCAACCTAATCCCTGGCTGGGTGCATCTCTCTCTCTTTCTCTCTCTCCTTCTCTCTGGCTCTCTCTCTCTCTCTCTCGCTGGCTGTGAGTGCCCTCTCAAGGCTTTTGGCCATAAGAGCAGATGGAGAGCGTCTTGTGGCCTAGATACATCCGCCTCAAACCAAGGCTGTGAAATTGGTAACATGTCTTAGACATGATTGGTTTTGGCAACAAAAGCGTGCAGCTAGGGACAGGAAGGGAGCAGACAGATTGGCCATCCAATAAACACACAGACTGAGTACGGTTTACATGGCCTCAGTGGAGAAACAAGTCAGATACGCACTATTTAACCTGGAGGAGTAAACGAGGGCCCTCTTGGGCCCCGCTTTCCACCAGACTGTTTCATAACTGCTGAGGGTCATCACCACAGAGCACTTTATTTCTAGGGATGAGTGCGCAGAAGAGAGAGGCATGCGGACAAACAGCTCTTCATCTGGTAATTAGAGGAGGAATAACGATATCCTTTGTGCAAGTGCTATTCAGGGAACCGAGGGAGGGAGTACAAAACAGGCCAAAAGGACTATCTGTGCACCCTCATCCTTATTAACAGGGTTTGGTTGTTTCTGTTTGAGGTTCAGACTGACCTTACTGCTGGCCTGCAGTTACCTACCACCCATCCTTGTTGAGTCAATAACTGGTTAGTTTCTTTGATTTGTTCCACTGACCCATTTCTTCAGGATGGCAAACAATGCAGTGACTATTGTAGCAGAAGCAGAATAAAAACTGTTAGTGTACTATTTCCATTCATGACTTCTTTTGAAAAGCAGGATAAAGAAATGTGAATCCAGCACATTTCCTGTAGTTAACTGGGAAGCAAATAAACTACGTAGTGTCTCCAGAGGGAGGCGGTATATTGCTGGGGTTTGTAATTCAGTAGAAGTAGCAGAGGTGGAAGTAGAAGTAGAACAGAAGTAGAAACAAATCACAAGGACAAAACAACTGTGGTAAATACTTCTATGCCTCTTTTATTGTTTATCACAAGGGTGGCCATTGTTGGTCCTCAAGAGCTACAGTCCTGCAGGTTTTTCAAGTTTCCCTGCTCCAGCACACCTGACTCAAATTAAATGGATTTAACAGCCTAATAGGATCTGCACAATGACTTATTAGTTTAAGTCAGGTGTGTTGGAGCAGGGAAACATAGAAAATCTGCAGGATTGTGGCTCTTGAGGACCAACGTTGGCCACCCCTGATGCATCAAGTCTTTACAACAAAGTAAAAAACCAACTCACACCTGACAAGACCTTTTTTTTCTAAATTAGAGAAGTCTTTTTAAAATATTTACATATTCGTTTGCAATTTTAAGTCGCAGACATTCAAATGAAAAATTACTATTGATTTTTGAGGAGAGAAGCAGAGAGAAAAGAAAACACTTAACAGAAAAGTTTTTAAATAACTTAAATCCATAAAGGTTATTTGTATGGTGGTCTCAAGGTGAAGGACATTAAACATAATGCAAAACATAGATTCTTACCAGTTTTCCAGCAGGTGCGTTTGGCTGCGTTTTGCTATGTACGATTTCTTTCCGACCTCTGCAGCCGGTCAATTCTAGCTGGATCCACGAGATCACAAAATCAAATTGGGGATTCTTGTGATTTTCCACTTCCAGGATAAATATCTCATAGTCCATGAAGTTGACTATACGTACAAATGTTATTGGATTGATTGATTAATGACCACACAGATTAATTGATAGTTTTATTGAGAATTTAAAGTGAAAATGTTGGTGTTTGT
Source organism: Rhadinocentrus ornatus (assembly GCA_037177495.1). NCBI lineage: Eukaryota > Metazoa > Chordata > Actinopteri > Atheriniformes > Melanotaeniidae > Rhadinocentrus > Rhadinocentrus ornatus. Next base: position 5,951,557 of record JBAMHW010000023.1, on the reverse strand, counting down.
TTGCAAAGGCGGACTGGCCATCCTGCCTGTGTAAAGAGAACTTCAATTAGTATTTTAAGATTTTGACAAACAACATTTTGATACTTATTTTTACTTTTTTTTCTATGTCAAAGTGTTTAAAATTATAATCTCAAGAAGGAATGGCAAAACTAACCTCTTATTTTCTTGGCAAGGCAGGTAAAGGAGGAAAGCTTTGGAGCAAATCATGTGAATGAAGAAGGGTAAGAAGTAGTTTAAATAAATTAAATGTGTACTTGAAGTAGGCTGCAAAATCAGTAATTATGTATAAGTATGTATCTATTTGAATATTTATGCACGATGTTTTGCTTTACAGGTTGTTATTTTATGAAGATATTTTTGCAGATACTTTTGAGTTGTTGTAGTCTCGTCCAACCTCAATAGGTTGTTTAAGCTAATTACCTGCAGCTGGAGGGTATAAAGGCCCTCAGTTGCTCTTTGGAGAGTGATGACGGTTATGGTGAAGATAGTTAATAAATTTAGCCAATCATGGCTTGAATGGACACAAGCCTTACCCCTCTTCCTAAAAAGCTGTTGTGAAGCCAGCCAAGTTGACACTTAAAAAAAAAAAAAAAGAATGCAAGAGAAAGTTAAACAATTAAACACCCAACAATAAAGAAGCATGCAAAAAATATGGGGACACCAAAAGCAGGAAATATAACAACAAAACACACATTTGCAACAAAAGCAAAACCATAAAAATAAATAACAAAACTTTTCTTTTTCAAATAATTATTTTTTCTTTGTCAATGTTGGTGCCAAATAACATTTACACCAGACTTTAGATCACAAGAAGATCAAGCTGATCTAAACAATTTGTGTTTTGCACCTATGTCCTTATTTTATAGCCCTTATTATGTAGAGATAACTAGATATTTACCTTCTGTGCTGCTAACAACTTAGCAGCAGTTGTGATGTCTTCACAAGTCAGTAACTGGAATTATGAATATTAATATTTGTTTGCCTTTAAAACAGCAGGAAACTTTTCAATTAGTTTTTCTTGCAGTTCATCATCAACTCTCTTACAATATCTGTTTAGAAGCATTTGTTTTACATGTAATAAATAGGTGGGCAAAAGTAATTCTTATAGGCCAATTCATATTTTAACAGGCAGATGTAGGTCTATGACAACTTTGTAGCCCAGAAAGTGAAGTACATTTACAATTTATGACCTTTTATTGTAAAACTGCTACATTTTGCAGTTATTTCCTTTTGTGTGTATCATTTTCTGTTTAACTGTTGTGTTGGATTTATGTTTCCATGAATGTCATTGTGCTTGTCTAGTCATAAGAAGAAATAAAAACACCTAAATGAAATAGAAGATATATGATTTATGATATGAATGCTTTTCATCAACCTTAGTCACTTCAATATAGAAATCAAGTGAGGGGGGAAGTTATATATTCCTTAAATTAAAACAATCCATCAATGTTCTATGCTTTGAAAACAAAAGTGAGGATGTGTGCGCAAGTCAGTAAATTAAATCATGAATATTTATATTTGTTTTCCTTTAAAACAGCAGACGTTCAGTTCACTTTGCACATTGTTACACTGTGGATTTAAGCTGCTGCCGTGTCTCTTCATATAATCCTGTAGCCATGATGTCAATTTGAGAGTGTTCAGATATGTCCCAGTTGGAATTGTGTGATGGATTAAAATCCACACTTCTCAAGTGCCTAGAATTTTTGCACGGCTCCGGATGGCTTAACAAAAGACTTAATCTGCTTCTGTTGCTGCACAAAGACAAATTTTACCAACAGTGGGAGGTTTGTGAGAAAGGGGCTGGGTGTGTGTGTGTATACTTTAATAATGTAATTTTTTATTTTAATTAATTGTTAAACCAGTAGGATGCGTATTTTAGGACTGTGTCTAGTGGTGAAGATAAATTTAGAGGTATTTGTGGTCAAAAGTTAAGAAAAACTAGTCTGCTGTATGTTGAGTATTTTATACAAGAGCCCAGGGGGGACTTCAAAATCTGCTTTTTATCTTAAGGAAATCCAATAAAGAGAACATCTGAGCTAAACCTAAGCATAGAAAACTCCTTAAGCAAATTAACTTTTGCTTGTTTATTTGAAAAATGGTCCTGTTTTGTAAAGATTAACAATCCATGGTTGATTGTATAAGCTCTTTGCAGAACCTTTAAGTCACCGTTAATACCTTTTTATTTTGTTTCTGGCTTTAATGTTCAAACAGAACAAAGTCTGGCTGTTTAACAGCGGTTCTTCAGTGGTTTTCTTTGGGCACTGACTGCCTTTTCACAATCTTTGTTTGATAAATAACTGAAGGCATTCAAGCATAAAAAGGAAACTGTATTTCATGGTGAACTGGCCACCTGTCCAGGGTGTACCCTGCCTCTCGACTGCTAATTGCTGGTATAGGCTCCAGTTTTAATGCGACCCAAACTGGAACAAGCAGTAAAGAAAATAAATTGCTGGATGGATGGGTGGATGGATGGATTTTATGGCTTATAGTTGTGTTCAAGCTGCACGGTGGTAGTCAGTATTGCAGCCTCACAGCAAGAAAGTTGTGGTTCGAGTCTTGGCTAGGGAGAGGTTCGAACAATGTTTTGCTTTCTGTATGGAGATTGCATGTTCTCCCTGTGGATGCATGGGTTCCTCCCACCATCCAAAGACATGATGTTAGGTTAACTGATCGCTCTAAATTCTCTCTAGGAGTGAATGTGAGGTTGTGAGGTTGACTTTCTGTGTTGGACCTGCGATGGACTGGCGACCTGTCCAAGGTGTATCCTGCCTCTCACCTGCTAATTCCTAGGAAAGGCTAAAGCTTCCCTGTGACCCTGAACTATGCGGTAAAGAAAATGGATGGATGGATGGATAATTTAGTTTAAAGATATTTACCCTCTAGTAGTAGTGAAAGCTACTTTAAGGGATGAATAAAAATGGGAGCAATAGCTGCATTGCAAAAAGAATGTATTTTAGTCCAAACCATTGATCATTTTCAAATCCTAACAAAGCTATTTTAAACATAAACAGGAAGTGACAGTGTTTTAGTAAAGTGTTGTCATGTTATTAACTGAAATATTGTCAAAATTTGGTCTGGATTGCATTGCATGTTCAACAATGCACAAATGATTAAAATCCCTTTGTGTAACCACATCATCCAACCCCATCTCCTATCGCCTGATGAAAATGTTATGGTTTGTTCAAGGAAACACATGAAAATGACTTCTGTTCCCATGTGTAAAAGCTCATATGACTGCTGCCGTAGAGATGGTTCTTTTACAGGATGAGGTTATGGGTTGTATTAATGGTTCATAGCAAATGACTTGGAAAGGCATTTTGATTGGATAAAAAAAAATACCATTTTGACAGACGCAAGATGGTATTTTTGTACTAAAACAGTGGATCATAGAAAGCAGGTGGCCAAAAACTTGGCATACTGTATATGGTAAATCACTTGTCCAATGCCCGGAAGATTGGCGATTTTAATCCCGCTACCCCCGTCATCTGTCAAGTCCTTGGGCAAGACACTTCATCCTCCTTGCCTCCAGTGTCAGCATCACTGGTGTATAAATGTTTTGATTGGGGCACCTTAGCTGCCACGTTTCCGTCAGTCTGCCCCAGGGCAGCTGTGGCTACGCATGTAGTTTACCATCCCTAAGTATGAATGAGGAGTGGATGAATAATGGATCCAGTGTAAGCGCTTTGAGTGCCGAGCTATAAACGCAATATAAATCTAATCCATTATTATCATTATTGTACCTCTTTTTTGTTTCCTTGCCAGTATGCTAAAAAATTGCTCATAGCTCATTTGGCAAAGCATCCGTCTCCCATGCGGAAGACCAGAGTTTGATTCCCCTGGGGATGAATATTAATGCCATCCAGTTGGGTCCTTAGGCAAGGCCCTTAATGCTACTGCCTAACCACTGTAAGTCGCTTTGGATAAAAGCATCTGCTAAATGACTGTAATTTAAAAAGAAAACATTTGGGGTGGCTCAAGACTTTTGCACAGTTTATTACTTCAAATGTTTTAATAATTAAGGAACAAGTTTGGAAGCTCCTAACAATAAAAGATGATGTTCAGTGACAATTTGCATGACATAAGGTAAATGCCAAATTCCCCAAAGAATAATGTATACTGTAAAAAAAAGGCAGAAGAGTCAAATAAAAATTCACAAGCTATGACAAGTGAACCCTTCTTCACCCTTATTTTTTTTTCTTTTTTTTTTTGTCTGTCCTCCAAACCCTTTTGTGACCTCTGTGCCTGACTGCAGCGCAGGTGTCAGGTGGCAAGAAATCAATCCAAATCAAAATAGAAATCTGCACACAAGGCAACATTTAACCATTTATTCAAAAGCAGTGCTTCGATCCGTCGTGGATGCCTTCTTTTTTTTCCTACACATCATTATCTCTATTTAAGCACACAGAAACACTCAAACAATGCAACATTATATTAGAAAAATTATCCTGTTGTACAAACATTTACTTACAAAGTACAAGGCAACTTTGGGACAGCAATAAAAACAAAAGAGGAGTTATTTACTCATTGAGCTGTTGCCCTTGTTTAGTTTTCAATAATTCCAATGGCTTGTGTTCCTAAGTATCTTTGTTAGATAATAATTGAGCTGGCAGATACATGAAGCCTTCTGTAGGCTGAAAGTTTGTTGCTGTTGAAAGTCCCAACAGGAAGTGGTCCCAGTTTGCCACCTTGTGGTCACATGGCAGCACTGCAGGCAAAGTGCTTTCATTCATTTCCATTCACTCATAGCAAAAACCTGCATTTAGTTTAAAACCAGATGAATGATCTCCTCTGTGTCCACACCATCAATCTGGGATAAGCTGAGTGGAATAATTTCATCTTCTTCTGTTATTTCTGCTACTGCCGGTGAGATAATTTCAAGTCCAGATCTTTAATAAAGCCCTCCTTTCTAGTTGCCATTTGGTCTCAGTCTTCGTTCTTGGAGGTTCTTCCCAAAGTTCATGGTCATGGTAGCAACAGCATAAGTGGATAGGATCATGATAGTGCTCCTCACAAACTGAGATGAGGCTCCCCTCTTTCCAACAAACCTCCACCTACGCCTCTGGAAGTGAGCATCTGTGGCTTCTGCTGCCTGAGTGATGGAGTCCATGGCTGCTGCTTGGACAGAACCCTACTTCAGCTCCTAGAAGTGCAAATGAATTCTGAAGGCTGTGCTTCTGTCTGTTTCTCAGGGATGATGGATAGTGTCGTTCTTGCTGCTGCTCTTCACACCTGTTGGTCTTTTCCAAACACACTTCTTTATCTACTCGGCCTTGTAGGTACACGTCAAATCCTCAGACTTAGCTCTGTGCCAGACTACGTCAACAGTATCTGTGTGAGACTGACAGGATGAACTAGGTTGGCTCCCCCACAGCGTAAACTGTCCAGACAGGACTCATTAATAGAACTAACAGCACTTATTAAGCCACCCTCTGTGCAGATTGGGACAAATGTCAGTGCCAAGGAGATTAAGGCCTTTAAAAAGCAACACTTAGATTTATTTTTTAAAATAGTAAGCTATCCCAGTATAATCCTTCTAACAATCTGCCAAATTATTCACAGCTTAACATGAGAGCACTCTTCTGTTTAATTCCCATATTTGTCTCTTATATACTGTCTGAGAATAACAAAAATAATCAAAGTTTACCTAAGCTGAACCTCATTCTGTTCAAAGATGTGTTCCTATTAAAAAACAAGCACAGGCATTACAAGTTGCTTAATATTTTTATCTTTTACACTTGTTATACGCTGTAATAAGATCAAAATGTCTTTTAAACATGTAATTAGCGATAGATTTGAAGTATTATTCTGAAATTAAGAGCCACTTCTTTTATTTTGCTTCCAAGCAGCCAGGCTTTGTGCAATTTTTAAAGTGGTCTCCATTAATAGTTCTCCAGTTTTTGTGATGGTCTCTAACAGTTCTTTTTTGAGCTGTGTTAGATGTGAAGAATAAATTAAGAATGCACACATCACCAATGAAAAAGGTTTCAGGCTCGTCTAAAAGAACCCTGAGTCCCTTCAGGATTAATATGAATATCTCTGGATTGATGCAGCTGCAGCTCTAAACCTCTGTCAGATAATTGTATGTGAACATCATCTCTGTAAAGGCCAACTCTGATAAAAGTAGAGCAGGAAAAAATGAGGGAGGTTAGTACAGACAGTTCAGGTGAGGTCTTTTACAGTTTCTCTCACATCAGAATTAACATTCTCATAACTATTAGTTCACGTCAGAGTGGCATTTTTTTATTGCTTTAATCAAATTGCAAATACTTTTAGACATGTAGCATATTATACAATTCCATGCTATTTCATGACATTTACAATTGCTTTGGGCATATCAGTCAAAATATACCAAATTTACAACTGCAGAAAAGTGAATTCACATAAAACTAATAATCTTCATTTCATTGCCTGAGTCATTACATTCAAAAGAGTTAAACTAGTTATCAAAATCTGTCATGCAGATTTAAATCCTTGTGGAAGGTGTACGACCAGCCATGGACGATGCAATGAGATCACAGCAGCAGCCTGCAGAAGGTGGATTCACCATTTTCCTCACTGCATCCATGGGATGACAACTGATAAATATATGTGGCCAGACAGCCAGGAATATGTTCAGTTGCATACAGTACAGTGTGTATGTACTATTATAGTAATATAGTGTTTACAGTTGGGCACAATTTTACTCAAGGGGTTGATACTTTAAGTTTGTTGTTTATGAGTTAAGTGTATGTTGTTGTTTTTTTCTTTTTGCACAATGCTGTAAACTAATTACTGTAGGATGGCAAAGAGCGTATGAAGAGAAAATATGAAACAAAAATATTCACTTACCCTACTAATAACAGTAACGTGTATCTTTACTGTAGTTTTCTAATAGCTGTACATCTAGTGTGTAGTGCTGTCTTGGGCATTTTCAGGTAGTGTCTCAGAAATATGACTTTTTTGTATAAAAAAACCCACATTAGATTAGAGACTTCATTTTAAAGAATGAACTATGTGTTTTTAACATGTGACACACTTTTTCGTGTTGTCCACTAGGTTCTATTTGAGAAAAGCACTAACTGATGTGCAAATGTTACAGTTCTTCTTAGATTCTAGATTCTTCTTTGGTTTCTGATATCAGTCTTTGCAGTTGCACAGCAAGTTCTCAAGACAATTGGTACAAACTGCAAAACCTTGTGAATAACCCGCAAAAGCACATCACTTGCTAAAAATAGATAGCTCATTCCTTAAAGTAAGTATTTATGTCAATGGGATCGTCAGAGCCATCAAAATGAAAAGTTGAGTATGATCTAGGTACTCAAATGGCTTAGTTGTGTTGTCATTAGGATAGTGTAATCTGGAAGTGTTTTAAACACAAAAAAGTCAGATCACTGAGACAGAAAATGCCCAAGACAGCACTGCACACTAGACGTACAGCCATTTGAGCACTATGGTAAAGTTACACGCTTCTGTTGTTAGTAGTGCAACTGAATACATGACAGAATACATTTTTCCCACATTTACACATCATACAATGTTTGCCATCTTACAGTTATTTGTTCACAGCATTATGCAATGAATGTTATAATGTATGTATGTTTCTGAACATACTAAATCTCTCCTGTGCATCAAGACTTTCCTGTCTGTCTGGTCGCACATTGTCATCGCCGTCACATCGGATACCATCCCTTGCGATGCAGCAAGGAAAGTATCTCCTCAAGTGGCGAAGCTCTGCAGGTCTCTGATGTGATCTCGTTGCATTCTGCACCCATGGCTACTTGGACAGCCATTTGTATGTGGACACTGGTCGTACACCTTCCACCGGGCAGAAAAACAAACCTCTATTGGATTTAGTGAAAGCTGAGGGTCATCTGAGAGCCGTTGTTCAATTTAGGAGACATTCCAGGAAAAAATTACAAAGAAACGTTTCTGCTTGACAGATTATGAAAACTAGTTCAACATTTTTGTATGCAATGACTAAAGCAACGAAATGAGGACTATTCCTTTTATGGGGATTCACTATTCTGCAGTTGTAAGTATAGTTCATTTTGACCTATACGAACAAAGCAAATAATAATGTCATGAAATAATTGTATCAAAGCAAATATTTCCTGTCCAAAAGCACTTGCAACGTGATCAATGCAACGAGAAATGCTCCTCTGATGTGCACACACGACTAATTGTTGTGG
>JBAMHW010000023.1:5912466-5925908 GCA_037177495.1 Rhadinocentrus ornatus | reverse complement strand
TGGCTAGCTGTGGTGGACAAGTCTTGCCTCCCTGGCAAGTTCAAAGCCTGGATTTACCAGCATGGTATCCTTCCTCGGATCCTTTGGCCCCTCTCAGTCTACGAAGTCCCCATTTTAACGGTGGAAGGCTTTGAGATGGTCAGCAGGTTTCTCCGCAGGTTGCTGGGGTTGCCACGAAGCCTGAGCTGTATCGCCCTGTACGGGCAGACCAACAAGCTTAAATATTTAGTTTGTACGTTTAACTTTCTTTTATGCTAATATAGCTGGGAGTATTTAATGTCAAAATTGCGCTAGAAAGGAGCTCAATTCTCATTATGCCTCCTTTGTAAGTAATGACACAGCGTGCACAGTAAACGTGCCACTGTCTGTGGTGCTGAATTTTGTGATTTAATGTTAGTCTATGGCCAAGCTATCAGTCATCTCAGGATAAAAAAAAAGCAATACAGCAATTGATGTCTCAGCTGACATCTATAAGCCGACAGAGTTGCATTTGGTTGCAGCCTATTTACTCATGGAGGGGAGTTGGATGTTCCTCCATTCACAAGTGGAAACATTCGGTTTCTTGCGTGGGAGGAGGGGCAAAAGGGAATCCCAGGAAGGCGGTTAGAAATATCGCGTTGCTGCTGTCGCCCATGTCCACTTCCAGGAAGTTAAGCTTGACAAGCGAAACGAATGGATAAATGAAGCCAAGAAGAGTTTAAACTTGATGTGTTTTTGAAAAGGGACGATAGGCGCGAGTGGGGGGTAAAAGGAGGACGAGCTCTCCTCCTAGAGGAGTGAGAGGACGAGCTCCTCCGCGGTGAATTAGTGACAATGTCAGCCCGACCGAGGAGCGCGAGGATGAATCGCGTCTCTGAGCAGCGCCGCTCCGCTACAATGCATCACTAAATTATCGCCGCGCGCGGCGCTTTAAACACGCCGTCCTTTGTGATCAGATGTGAAGGGGGATAAAGACAAAGAAACTCTTTTTTAGAATCTTGTAACAACTTGGGCTGATCCCACACGAACATCGAGTTTTCTCTGTGGCAAAATGTCAAGGATGCTCCGGGAAGGACCGCAGACGGCAGCAGCATGACTGTCAGCAGGGGCGGCACAGGACGCGCAGGTCACACGCGAAGCTGAGGAAGCCACTGCCGACGCATTTCAGAGAGAATGGGACCGCTAGATATGCGCGTGTTATCGAGGATTTGCTCGACGTGACACTGGGCTGCTTCTTTGCTTCTGTGTGAGCGCACCTCTTTGGCTCCGAGTGCGCCAGGACGCTGCGGCGGTTGTGCAGCTCGGCCGTGAACAGGAGAGAGCCGACGGGGTTGAAACACCAGTGAAGGGGGTGAAAGGATTGTTTATGTGAGGGAAAACCCCTGCTTGGGGCCCCGCTGCTCCCCATTAGGCACCAACCATGGATGACTCTGGAATAATAAGGCGCAGGAGGCTGCAGGTGAGCTGTGTGCACCTCACTGGAGTTCTGGTTACGGTTGAACATCTTCTTTCCTCTATTGAGAAAAAACAATCAGTTTTATCATCTCAGAGATCTGCTGGTTGTTTTATTGACCAATAGAGTTTTTTGTACTTTATAGACTGATAATGACAAAATGCACATCAATATTTATTTAAAAAAAACAATGCCCTAAATCAAAACATGTTTACAGTAAATGGTAGGCCTATACACCCCCTAAACATTGAATGTTTTTTTGCTTTTGCTCAACTGGAATATTTCTTCAAAATGATTATCTAATCGTATTTGAACCAAATAAAATCCCCTCTCTCATTTCAGGTGTTGAGCCTGATGCAACAAACTGACCCCATTTTGCTTGAAAACAATGTCTTGTGTTTATCAATTCCTGTCACATTTGTTATATTTGGGCTTGTAGTTTTGCAGCCTTAATCTAATTTCAAGATTTAGGTTTATGCACAATGTACAGTCTCTTTAAGAAAACCCTGGATGGTCACTCATGCATGCTGGTTTGACACGTTGAGTTGACTGTGTTCATCCATTATGAAGCAGCCTGCATTACCACGGGTCATACCCTCCCCTCCATCATTGTGCAGTTCAGTCAAGTGAACTGAGCAGAGACGAGCAGCCTGCAGGCCAGGCGGCGAGCCAGCCTTCTGTGGGCTTCTGCACATGCAATAGTGTTTGTGTGTGCATTTCATTTCTCTCATTCATTCAGTTTGCACTCCCAGAGGTTTCATTTACTGAAAAGAAGCACTGTGAAAAAGCACTCTAAAGTCTATACCGCTGAGCTGCTTTGAGGAAAATTGAGCCTAATCACAGAGAGAAAAGAGGGAGACAGGGTATGAAAGAGGGAAGGGAGGATTGTAGTGAGGTGTGCTAATGATTTCATGTCTCATCATCCCGACTGCTCAGCTCTCTTCAATGCTGCTGTTGATGTATGACAGCAGCTGAAGGAATTGATCACCATAGAGTCAGACTCACAAAGTCACCAGTATTTTATAGATATGGGCAGAGTAGACCAGTGATTTAATGTGTGTGCATGTGTGTTATGGTCTAAAAATGTGAGTTTAACTCATCCACACAAGTTTTATGCCTATATGTTACCTTTATGGTTTTGTGTGTCCATAAAAATCGTGTTAAAAAGTGATTGGCTTTGTATGGTGTGTTCAACTGCCGTGTCAGTCCCCTGGGTCTCATCATCTCAACCGCCATTCTCCCTCTATTACACACACACACAAAGACACACAATTATTCTCTGAGCACCATATGGTGACACACCCCTCTGGTCTGCTGTTGGAGTCAGGGGTTACAACCCACAATGCATTGGTCCAACATGATGAATTGATGGTTCATGTATTGTTGGATGGCATTTAAAGCCTTTTTGCTGGGCTGTTTGGTCTCTCCTCAGGAAGTGGATGACTAAGCATGGTAGCATAAGCACTGCTCTGATGTTACCTTGTTTGGTTTCTGTCTGCACACATTCACTATCGTGTTGAATTAAAGTAAAATTTGAACCTTTCGAAGTTAATGTTTCATAAATATTTTCCTTTTGCTGTAAATTGTCATCAGTCTCTCCCTTCATTGTGGAGGAATTTTGGTCCACTCTTCTTACAATGTTGCTTCAGTTCATCGAATTTTGCAGCTATTTATTAATGCACAGCAATCTTATAGTCCCAACCATAGACTATATGTATAAACGATGGATGGAGCCTCCGCGACGCCATCCGTACGTTTCTGAAGAGCTGAATTGAAACTCGATGGGTGGTTCACACCTTTGCCATCTTGGCATCGACACACGTGTCATCATTCCTGGAAAATCCAAAAATGGGCAAAGAGGCGGAGCTAAGAGGGGGGCTGTGAAAGTGGGGGTTGATGATTGACACGCATTAAACTCCGAGCTGCCGGTAGTTAAGAGCTAACGTAGCTACTAATGGAGTTAGGCGGGCTAAAGCTAAGGCGCGCTGTTAGCTGGCTAAAAACTGTGGTTGTGCAACACTCTCCCTTCTTGCCACGGATATTGGATACCTGTTAATCAAAAAGACACACCCTTAATAAAGCTGAATTTCAAGATTAAATAACATCCAAACGGATGAGTTAGAAAAAAATTTCACCCCCTCACAGTTGTCATGAACGTTAACTTGACCTATTACTCCAAAAATGTTTTGGGTTTTTTGTACCAGGCTTAAACATGCTTATTTCTGCTGTGAAGTTGGTCTTTTTAACATGGGATTTACTCTGTTTTGGAGCCAGCCCCTAGCAGATGAGGGGTGAACTGCAATTTTTTGCACTTCCACATAGGCTTCACATTTTACTGGTGGAGGTTGCCGCTTGGTCCTAACACAGGATTCCAATCAGGTTAAGGTCTGGACATTGACTAGGTCATGTCAACCCCTTGTTTCTTTTCTTTTCAGTCATTTTGTTGTAGATTTGCCGCTATGTTTGGGATTATTTTCTTGTTTCATGATCCAGTTTAGGCCAAGCTACAGCTGTCAAGACATTTGACTCTAGAAAAGTTTGGTTCACAGAGAAGTTCATGGTCCACTGATTGCAATGTGTCCAGGTTCTGTGGTTGCAAAACAAGCCCAAATCATCACACCTCCACAACTGTGCTTGATAGTTGGTATAAGGTGTTTGTGCTAATTAAAATTCCTTGTGACCAATCATCTCCACCCTGATCAGGTCTGTGCAAAAGACATTGTTGTAGAAGTTTTCTGGTTTGTTCAAATACAGTGTTGGAAACCTAAACTGGGCTGCCATGTTCTTTTTAGAGAAAAAATGCTCTCCCCTGCAATCCTTTCCAATTGAGCTAAACAGGCTTTTATGAGCTGATCTTAATTCCTTGATGCCTGGTGTCACAAATTTGCTACAAACCACTATGGACCTTTTAAATATTTTTAAAAATCTAATAAATTTTTTATTTTATTAATGTGTTTTAATTATCATTGTTTATATATTATTTTATAATGTTACTTTACTATTATTTATTTGTATTATTTTATTTAATATTTAAATCTTTAGTTTTATTCCAAACTTTTTGTTTTCTTTTTGTCTTCCTTATTTTTATTACTGTATTTATTTTGTTTTTATAAAATTGTAAATAAATTTAGGCATTAAGGCATTAATTCACATGGAAGAACTAAGGGTGTTAACTACACATTTTGGTTCAGTTATTTTTAAGTAAGTGATGACATGGTGTTATATGTTATGCATTGTTACTTAGCAGAGGTTGTATTTATTTAATTTTAAGACCTGTTGAAAAACATTACTTTTAGATAAAACCTTTGAAATGAAAGAGTATGCAATTTTTATTTTACATTTATATATTAATTATGATCACCATTAAATTTCCACTGACAGGACACCTTCACATGCTTCTTTCTCATCCATCAGCTCTTTTGCTTTTTGCTATTTTATTTAATTAAATGCGCTGGTTAGACAGTCCCTTCTGTTGGCGACAACGCACCTGCTCACCCTCACTTGGCAGAAAAATACTTCTTGATTTATCCTTGTTGTTCGCCTCCTGGCCACCATTTCTCTTTACACGGCATTGACTAAATAAGAGGAGTGGCCACTGCATCCCGAGTGAGCAGCAGTGCACTCTGTTTTCATGCAGCCCAGCTAATGCTATTTCGTTATTACAGGGGCCTTTTTTTTTTCATCATTTCTTTAGTGCAGCCTGTATATCCTGAAGGACACAGCAGCAAAGGAGCTTTTATGAGCGTAACTTTGTCATGGTTCTGGCTTTGTTCCATCCTTTTTGTTCCTTAGCTTACTTTAATGTTCAAGTTTGGGTCTTGTTTAGTTTGTGTTTTTGGTATTTAAGTGCTTAAGTTTCAATGGTCTTGGTTGCTTGTGTTTAAATCTTGGTTTCTTGTTTTCAGGGTCATGTTGTTTGTTTTTTGGTTTCTGCCCATTAGTTCACCTTGTCTGATTTGTTTATTTACCTCATCTGTGTCTCGTTAGTTCCTCAGTGTATTTAAGCCTTTGATTTCAGTTTCTCCCTTGCCGGTTCATTGTTCGTGTTTGTCTGTTCCATGCCATGCCCGTGTTTTTGTTCTGTGGTGTTGTTCTTTCACTTACACCGGTCTGCCTCTTGCCTCTTAAGCCTGCGTTTGGGTCCTCACGTCCTCTCGTGACAAACGTACGACCGTACCAGGAGACAGAATTCAATGGCTTTAAAAGTCTCTGTCGGTTTACTGCCTGCATCACAATGCTTGTCCCTGACTGACTTTACCTTGCTGCAACAGCAGCATTCTAGATTATTATGGATGAAGGGAAGGTTTAACATGCTCATCGTTCCTGCTCAATCCCGATTAGGCACAATTTAATAAAAATAAATTCTCCAGCAGGGACCAATGTAATTTGAAAGATTGAAGGACTTGTAAAAACAGGTGCACAAAAGCAAGCATAAAGATAGGTTATTTTTTGTCAAAGAAATTATGCTTGTACTGAATTGTCTGCAGGTTAGATATTTAATCTGTATATTTTATGCCAAATACCTGTGCTTTGACTGCAGACATCACAAGACAGTTGCACAGCCATCTTGAAAAGATGTTTGCAAAGCTTCTCCTCATTCTCTCATGCTCTCCTATGAGGGGATCAGACAATTATTTCTAAGCTCAAATCCCAGCTTTTCTCCCCTCGAGTGGACACAGCTAAACCTGGATAAAAAGAAAGTCAGAAAAGATGGCAAATATAGTGAGGAATTAATCTGCGATCGGTGGGTATTTAGTGTATTTTCATCTCTAACGGTCATTAGTGAAAATAAGAGAGCAATTAGTCTGAGTTCCACAAAAATGTCCGCCTTAGACTTAATTATTTATTTTATTAAAAGCAGGCATTATTCATGCAGTCATTGAAGAAACTCAGCCATGCAATGAGCAGTAACTATGATATTCTGACAAAGTAATTAAACCACATGGGAGTTGCCATAAACCAGGCTACAAAATATGTATTAGGACCAGGATGTGGAAAAAATGATCTTGTATCTTAATAATGTTTCGTCTGCTTTTCCATATATCATAGAATATTGATGAAGTCTTTAATGGAATAATTAAATGAATGATCACTTTATGACCTTTTTAAAAACTAAGCATTACTATCTGGAATAAATCAAAGAATTATCAAGGAAAGTGATAAAAAGTTTAATGGAATTTTAGCAAGTTAATAAGGGCCATATTATTTGAGGATTTAATAACTGAGCTTCTAAAAAACAGGCATATACAGTAACATAGTACCCTGCACAGTTTAGACTCTCAATCTCAATCCGTTTTTTTTTTTGTGTGGGCTCTAAGCAGAAAAAGAAATTGTACAAGGAGCGGAAGATGGAGGTATTATGGCTGCACCTTGTTTAATTTATTGTGGACATGCGGGTACAAAAGAACTTAGCTCTTATTGAGGGGTTATTGCTTTTAGTTATTGGTTGTAAAAATTTACACACAACAGACATGCTTTAGTTTCTGTTAAAAAATGTGGCGCCTGAGGCATCCCCACATGAATCAAGAGCTTTTCCTTGATCTTAAATAATATAATAATATGAACTGCAGAACTACAGTTACAGCTGAAAAGTGTGAAGTACGGTCTTGTGTAAAATGTATGTATGTAATATGCTAGTAGTTATTCACTCGAAAGTTAAGATGCCATTACATATGCCGGAGGCAGCTTATCATATTTGAGCATTTTCTGCTTTTCTCTATGTTGAGAGATGCTGCTCTGACCATCAGGAGCAATGTGAGGGTCAACGTTTTGCCTGAGGATGTTTTACAGGGAATTGTAATTATTGAATGACATGTTCTTCTTTTAGCAGCCCCCCTTTGTCATCTATTACTCATTTCAGGGGACACAGGAGGACATTTTGAGCTACTAAAAAGAATAGCTAGATTAATCTATAATGAAACTGTTGTTTATAGTTTAGGTATTTTTGCTGGTAAAGCCGTAGTGGGGTCAGGGCATGTGTTGTAGTCTGAGCTTTCGGACTACGATCATCATTTCTTTGGCTTGCCTTAGACTGAGCACCTCACAAGCCCATGAAGGCTGTGTAAAACTCACATTGGCCTTATTTTCCAGGCATTAAGGAAGCCCTGAGTTAGTTTTTATGGAGTTGTGTTTATGCTGTATGGTACTGCCATTCTGCTCTACTACTGTCTGGTGTGTTTACAGTAACCCTCCTCATGCAAGCCTGATCTTCTTGCCTTTGGAAGTCATAATCACCTTGGCTGTGACAACTCAGGGCCAATTAACCGGATCAATGAAGGACAAACTGAAGAGGGATCAATGGGTTGAATATTCGGTCATCCTTGTAAAGAGGGATTTGTCTCAGATAACATGTAAACCCTGGGGACATGCAGTCCAACAGCTACAGTATGTACCCTCTGACCTGCTTAGAATCCTGTGTTGAGGACAAAACATTAGTGTTGCTTTCTGTTTGTTTTGTTTTTTTGTCAGGTCAGAATTGTCTGGTTTTGTTTGATAATTTAATCTTTCGGATGCTAACTGATGCAGCTGCCTTATAATTTCTTTTTATGCTGTAGCATATATAAGTGGCAGCAGGTGCACATGTGCTGGCCCATCACCCAATCTCTATCTTAAGGTTAACCTAATAATTGTATTGACTAACATGCGGTCAATGCATTTCTAACAGCACCATAACAACATTACCCTGTGTGTGTGTGACAAAAGGGGGTGTGAAGCAACTAACAGATTAACTGCTTCTGTTACTTTGAGTAATGGCTCACACCTGACACACAAACAGCATACTGGACACATACACAAATACATGGAGCTGAAGGCCAGAAGGATGAGTCTGCAGGCAAGAGCGTACCCATTTTATCACCCTTTACTCCACCCTTGTTTACACCCTCTGTCCCCTCAGTGTCCCTGACTTAGCAAAGAGCCAGGCTGTGCTGGCATGAGACTTGGCTCTGCTCCTGCTGTTTTTATTTGGTGCAGTAAGCATCAGCTGCTGTTTCAACCCAGCGTTCCATGTCCATCTGGCTCCAGGAAGTAGGGAATGACGGTTTGACTGCCAGCAGAATCGGGAATTAGTAGATCACAATGATTTCTAAACAAAGATAAGACTCAAAAACACTATGCGTACAGACTGTGGGCAGCCCTGTTGGGATAAGTAGTCCAACTGGTTATTCTTGATTAGTAACTTTTCCAGGGTCACTGTGCATTTCCATCCAGTTACGACTTTACATCCACAAGTCAGAGCAGATCTGATGAGAATTGGATTTCTTTAGTGGTGTGTATTGTGCTGCAATTATTCGGGCTGGGGAAGTGTGGGAGCACCGATCCTCTTTGATGTCATCCATAATGACAGTTAATACAGAAATAAAACATGGAAAGAATATGGCAGATCTTTAAACTCGATGCTTTTATTTATTCTGTACTTAGATCCATGTCTCACTAGTCAACAGTACAGAACCCATAAGCCCTTGTTGCCTTTGCAAAATAAGTAAGCTTTAATTGTATTGAGTAGATAAAAAAATTAGGTGCTGTCCTACTCTCAAACATTAGCACATGGATTGTTGTTTCAGATGTTAATAAGCAACCTCTAGTGGTCATTAAAGCAACTGTTTATGCAGTTGTCCATTAAAGGGCAGGTGTATTACAATGAATGGATTTTTATTCCTATGATGTTCTATTTATAAAAACAAGTAGTTTTGAATTTTAACCTGAATCTCATGATATTATTGCCCAAACCCAACCAGAAAGTCAGAAAGGATAATGTTAATGTGCTGCTGTGCTGACATGGGGTTTAGTTGAAGGTTGAATGACCAAAAATGCAGAATTTCCCAACAGGAGTCAGGCAATGAACTCAAGGCTTTATTTAGAATAGCTAATGTTGCTGCCACGACAGCATAAACAAAGTACTTAACCCACATTCTTGAACAAAACTCAGGAGCGAACACATGGCTGAGCAGTTGGTTTGTTTACTGACTAACTGACTGGGACCTAGCTGACCTTGGTAACAAAACAAAAATGGACAGGAGCAAAGGAAACCAGTTAGAAACAGACACCTGACAACATCTACGGCAAGTGAGACTTTAAAGAAAAACAAAGAAACTGGACATTCAAAACAAAGCAGGGAGTAAAGCTAGGTAGCTAGGTCAAAGAATGCCATAACACCAAAACCATCCTTAAAAAGTAAAAGACGTTAACAAAAAATTTAAGAAATTAAAGAGGCAAATTAAAGAAAAACCAAAAAAAACTAAATCCAAAGCAAACAAAAACCTACAGACCATGACACATGTCACCAAAGTAAATGACCTTGTTAAAAGAATGTATTTAACTGGTAGCCAAGGGACTGTCTGAATCCAACCTCAAAGTGAAAAAATGTTTTAGTATATGTTGTGTTATTAACTGAATGTAACCCAGTAGTGGAAAAATGTTGGTTTGAAGTCCAGTGATGAAAATAACACCTTCCACCACTGTCCTAAAATGATTGTGGTTTGTTAAATGAAACATTTCAGAATCAGGTTTGTTTTAACGTGAAAATGCATTCAAGTCATACAATATTTCACACCTGCCACCTCTAGAAGTCATTTAGAAGACCCTGCTTTGACTCTTAATAAAACATGAGGTCCAACGATGAGGATGGTGAGAACAGATGACCAGACTTTGTCTGAACTGTTTGTGCTAAAACCTCTAATTTAGTTGTGCTTTGCTGTATGAGTTGGACTTTGCAGAGATCATGATCTGTTAGAGATATAGAGCTACAGCTACATCATTAAAGAGATATTTATTCTGGAAGCCTGAAACATTTTCTATTTGTGCTGTGCCATTTTTATTTATTCTTCACCAGTAACACAACACTGATATTTACACACCTCAACAAATCTCATGTCTTTCCTTTATTATGACTCCAACAAGTATTCAAATAGACCTCGTAGTTACAGAAATATACTATTTTCATTATTGGAATGTAATTTTTAATAAAACACAGGGCTCATAGTGTTAAAGATGCAAACAAATGACCTATTTATTCATTCTGATCGAGGCCTGGTTAAAAAATCAACAACAAACACATAAAAAATGGAATCAGTTTTTACTTTTAATAAATGTTTTAGGGGATTCTTTTATTATTTGTTATTAAATTCTAGAAAGATGCTCTCAAAATGGTAAATGGTAACTGTGACTT
Source organism: Rhadinocentrus ornatus (assembly GCA_037177495.1). NCBI lineage: Eukaryota > Metazoa > Chordata > Actinopteri > Atheriniformes > Melanotaeniidae > Rhadinocentrus > Rhadinocentrus ornatus. Next base: position 5,915,310 of record JBAMHW010000023.1, on the reverse strand, counting down.
TAATACTTTAATGTAGAGTTGCAGCCATCTTTAATAGCACATGTTAATGTATGTTGTTTTTTTTTTGTTTTGTTTTTTGCATTTTCTGTACCTGATCTTTCTTTTCTTTTCTTTCTTTGCATTTCTGCCAGAAGGACTTGCCACTGCCACGCAAAAACAGCAGGTGAGTGCTATGTTTCTTTATCCATCCAGTCTTCTTCCTGTCTGTCTTTTCTTTTCTCTCTTTGTGGAATGTTGGCCTTTCCATAAAGACAAACAATCATACTGAGCTTGTGGGCATCAACAGAGTCTGTCCTCTCGAACTTACATCACACTGGCAGGTTTTCTTGGATCATCAGCGTGATTTGCACATTCTGTTTGAAAGCTGTGAGGATGCTTCTGTGGGGCTTGTGGTGTGGAGTGTGTAATCCATATGTGAAGGAGGAGGAGGCCTCCTAGAGTGCAGCTGTCAGGCTCTGACTGTGGCCAGCAGAGCTGTAGATGCTGTCCATGGTGCTGAAAGCTTTTCTGCCTTTGCTAGTTCCTTTGCCTTTATCTCCTTCTTTTCCAACTGCTCGGTAATTAAACCGTTGCTATTACACTCAAATTTCCACTTCTCTGGTTTTCCACTGTCCTCTGTCCAGGTACATAGCCGTCTTTCCTCAATCCCCACTAGCAGCTCTTTATCTCTCCCTTTCATACTCTTTGGTTGTTATATATTTATTTAAAAAACACTATTGTGTCAGTGGCAAAGTGTGATTAAATTAATTTAATAATTAGTAATTTAGCTCATATCCACTTACAGTGTAGCAATGTTGTAAATATGAATCCCCTAGCTAACATAATTAGGTATGTAAAAATAAGCATACCAGATAGAGGGTTGGTTTCGCTCCATAATGGGTACTTTTACTTAAAGTGGTTATAAGTAAATGTTTCATACAACATAAGAAAAATATAGAATATGTGTGTATGTGTATGATTCACTGTTAAATTGAGTTTCTGAGCTAGTCTCAGAAAAAAACTAAAAAACAACCTTTTGCTTGAAAGCACACAACAGAGAACAAAGGCTGAGACTTGGAGGTAAACATAATAAGTATCACTAAGCTGTTATTTTTCTCTCAGGCAGCGTCTACATGACATGAGAAGAATCAGGATACATTAACCATTATATTAAAGCAGAAACCATGCAGATTTTTACAACATTTAGACCAAATCAAGAGGTGTTTTCCAACATGAACATTGTACTTCTGACTCCTAAAACTTAAACAACTGTAGTGGATATAAACTAGTGAGCTCTTATATGAAACTCAGAGAATGAGAGCCTTCCACCATCCAATCCTTCGTCCATACCAGGACCAACTAGGAACTTGTTTTAACATGTATGACATCAACTTGCTTTTGCTTATAGATAAAAACTTAGTCATCACATGTGTAATAATAATAATAATAAAAAAAAATTTATTTACACACAACCATCTTTAGAGTTTACGAAGAATGGACTAAGAAGAGGAAATACCCAGGAAGCAGAAGTTGTCTGGACCAAAATGTCATGTTGATGTCAGAGGTCAGAGGAGAATGGAAACACTGGATGGAGGCAAGAGAATTTCAAATAACCGTTGGTTCCAACGAAGGTTCGCTGAATGCCATCTCTGCATACACAAAGTGTCTAAACTTAAAGCAGCAGAAGACCACTTCTGTCAGCTAAGAACAGAAAACTGAGGCTACAAATTACACCGACTCACCAAAACTGGACAATAGAAGATGGGGAAACATTGCCTGGTCTGATTAGTTTCCTTTTCAGTTCCGCATTCAGATGGTGGAGTTAGACATTAGTGGAAACAACATGAACACATAGATTCATTTTATCTTGTATCAACAGTTCAGGCTGCTGGTGGTGTAATTGTGTGGAGGATATTTTGTTGGCAGGCCCCTTAGCAACACCTAAGCCTCATTTAAACCCCACAGCCTACCTCAGTATTGTTGCTGACCATGTCCATCCCTTCATGACCACAGTTTAACATCTTCTGATGCTACTTCCAGCAGGATAATGCACCATGTCACAAAGCTCAGATCATTTCCAACTGCTTTCTAGAACATGACAATGAGTTCACTGGACCTCAGTGGCCTCCACAGTCACCAGATCTCAATCCAACAGAGCAGCTTTAGGATGTGGTGAAACGGGAGATTCTTATCATGGATGCAGCCGACAAACCTGCAGCAGCTGTGTGATGCTGTCATGTCAATATGGAGCAAAACCTCTGAGCAATGTTTCCAAACCAAATCTATGAACAAGAATAAAGGAAGGAAGGTAAAAGGCAGTCCTGTTCAAGATGTGGCTAATAAAAAGGCTGGAGAGTATGGGAATTTAAGGCACATTCATTCATTTTCTACCGCTTAATCCATTGCAGGTTGCCTATCCCGGCATTAAACAGGTGAGAGGCAGGGCACACTCTGGACAGGTCACCAGTCCATCGCAGGGCCAACACATAAGGACAAACATGGACAAACAACCATTCATGCACACATTCACTCCTAGGGATTTAGAGTAACCAATTAACCTAACATGCATGTCTTTTGACGGTGGGACAAAGCCGGAGAACCCACGCAAACACATGGAGAACATGCAAACTCCACACATAAAGGCCACCGCCCCCTCAGTCCAAACCTCGAGGCTTGAACCAGCGACCTTCTTGCTGTGAGGTTGCAGTGCTAACCACCACAACACCGTGCAACCAGATCATGGTTTCACTGACTATAATGAAATCAGTATACAGTGAGGAAAATAAGAATTTGAACACCCTGCTATTTTGCAAGTTCTCCCACTTAGAAACATGGAGGGGTCTGAAATTTTCATCGTAGGTGCAT
>JBAMHW010000023.1:5887607-5903058 GCA_037177495.1 Rhadinocentrus ornatus | reverse complement strand
AGCAGCAGGTTGGAATTTAGCTTGTACTTCCTAAGGACCCTCAGGAAGTGTAGCCGCTGCTGAGCCTTCTTGATGATGGCGGTGACGTTCTGAGTTAAACTGGAACTGGAGGCTTGCGGAGTCATTCATTTTACAGCATTATTCTAAACTTACCACTGGGCAAGCTCCACTCGGCCCACTGCCTAATGTAACCTGGCTAACTACCAGCTACCCCTGTTGAAAAGACAGGGGGATGACTTTGGAATTGATTGGAGTCAGAGCTCTATCTAGTGGAGAAACGCAGCAAAGACAATATACTACACGACTCTGACACTTAACAGAATTTACTGTTTTATGAGAAAATAAGAATAAATTGGCGTATAATCGGCAACACATATTTTTCAAAAGGGCCAATATCGGCCGATTTAATCGGCCTGCAGATTAATCGGTCGGGCCCTAATGAAAACATGGATTTATCCTGTCTTGTATCAACAGTTCAGGCTACTGGTGGTGCAATTGTTATGGGGGATATTTTCTTGGCAGACTTTGAGCCCCTTAGTACCACCTAAGGTTCATTTAAACTCCACAGCCTACCTGAGTATTGTTGCCGACCATGTCCATCCCTTTGTGACCAGATCTTCTGATAGCTACTTCCAGCAGGATAATGCATCATGTCACAAAGCTGAGATCATCTCCAACTGCTTTCTTAAACATGACGATGAGTTCACTGTACTCCAATGGCCTCCACAGTCACCAGATCTCAATCCAGTAGAGCAGCTTTGGGAATTGGTGGAATGGGCGATTCTCATGATGGATGTGCAGCAGCTGTGTGATGTTGTCATGTCAATATGGCGAAAAATGTTTCCAACACCTCGCTGAATCTGTGCCACCAAGAGGTAAGGTAGTTTAGAATGAAAAAAGGAGTCAGACACACTATTTAAGACCATGATCCTATGAAAATATCAATACAATATTTTCCAGCTGTGAACACATAAATAACGTGTGTTGTGTGCTAAGACCATTTGTTTTACTGCATATAACTAATCAGAGCCCAAGGTCTCTTGTACTCAGCTGCCAGTGTTTTTTTCCTAATGCCCATGATTTTTTTGTCATTTCACATTAAGTCACTATCAGATCATTTAATGCGTCTTTCTTCTCTCTCGTTCTCTCACTCCACCCTTTAAAAGGGAACAAGACTGACTTCTATAATGAGCACTATTTCTTTTCCCTGTTCCACTCCTCCTCTGTGGTCCCTGGTTGGCATTATCAGAGGTCTCCCTGCTGCACGCTGCGTAGCAACAAGCTGTCATGTGACCACAACTTCCTTTTTTTTCCTCCACCACATTCCCTCCAGGCTTCTAGATGTTGGATAAATTAGCTTTGATTTCAACCCCTGCAACAAAATAATAACAGTAAAGGGAATCTGAATCAAAAGCATTGATATTTGATATATTTTGTGTCACACACCTTTCGCTTCCTTCACCCCTCCTATGAGTTGGCCCTTTTAAGGTTGGTGGATTTATATTTTTATGCCATGTAAGTAAATAAACCAGACCTCCTCATCAGCAGTACCATCATTCACCTCTTTTGATCCACCACTTTATCTGTCTCTGTGCTTGCCATGAGTTTCTCTTCCTCCTTTGCCTTAGATCTACTGTTTTTTAAGCCTCACATAAATGGTTTTGATCGATATTAATGGTCCCCCTGCTGGTAAATAGAGGGAGGAGAACGAACGAGGAGCAGACGAAGGCTCCTGTGTGTCTGGCTTTGTTTGAGCTTTGCCATTCCTGTCTTTTCTTTTGCTCAAGCGTACGGTGAACCATAGTTCCCCACGTGCTCTGTTTGTGCATCCTGTCATGCATGTGGAGAAAGAAAAATAAATAATAAAAGACAACTGGGTTATGTTTACATTGTGCTGGGGGAGCAACACTGGAAGCACTTTTAACCTTTTCTGCATCTAACTCTTGTTTTTCATATTTTCTCTGGGTTTTCAGAAGCTTTTATTTCCCCCTTTTATGCTTCAGTGTCATCCTTGCTTCAACTAACACCCTTCTCTCTCTGCACATGTCCTTAACATGTAGCCCAGACTGCTGGCAGTATTTTATATCCTGGCTGTGCTGAGGAATCTCAAGGCCAAAGCTCTGTGGGGTTTTGTGGGTTTACAGCCGGCTTCTATTGATTTCGTGCAGCACTGAAAATCCATTAAACAAGAATAGTCCTGCCACTGAGTCTTGGCATTACTCTGCCTCTGGTTTTTTCCTTTTTACTCAGGAGAAGCATTGGAAGCATGAAATGATGCTGAACCACACACACACACACACACACACACTCATTCAGCACATGCAATCACGTACAGAGATGATTGGTCTTGCTGGGATCATTTAGGCCAGAGTGTGTGTTACTGTGAGATCGCTGCATCATCAAAATGGGATTCTCTGGATATAATTGATGAAGGAGCAAAAGTGGGCAATTGCGCATTATCAGTTTGCTGGCCTGAACTATAAATCCATCATATTGGCGAATGTGATCAAAAGCCCGTAGACATCTCATTGATCAGGACATCTTGTGTGTATTCTTTGCACTCTCTGTGTTTTATTATTTTAGTCAGGTATGTATTAAAACACATAATTACAACCAGTCCTATTTGCAGATGAGCAGGAAGGAAGCTGTGATCGGCTGGTTGTTTTCCAGCAGACAGTCACCTATTCACACTTTTTTCTGGTCGTGTCAAACTTTCACAACTCTAAATTTTTTTAATCACTTCATAAAAAACCAGACCTTTGCATTAGTCCAATTATAACATGCAAACATGTTAGTTGACACAAAATTATGTGAAGTCAAGGTTCTCAAAACTGCACCAGCAACCCCCAGGTGATGTTATTGCCTCAGAGGACGAAGAACTCCTACATGTATATGCTCAACTAAAATGGGCTTAGGAGTAGGGCTGGGCGACTATAAATCGAATTTTCCATTTCTAGAGATTTATTTTTATGAAAATCCGGATTTTTTTCCTTAGTTAGTTAGCAGCGGACTTTGTCCTCCCTCCACACCAGAATAGTGTTTGTCCGACAGATTTACAGTGAAGTGAGCCGTCACTCATGCCAGGAGTTTAGCTGCACGTATAACTGCAGGAAGAAATGCTGCTCTCTACGAGATGCAGAAGTCAACTTCAGCCCACAAACTCTCGTTAAGAGACGACCAACATCAGGGGAATTATTACCGCTGTGGATCCTGTATGATAAGGACCAGATGGAAAGAGATCATGGATGCAGTTGTGTTGCAAATTTCTATGCAAGATATGAAGTTATTTATACGGTGGAAAAGTTATGACATCATTTATTTTTTTTAGCTGGCATTCATAATTTATATGTTTATATTATATTATATGAATGAATGAATGAATGCCAGCTAAGAGAAAGTAAATAATGTCAGTGATCTGGAAAGCAGGACGGGAATTGCGGTACAAAAATAATAAATGTTTTTAATAAGTTTAATTCTATTTGTTGAAAAGAAATCGGAAATCGATTTGGTTAGAAAAAATCAGAGATTTTTATTTTTAGGCCATATCGCCCAGTTCTTCTTAGGAGCCATGTAATACACATATCTGAGCATCTGTTTATAAAACAGTAAAGTGTGATGGCAAAATGTGTCAGAAACTTGGATTAAAAAGCAACCTATTAAATCTCCAGACTGAGATTTCCAGACTGTTGTTCTGCTCTAACAAAACCCTGATCAATAGACAAAGTCACCACTGAGGCAACATAAAGACATCTGTGTAGTTAATTTTACTGTAATTACTCTACATGCATAATGGTCTCCCCTTGTGAAAGTTAGAAGCAGCAGAATGTTTTCACACGATCCACAGCATTGTGGCATCTGACACAACTCGGCAAATATTTGACATGTTGCGCAACCAGTGAGTACAACATTAAGGAAATGTCGAAACTGCACAAAAAAACTATAAAAGAAGAATAGTGGAAAATAATTTTATGATTCCACAAAAGGCCTCTGACTGAAGACACAATGTTTGCTCACTGTTTACATGGCATAGTATGTTGTCCATTATGTTGAGCAGCTATTATTGCAGATTATTAGCAATAAATTTCTCTTAGCTCTTCTTTTTTTAAGGATTTTATTTAGTTAGAATAGTGCAATTTGACTCGCCAAGCCTATATGTAATGATGGGCAGAATAAGGAAATTTACACATACCAGTCTTACTTTTTTCCTTGCATGACTGGGTGTTTACCAACCTCTTCTTGACTAAAACCAGCTGTACAGGAGGCGGCATGAGATACAAGCAGTACAGGAGATCTTTGCACAAGCTAGGAAGCAGCAACCCTAACGTGTAGCATAACAAAATGATGGGTAGAAACTCAGCTAAACCACTCCACCAAACATTGCCAACAAAATGAAAACCAATTCAAACCCCAACCATTTATATAGGATTGTAACAAAAACATAAGAACATTACTGCCCATTTTAGAGCTTCTGCTAATTTCTTCACTTCGAGCAAAACAAGCAAACAATGTGTTAAATGAAAGCAGAGACTTTGTTGATTACAAAGATGTCTGTCTCATCATTGTGGAACAGAAACTCTGTGAGCTAGCAGCCGAAGAGTAGTAAACAAAAAAATCACTAAGTGATAAATCATGTCTTACTTTTGCTGTTTTGTGGTCAAAAGTTTTATTTTATCTCTAAAATGTGTTTTCCTATGACTGCAGTTGTTTGAAATTAACCTTGAAGGTCCTGGTAGTTTCCATGAAAATGAAGGAGGTTTTATAACGTATTCACTCTTCCTATCATATAATATCTTGAAGTTCAATAATTTTTGGATCCTCATGGTGTTTCTAAGGTGAATTTGGGGGCTATCCCTCGATTCTCCACTCTGAAAATTGAAGATGTCCATCATTAACACTGGCTGATAGCTTCCTGAGATATTTACCTTTGTAACACCTCTATAAAAATCATCTATTAAACTGCTCAAGCTGACTTTTTTAGCTTGTATTTTTGCACAGTTCCTCATCAGACATGACGTCGCTCATTCCTAGATGAATTGGGCTGCTGTCCTCTGATTTTCAATGAACTTAATGTGATTTTCTTAGAGGAGGAGTTGTGTTCCAGGTGAATTTACTTTTACACAGAAGCACATATCTTGATTCTGACACTTCTTAGTAATCTGACATGTCTCAGCTTTCTTTTTAGACCAAGATTATACAGAAAGTCCTTGCAGCTGTGAAGATACTTCATTTTGTTTGGTAATATCATTTCAGAAAGGAGGCAGAAAAAATAGGCTTTGTCAAGAAAAGGTCACGGTCCAGAGTGTTGATCACAGCCCTTAATACATCTTTCTCCTCAGTACTTAGCAGAAACATGGATGTATGGATTGTGATGGTGGTGTGAACTCGATGTACCACGTTTTTTGTTTTTTGTGAGCAGTACCTCTAGCAAACATGTCTACAAGCACTGTGGAAGCGTTGACTCAACGGTCCTCCAGCTTCTCGTTTCACCTGAGGATGCGGAGGGTGTTGATCTTACGTTCATTCGTTCTTGGTACTCCAAAGCGGTTTTGTGGCAGAGACAGTGCAATAAATATCTTGTGTTACCAACAACTTTAGCTCAACAGCATTTGCAGTAAATATTTGTTAGATTTTTTACAACCAAACTGTCTCCAGACAACAGCTCCTTTCTTCTGCATCATCATGTTTAGTGTTTAGCTTCACTTTCCTAACTTTCTCCATTTACACCGCTCAACATCTCGTAATGACACAACTGTTGTTGTTTTGCACGTTTGGGGGTGCAGCAGAGAAAAATGTTCCCCATCAAACCACTTCAAGCTGGTTTACATTCTGAACTTAATTTGAGCTATTTAACCCACTGATCATACTGTGTGTGCTGTGCTCCGATAATCTAATCACAGAACAACACACACATAACGATGCTGTCTCGCAAATGATCTACAATCTAGTCCTCCAAGCCGGGAGACAGCGTGAACACAGACTTTGGCTGTGTCCGAATGTCCCCACTACTCCCTAACCCCTCGTTCTCTACACAGGGCTGCGCACTACATGGTGCGCTCATTTTCTTGGCAATTCGGACACAAAGCTGCCTATTTTTCCCTCCGCGCAGACCCCGTGACTACCAGCCGTCACCACGGCAACCACAATGCGAGTTAAGATGTCAGTCCAAATCCAATCCAAAGTTGTGTGTAAATATTTTTATTCCTTATGTTGTATTTTATTGTGTTGCAAATCGATTCAATAAAGAATATTTTTTCGCCTCCTTGCGCCATGTTCAGCTTCTGCTCGCAATGCATTGTGGTCTATATTAACCCATCTAGTGACCATTGATGTTCACTACTTTTCAAGATGTGTTGTGGGTAATTTTGAGTGCCCTACTTTTTTCTCTCTGGACATTCGGACACCCCTACTAAATGGCGTGACCCCTATATAGGGCACTGTGTTGGGTGCACATTCGGACACAGCCTCTGTCTTTTCTAGTTCCCCAGCCAGCTTGCTCTCTGATTGGCTACATTCCGTTCCACGTCACCGTCCACGCAGTTACAATACAGGAGTCGTCAGCTTTCCTCACGCATTTTGTCATGAATATTGAACATGTTTAATTCTTCCAATCCTTGGCCACGACCCATTTCGGAGCCGATTATTGGGACAAATCCGCTTGTAACACATCTCAGACCTCAAGATAATCGGGAGTTTGCCATCCTTTGTCAGGAAGGGGCAAAATCGGGACAAAAGCAGCCCGATAATCTTTATGTGTGCACCAGGCTTAAGACAAACTTACATCATAACAAAATTAATAAACATTATTTGGTAAGAACCGGTATACCGCCCAGCACTACATATAGGCTTGTATTTTGTATTAAGGACAGTTTGTCACTGGCACAACATCCAGTTTTTGACAAGAAATTCAAACAAGGTGACCGACACAACTGAAATGCATTTTTCTACCAAGATACATCATAGAGGGGTGAGGAGGAAGGACCCAAGTGCAGGACCGTAAAGATAGTTGTACCATACAGGACAGAAAATTGATCATTTTTTGGATCCTCTGATTTACAGCTTGTAAAGGCAAGCTGCAGAAAATTAGGTGAAGATGGAAAATACCCACAAGTCACAAGCTGCCTGTGCCTGTGTGCATTTATGGAAATGGCAAGGACATTAAAAAAGAGATTAGTCCACGTGAAGATGGAATAAGTGAATGTTTAAAGTTTATATTCTTTATATGTTTATTCGGAGTATTATGGCATTTATAAAGAATCACTTGTGAGATCCCTTCGTAAATGATTCACAATTAAAGCTGTTGTAGAAAAGACTGCAAAGTCAGAGGCGTCATGTCGCCTGGCTTTGCAACCTCTATGCCTCTTGTCATCTTCATCTTCCTGTGTTGAACTTATCACTGCAATCTCACATCTCTGCACTGCACTGCACTGCCAGTGTGTATGAAGATCTTGTGTATGTGTTTAGAGGTGACACGTCCAGCTCACATGTGACCCCATGTGACGGTACTAAAAGTGGAGGAGAGGGGAAACCAGCTCTCATCTTTATCTAACAGCACAGATAAGATGATGTGGTTTGTATTTTGTTTGTTCCCTCCTCTTTGTTCTTAGTTGTATTTATTTGCATTTGGTTAAGCCCCTCATGCAGCCTTGGAAAGCAAAGCACATTGCGAGGCTCATGTGAAAAAAAAAGAGGGCCTTAGATTATATGGCACAGCTGGAGGAAGGTTTTTAAGTGGATCTTATTATCCCAAAAAGCTTCCTCAGTTTACCCAATGATGTGGGAATTGGATGCAGAGTTTTCATTTTAGTATAAACGTGACTGAAGTCCAGAGGCAGAGTGGAAGTGACTCCGTGTGGGCGCTCCAATTAATCACAGTCTTAGAAAAATGTAGGTGTTTTTGACAGTTTTTTATGATTGTGATCTCTGTCTTTTCTCTTCTTCCTCATTGTCTCCTCCAACTTTACCCTCTCCTTTCCTTATCTCGGCTCAGAAGAGCCAGACAGGGATGGATTACTGAGGAAATTGAATTCTCTTTATCGCCACTGTGCTCATGCAATGAGCCATGTATTTGCACGTCAGGCTCTTCTGCACCCACACATGCAGCCGTATGCACATTCATGCACAGTGTCAGATATCATATCCAAACACAACTCCGCTGAGGTAACTTGGACATGCTGGATGAAATGTCCTCTCATGCTTACGTTTATCTCTCTCTCTGTGTTTTCTCCAAAGCTGCCGAACAAGCAACAGGAAAAGTCTAATCCTGGCGACCACGTCTCCCACGCTGCCTCGCCCTCACTCCCCTCTGCCTCTCCCTGGACACCTTGGTATGCACAGCAATAGATGGATTTCCTTAAATACCAAATATATAGTCTGGAAGACTTTTAACTTAAACATAATCCAATCCTGCTTTGCAAAAGAAACATTGATATTTAATGTTCTGATGTCTGGCAAAATGAAGTTGGAAGACAGAGCTAGCAACAGGTTAGCTTAGCAATAAGACTTGAAACAGATGGCTGTGTCAACGGATAAAAATCGAATCACCAGCACCTTTAAAACTTTGCAATTAAGTATTTATACCATGATTGTTTAATCTGTATAAAAATCAAGATGTAACAATTACATGCTCTGGTTTTACAAGGGATCATGAGATTGCGGTTAACACCAGGTTTCCAAGCAACCAGTGGGAACTCCAGGAAGTTACTGCCTCTAGCTGAGCCTACACTGTTGCTCTCTGTGAACAGCAAATTGAATTTTGCACTATACAATGTGAATATCGGTTGTTTCATTAAGCTAACTGCCTGTTAGCACTAGCTTAATTTTTATGATACGGACCTGAAAATGTGCCAGTTTTTTATTTGTAAGAAAAAAAGAACTGAAATTGTTAAATTGATCATTTTATGACATGGTCCAGAAACAATGCTGTTCCCAAAAGCAGATTTAGAAGAAACTGTTACTCTATTAAGTGCCTTAAATATTCAGTTGCCTTAACAAGATATTTGACTGTTTGGGCCCCGAAGTGAATAAATTTCGTTTTTATATTTACAAATCATTTGCGTCGTTCCTAAAAGGATGGCACCATTACCCAACCTCTCTGTTAAAGTTACAGTGTGTAGGAATTATTGACATCTAGTGGTCAAGATGGGCATATCAATGACTCCAAATGCCAAGCACAGTTGTGAAATTGTGTACTGTCTTCTTCTATGTAACTTTTAAGGCGTTGCTTATTCCAAATTCTAATCTAGCACCTATGAAACTCAGCCAGTACTTGCAGCTTTAAAGCTCAGACAGTTCTCACTTCACATACAGAGTTTTTTGTCTATTCAGAGTATTGTCTATTCGTAGTGAAAATGGTGGCACAAATATGGCAGAGTCCATTTATGTGGGCCCATGGCAAATAGATATTAGAGGCTCATGGAATTCAAACACAACAGTTATTTTGTAAAGTGATTAAAAACCCTGCCTCCACATGTGTCTGCATGTGTTCCATGTCTTCTTCTCTTTTTTTGTCCTATTACACTAGTTGCACTTCTCACTCTCAGGTAGCTCTCTGGCAGAGAGCGAGAAGTCTGTTTTATTTGACTTAGTTCTGAAATCACAAAAGGAACAAAAGTTTCTCAATGGAAAAAGTCACAGAAGTGAGCAGATCTGTAAGTTCAGAGCAAAACCCCTTAATGAGAAAAATAAAGAAATTTTTGGGTTACAAAAGAAGGGTCAAAAAGCACTTCAGGGCTTATGGGAAGACAATCAAGCCCTACTTGTTGTTTTCTTATGCATTAATTCATATCATGCGTATTGGGTTATACACACTAGTATAGAGATGATTAGGAACAAAACACCAATAGAAAGATTATATTTGGTTTGTTGGGTGGTGTCTAAAACAGTCTTTGAAGGCCAAAGCAGACTGTGAGCCAACTGTCATGTCAAAATTAGTGCAATTTTTAAATAGTTGGTCTCTTCTTAAAGTCAAGTAAATAGCATTTTCGCCCATTGCTATAATTATATAGCTATAATTATTATCCATGGTTGTAGTTATCTATGGCATATTAGAAAATTACTGATTAACAAAAGACAAGCACTAATTTATTTAGGGTTAAATCTCTTAAAATGGCTGTTTTTCTTTTATTTCTCTTGCATTTTTCTTTTCCATTTCCACTTTACTCTATGTGGCTTACATTGCTCTAAAATATCTGCAGACATGGATTAAGGTGTTCCAATTTAAAAACTGATCTGTGTGTGCAGAAAGCAAACTAGTTGTGTTTGTGTTGACACACTGTTTATTTATCCCTATGGATTTTAGTAATGTTCTCATTCATAGAGGTTGGGTTTTACCAAAGCTATGAGGATTATGTTTGTTGTTCTTGGTGTGTGCTATAAACTTTAGATGTCTTTTTCATTCATGTTTGGGAATGGTTACTGTCCAAAACAGAAGGTTCTTAAACTTTAGAAACTTTAGAAAACAAAAAGAATTTTCTCATGATTTTATCCCCAAAGCCTTATGTAATAATACCACACTGTTTTATTGAATCAGTATTGAATGAGTCACTGAGCCTCTGGATAGAAGTCTTTTATTACTGGGTCATAACACAACGACTTTTTTTTCACCTTTGTCTAACCTGTCTGTCTAACCATCTGTTCTTGTCTTGTTGTCCCACCAGGAAGCAGCCCTCTGGACAGCCCACGAAACTTCTCTCCCAGCAACCCGGCACACTTCTCATTCGCCTCCTCCAGAAGGTCACTGCTTTATGACACTACATGATATCAATCGTGACTACATGTGTTTTTTTAGTCCGTGTTTCTACCAGAGGTGTGAGAAGGACAGATAATGAGTCGGGTACAAATCAAGTCAGTTGAGACAAAGGACAGAGGGAAGAAAGAGAGCAAATGAGCACATGGGTCTGTTGTTGCACATCCTGTTGAGCCGTGAGCGCTGCAGTTGCTCACGGTGTAACAGGCTGACTCATGCATGACGGGGTCCCAGCCATTAGGCTTGCAGCGCCTTGGTGTTTACTCTCACTGCTTTAGTGTGGAGGCTGTGTGACACGGGCATGCATCTGTTCATAATGATGTTTTGTTCTAAGCTGCTTTAGATTTTACCCACATCTCTGCACACACTCATAAATAATCTGTGGAAAGTACAGCATAGTAGCTAATGTGTCCACCCCTGACCACACACTCATGTGCTTTTGGATATGGCAGGGATCACCAACTCTGAATTTCTTGGGCCAGTACCCTGCAGGTTTTAGATGCTTCCAGTTGCAACACAACTGGACAGGACAGTGGCACAAGAAGTCTGAAGCTGGTGATCCCTGGGATAGGGACTGTTTTGCTGGCAAGACCTCCAGTGAGTAGATTTAAATCCCAAAAGTATTGCACTATTATTGTTGCTAAAAATGGTAAAACTGTTGAATTAGTATGGAGGATGCCCTTTCTTTTATGTCTCCAACACCTAAGGAACAAAAGAAGTGGCAGGACTTAATCAATTAATTATTCATAAAGCTGCGTATCATCAGCATAGCTGTGAAAATCAGTGGCATGTCGCCTGATGACTTCCCCGAGTGGCAACATATACAGATTAAAAAGTGTGGGGTCTAAAACTGAACTTTGAGGAACCCAACATTTTATTTTATGAGTCCTTAATGCTTACAAAAAATTGTCAGTCTGTGACATAGGAGTAAAACCATTTTAAAACAGTGCCTGAGAGGCCCACCGGACTTTTAAAGCTTGATTTATACTTGCGCGGCATCTATGTAAGGCCAGTTACAGCTTTACCGCTGTATGTGCTGAGTAGGTCCGTGGAAGCATGACGTGCACCTCTTCCAGACCTGACGTGCACCCCTGCCACACAGACGGTTACGTGGAAGTATTGCTTGTGATTTGTCATTTTATCACGTGTTTCTGGGTGTCTGGATATTCTTGCTGAATTTGTGTGGTAACCGCCATTTTTAAAAACAGCCAATAGATTAAGTTGATTAGAGGCTGATCGAATTATTTCTTCATTTGCCTCCATAAGCTCATGAAAACAGTGCACAATGTTTGACGCCATTGTTGTTTTAAAACAGGAAATACCTACCAGAACTTAAGTAAACCATCAAAAGAACTCTGAGCTGTTTTCCACCCCTGCTGCCACCTTTAGACTAGGAAGGGAAACCCAAACGCCGCGTGCCCCCACACTCGAGTGTTTGAGCAAACTTAACCAGCGTCAACTACACTGTAACCAACTTCACGCAGACGCTGTGCAAGTATAAATCCAGCTTTTAGTAATATTTAGTAAAGTCCGGTGATCTACTGTCTCAAAGGCAGTGCTTAGATCCAGGAGAAACAGGACAGAAAGTTTCTGTACATCCAAATTACATCTAAGATCATTGACTTTTTTTAATAACTAAAACAGATAAAAAATGTCTGAAGGGGATGTCTTTAAGAAATAGAAAAAGCCTCATCAGAAATGGTGTAAATGGAGGAGTGGCTGTCAAGAAGCCCATTCTTAAAGAAGTGAAACTGGGAGAAAAGGCAGCGGTATGCCAAATAACACAAGAATTGGACTAAAAATCAGTGTCTGATGGAGCGATTAGTCCTCCCCAGAGCCTGGGCCTCAAAATTATTTAGGTATCAATCATACAAAGAAAATCTTTGGAAAGTCCTTTATCAAATTTGGAAAACTATTCAAAAATTTGTCTACGAGGGTTTGAATGCACAGAGCCTGTGTGATTGTTTAAATTAAGTCCATGTCCACATTGAACCAGGTTTAGATGTGTCCTCTTAAATTTCATTTTTATTTATTTATTTTCCTTTGTTTTGACATTACGTTCGCTGGAACGTGCGTTTCCAGAGCCAGGAAAACACTCAATTATTAAATCAGCACCCAAAGAAAATAAATGGGGGGTTTCAAAATCTGCTGTACAATATATTAAAATTTTTATCCTTATTCTAAAATATAAGCTACTTAGTGGCCCACATCTTGAGCATCCAATCGGTTTTAGTCCATGCACCATGTGGATTAGTGAGGTCAGTAAGCTGGTGGAGCTACAGTAGTGGAGTAGTTCATTTCTGTCCTGGATACCTTGAGTTTCCCTTCCACAATTTCATGAATAAAACATTGAACACCACATTAAAAAGCGAAAGAAAGAATGAAAAAGTAGGACTACATGTCGATATCTCCCTTAACTTTGGTTTTGTCGTAGGTCAGGTCTCAGAATGCATCATTTGTGATGACAAAGCCAAGCATGGATTCAGCATGGGGTGGGGTCACATCTTTCTGGGGGTTGCTTTAAGGGGGTCTTCAAGGAAAATAGATTTGTAACCAGTGCTGTAGAGACTTTTGTCTTTAAACATCAGAGGGTGACATCACGTATGCAATCCATGCACCCACAGTTAGAAATCTTACAGTCTATAAGAAGATTACTGTATATGTAATCTATAATCAGATTAACGCAATCACATTTTTTTTAATGCTCATATGTCCACATATTTTGCCTTCCATTGCAACATTGCATACATTTAGCCTATTTTTAACTTGGTTGTTTAAATCTGTTATTTGAGAAAATGTGGTTTTGGTAATGCTATTTGCTGTAGCGAGATAATTTCCAGTTCAGTCAAACAGCTCTCAGGTTAAAGTGTAACAAAGAGTGTGTTTTGCATTATTATTTCCCACTTTGTTACTTTAACTGAAAATCCACCATGTTAGTTACTTGGTGCAAAGGTTCCAGATACACATTTCCCAAACAAGCTTTTAGTCTTGGCTTTTTCTGCACGATCTGATACTTTTTTTATTTCAGCAATATTTCTCTGAAAAAATTAAATGTTTAATAATGTTAAAAAAAATATATAAGAAAAGGGACTAACAGTGTTTAATTAAAGCCAGATATTAACAAGAAAAACCTTCACTCTCATTCAGTCTCTAATGGCAGAGACTACTGTGAAGAAGAGCAATCAGACTGTTGTCTACCTCTGCTTCTCCTCAGCTGGACATAGTTCTGACAGTGGATGATCCGGGAGCCTGTCACTCCCATAAATCCTTCATTAAATCCCCATTTGTCAAATCTGCGTGCCTGCCTGTCACTGTGCTACAGAGGAAGATTGAATAAGTCTGCTGTGTTCATCTCAGCAGAAAAAGCTCCATGGACTAACTAGATGTTTTATAAGACATTTGCTTGCTGATATTTTTTTCTTAATGTGCTTAAAACCAAAATAAGCCCATATAGAATGTAAATTAGATTATTGTTTGTTTGTTTTTTGCTTTTTAATCAGAGCTGAAAAGCTAACAATACAATGCCAATTTAGCATGTAGCATTGAGTTTTAGAGTGTGAAATGTATTATTTGTTTTGCAGAGATGGACGGCGATGGTCTTTAGCATCTTTGCCCTCTTCTGGATATGGCACCAACACGCCCAGCTCAACGGTAAATAACTTTTACATTATGATAAGTTTATTATCAATTCACTGGATAACGGGTTTGATGTTTACTGAAATCATAAATTCCGCCATGATGTGGTTATGATGCAATTCGATTCAGGATGTGGTGATTGATATGAGACGATATTACATCCTGATTTATCTCAATCAGTTCCATTTATATTAAATTACAAAAAGCAAATACATTTTTTATTTATTTTATTCTTGAGCTCAGTCACACGTTTATGGTACAGCTAGCATAACCTGATACAGCGCTCCCACAAATATAGGCCAATATTTATTGCTGCTGTATCTACTTACCTGGTAAAGTTATTAGTCTAGCCACTGAGATAATATCCACATTAGTTGTTAACAAATAATAAAATTAAAGTAGTTGAGTCAATACGTCAAGCCAAAATCTTAATCTGTTTGATCAAAGCCAAATAAAACAGCTTCATGGTTTAGATTTGAAATGTTTAATGGACACATTCATACTGCAAGTTATCAGCATAACTACAAACTTTATAACTGATAATTAATTGCTAATAACATTTGGACCACGAGCAGGGTTGTGGATTTGATGGGAAAACAAAAACAATCTTTACATCACTTACAGCTGTCATCCTACAATCACCACACTGCTTGAATATAAACCAGCCTCATGCATTAACAAACAAACAGAACAAATAATCTTTAGCTCATTACTTACATTTCTCTCCCTCGTTGTTTTGGTGCGTAGCTTATTGCATAACAGCGATGTCAGAAGCCTGGCTCATCTCTCCATCTGTGGATGGAGGGTTAGATAAATGGAGGGAGGAGAACAGGAGGGAAAGTGATGAGTACCTGGCCAGTGGGACGAGACAGCATGAGAGATGTGCTGGAGAGGAACGGATGGTGCGAGGAAGAGTGCTGTTTCACAGTAATTTATCCACAAGCTAATCTTACCCAGACGAGGGGGGGGGGGGGGGGGGGGGGGGGTTTTTTTTTTAAACAATTCCCCCCCTTTCCCCCCACCCTTTTTTTCTCTTTTTTTTTTTTTTTTTTTTTTTTTTTTTTTTTTTTC
>JBAMHW010000023.1:5869365-5880594 GCA_037177495.1 Rhadinocentrus ornatus | reverse complement strand
GATGGACTAGGCAGCACGTCGTAGACTGCCTGAATCAAGAATTTTATGCGATGGGGTTCAGCTTTCCACAGCTCGGTAAATATTTTAGCACAAGTAAAATCTCGGCGGATCAGCTACTGTATAATTCAATTTGTAGAGAAGATTTATGAGTTTTAACCGAAACAGTCCCATTAACAAATATACATTTCTTCTACCAGTTGAAATAATGTGATGCTTGGGATGATTACAGACACTACATCCAGTTCAAACCTTTGTAATTTCATTCAACACATGAAGACTTCAGTGAGAATCAATTTGAGATTTGGCTAACGAAGGCTAATTGTGCTTGTGATTTGCCAGAGCAGATAACAGGTATCAGGGAATTTCATCACCAACCCCTTCTTCTCTGCTTGATTAGGTTGCTTTGATTGCTCAGGGCTGCCTGTGTGGAGTTTAATTCTTTTTTTTGTGATCAGATCGTCTCCTTCTTCACATCTTTGTGAATCCCTGATCGCCTTTAATTACAAAGCCTTCCATTTTACCCTTTTTCTTGTCTGTTTTTCAGGCTTTTGAGCGCTCTGAGAGCTCAGAGGTAGCCTTCGTCACAGAGTTGGTGAAAAAGCTTCTAATCATCATCTCCCGACCTGCAAGGCTTTTAGAGTGTTTGGTAAGTTCATACACAATCCGGCTGCAATGATCACAGTCATTCTATGGTCCCACCATAAATGATAGAGGATGTCATAGCTCTGGTGGTAAAAAAAATAAATAATAATAAACAGATTTTTTAAGCAAATTATAAGCATTTTAGCAGCCTATATTACACAGCAGGAGATAGAAAATCAAAACAAGCAAAAAAATAAATAAATTAAAGACATATAGAGTTAGTAAGAGACTGGTTGGTGGAAGAGTTTTGCATTTAGATTAAAATATGCCAGCTAATTCCAGCAGGTCCCTGCCGATTGGCTGCCTTCCAGCCTGACTCAGCCAGACCATGACCACGGTGTCTTTTAAAGTTTATAGGATGGCTGCGTTGGGGTTTGTCTATAAAGCTGTTTCAAAAATAGGATATCAACTGAACCCCCCTGTGTAAGTAGTACCCTGCTGATATGGATGATGAGTGACAGCTGAGAAAAAAAATCAGAGAATTCATTGATTAAATTCGAGTCTGCATGTCACTACTTTTGATTTAGAGTCTAGGGTCCTTGGTGTGTTCCTGATGTTTTTTGTAACAAAGTGTAAATAAGCATTCAGGAATATACAGGGACAATTAGAGTAAAAACAATTTATAAAACCATAGTTTTAAAGTTTTCTCTGCATTATATTGCAGGTTTATTTGAATGAGACATTTCTTGTACATGGCTAGTCAACATACATATGACATAAAAAGCAGGGTGCAGAAGAAGCTTTGGACTGTGGAGAATGTTTGTGGAATAACCTGAAGTGAAAAGTCTGTGTAAAGAAACATGCCAACATCCCAGATTTTTACCTGTTCTGTACAGAGTAATGGGCAAAACTTTCTCTAATGCTGAGGTGCAAGGCTGATCATAATTACTTAAAATGTTACGTGCAGTTATTGCTGCAGAAAGACATGGGGTGCCAAGTGTAAAAATTCAGTATAAAAGTTGTAGCTGACACATTTTCAATATTTATCTCACTTTTCTCACATTTAGCACATTTTTCCTACATTTACCTACATGTAACATAACATATACATAATATAAGGGTCAAACAGAACATCTAAATCTAAATTTTAAATCTAAATTTAATTACTATATGTTAATATATCTAAATCTTGAATCTTTAATCTAAAAGTTAAATCTTATATCTAAATGCTACATTTTATATCTAAATCTAAATGTTTAGAATATATGCTAATTGACCCTGCCCCTTTTAACCTCAACCAATAAGCTTGTAGGGAAATACACGCACACACACACCCTGCTAGTGTATTGGTTGAGGTGAAAAGAAGTGGGGTTAATTAGCATAAATTCGATACATTTAGGTAAAATATAAAAGAGTATCGGCAAGAATTAAAAGGAAAGTTATACAAGATATTGATGCTATATTGCATGAGAAGAGACGGAGGACAGAACTGGAGGTAGCAAGAATTCAAATGTTGTAGTTCTCTGTGGAAGTGACAAGGGTGGCTAGGAACAGAGTATATCAGAGAGACAGCATGTTTAAGATGTTTTGGAGACAAAAGGGAGACTAGACTAAGATGGTTTAGGGGTTTAGAGAGGAGGGATAGTGAACATTTTTGCAAAATGAGGCCTCCATTCTGTACAAACATGACTCTCTAATTTCTGTCTCCAAACTGAATGTAGTTATAAAATACTAAAACTTATAAACATCTGGCTTGATGCTGCTGTGAGGAAACAACATCATAGGGATACATCCACCCCAGGAGCCAGTCCACCCATGTCCAACAGCGGCAACCACCCTGATCAGGGCTGGAAAGGGGACATTTAGGGACATAATGAGACAATGCATGAACTTAGTTGATGTAAGAGAAGGCGATGAAGAGGATAGGGTCAGATGAAGGCAGATGATTCGCTGAAGGCAACAGCCAATATGGAAAAGAGGTTTAATTTGCTTCTCCTTGTGTGGTTTGATTTTATATGAAAATCTGATGATGCTTAAGACCATATTTATCCGGAAATATTTACGAACCTTTAAAGACTACTGCAACTCTGTGAGGCAGGATCTGGAGGGTAGTATCTTAGAGTGCCATAAACATTACATACACCTTGTAAAGCATATCTTTAAATGGTGAATCTATCCCTAAAACAGAGTTGAGATGAGTGTATATGAAGTATCTCCAGAGGAGCGTTGCAGACTGTTGAAACAAATCTGCTCTAAAGAAGTAAATGCAGGATCTTAATCTGCAGGAGTTTAATCCTGAGGAGTTTTACCACCTACTGGAGGCAGCGGAGGACCACGCCAAGGAGGGCCATCTGATGAAAACAGACATTCCTCGTTACATCATCAACCAGCTGGGGCTGACCAGAGACCCAATTGAAGGTAAATGAAAGAAATCAAAACTTTCTATGTCAGTGTCTTATTAGAAAAAAAAACGTCTTCCAACTGATATAACTAAACATTTCTTTGTCATCAGACATGGTGAATCTGGAGAGTTATGACAGCGAGGGGCCGGTAACGCCTGAAACAGATGACTCAACAGAGGTGAGGTCCACAATAATCCTCCGTCTGGTCAGTTCTCTTGACTCCAGTGCTTTTCTTCCTTTTTTTTAGACAGAATTACGTCAGACTTGCCAAAATGTTGTTGCCCTCAGTAAAAATGTCTGTCTCATCTTCTAATGACTTGGCATGCCTGCTTTTATTCTTTCTAATTTAACTAATTCATGCTGACGCTCAGAAAACAGGATATCCCCCCTCCTTGAAACCCGGCCTTCCCTTTAGCAGTAGGCAGGCCTCCAACAGACTAAAAGAAACTGACAAAAAAATAAAGATTATTAAAAAATGAGGAAAGAGAAGAGGGTGTAAACCACAATGTGCAGCACCAAGTTACGTGGTGATAGAAACAATATAACACATTAAATAAACTTTTTAAAGGCTTGTGCTTTACTGATTTCATTGCAAACTATCAGATTCAGTCTTTTCATTGTAGTCTTTGATCTACAGGGTAAGATTAAAATGATTAAACCACCAGGAGAAGCAGATTTCCAGACCATCAAGCTGATCAGTAACGGAGCATATGGGTGAGCAGCATATTTTAGGACCTTTTTCATTCAGCTGATGAGAATATGTTGTTGTATAAATGATTTATTCCCACACGTGTAACCTCTGACATGAACACAAATACTTTTCCAAGTAACACAAAGCCAAAAAAAAAATCATTTATATGTCGCCTTTGTGTGTGTGTGTGTGTAAACTAGTGCTGTTTACTTGGTGCGCCATTTGGAGACACGGCAGCGGTTTGCCATGAAGAAGATTAACAAGCAAAATCTGATCCTGAGGAACCAAATCCAGCAGGCCTTTGTGGAAAGAGACATCCTCACCTTTGCAGAGAATCCCTTTGTTGTCTCCATGTTCTGTTCCTTTGAAACTCGCCGGCATCTCTGTATGGTCATGGAATATGTAGAAGGTGAGGATTTCTGTATCAGTATGCATACACTGGGTTCACTGGGACTAGCTAATAGATGAGGAAATATTTGTTACATAGATATTCTTTCAATGAGTGCACTCCCACATAGTCTGAATAAACATTTTAACTTCTGCCTATTTAGCTGTGAAGTAGCAGCATTTACAGTCTCTGTCCAAGGTTTGTACACTTGGATTTTGAAGGGCAGATGTATCCAAATTTTTAACCGGTGCTGTAAATAGTACTGTGAATGCACACTATAATCTAATCCAGTGGAGGCGTTCATGTAGCGTGACTCTATCCGTGTGCTTAATCCTCACCCAATGCAAGGTGAAGGAAACTGTTAATGCAATCAAGGCTCGCATTCCTCTTGCAAAAAATGAACATTATGTAGCCCTTGTAGACGATGCTGCTCGTAAGATCACCTGTTGACTGGTTAAAAGTTGGTTGAGCTGATAGAGGGCTAAAGATGACACATTTAAACAAAAAAAGACCAAACTTGAAAAACGTGAAACCAAGTAACTGACAATCATTATTTCTGCACCTAGCTTTTTTCCCCCATCGTAATGCACCTTTATGTCCAGTTTGTCGTCTCTGCTGCTAGGCAAATGAAGTTGTATTTTTTAGTAGGAAAACTATGTTGAACACCCTCAAACGTTAGAAGTATGACTTCACCCACCAGCCCTGACTCCAAAACTCTATTTGGCCACCCTGTTCATACAGGTAGTGATAGCTAATAAGTGTACATTGTTCTGTCCACCCTTTAGCAGAGAATAGATTAATTACTAGATTATAGAATTAATTACTAGATTACAATTTCCTTCTGGGGACAAATATTATTATTATTACTATTATTTTTTATTATTATTATTGTTGTTGTTGTTGTTATTATTATTTTAATTATTATTTAAATATGTTGTTTGTATGCATAAATACAGCATAATGTATAATTAGCTTGTATGCTAACAACAGCAAGATTGCTAAGTGAACAAATCCTAGAGGGTTTTCAACTTGCAACTGAAGTGAAGTTAGCATACATGTGGTGTCGATCCTAATTCTGAGATCCTGCTTCTAAGAGCCACGTATGTGTTTGCTTCTGTAGCTCTAAATGCCTGGGAAATTTTTCAAAACGAAACAAACTTGCAGTCCTCCAAGAAGCTAACAATACAGAACATGTGGAGCTGAGGCTACACATTGATTGTATACTGATTGAATAAAAGTTAACTCAAGCTGAAAAGGCCTGACTGTGGTTGACTACAACCAGTTCAATAGCAAACAGGACAAAGCACCAGATATTTCGTCCTCATAAGCACAAAAGCATCACCTGTAATGATGTAGGATTCTGGTAGTACTTCATATTTTTAAGGATTTGCTTTGACGTTGTACTTTCTCCAAAAAAAGCTAATGAGCTCTTTCCAGTGTCAGAGCAGAAATCCAACAAAAGGGAAAACAAACCCAAAAGGCACCTTGTTCGAAGCTGTTTCATATTTTGAACACTGTCCTTATAGAGCCATGCTGCTAGCATAACATACAAACAAATAACACTACTACCACACTTACGCCTCCAAACCAAACTCAGACTCACTGCTTTCTGCTTTCTACTGTATTTGTTGCACAATGTCCTAAATTTAAACTAAAATAACTTGGGTCAAGAGGTACTTGGAGACGTTGATGGTAACCAAAAATGTCAGTGGAGAGACTCATGAGACAATGAATTCTGTTGGCAGGTGGAGACTGCGCCACTCTATTGAAGAACATTGGGGCTCTGCCTGTGGAGATGGCGCGCATGTACTTTGCAGAGACAGTCCTTGCACTGGAGTATTTACACAACTATGGCATTGTACACCGTGACCTCAAGCCTGACAAGTGAGGCAGTTAAGTTGTCCTCAAATTCATTATGCAAACTACTTCTTACCCTTAACTCTGCTGTGTCTGTTCTTAGCCTCCTGATTACCTCAATGGGCCACATCAAGCTGACTGACTTTGGTCTGTCTAAGATGGGTCTGATGAGTCTGACCACCAACTTGTATGAAGGACACATAGAGAAGGATACACGCGAGTTTTTGGACAAACAGGTATGACATCGTGAAGAACAATCAAGCTGCATTCTCAATAGAAATCCCACATTTAGTTGTAGCACATGTTTTGTTGGCACTCTTTTAATGTGGACTGCTCAAATACATTATGATCCAATCAGTGTCACTATAAAATGTCCTTTGAACTCTTGATTTTCATGGAAAGATATTCCCTTCCATTGTGTGGCAGGTATATCTGAAGCCCGACTAAATGAGTCCGTTAACAGTTGGCAGAACAACACAACGCTGTGTCTCTTGTTATCACAATCATTTCTTTACGTAAGCCGTACATTCACAAGCCTTTCATTTGGTGCACATGCTTTGAAACGAAACCTCATTATTTCTCACGGCCTCATCATGGCAGCCGGGAATCTGTTAGCACTCAGTGTATGCCCATCTGCATGTGAAAACACTCGCCAGGGCTTTTTATGTTGTCTTGGTATCTTTGAGGTAATTTATTTGGCTAGATGTGAACGTGTGTTCTTATGATGCTGTGCGTGTGTGTTTGTGCCTCTGACTCCACTTAGAAACTGCAGATATCTAATCTGGACCAGGCTGAAAGGAATTCAACCAACGTCTGACTAAACCAAGTGTTTATTGTTTTAGGTGTGTGGAACTCCAGAGTATATCGCCCCAGAGGTTATTCTTCGTCAGGGTTATGGGAAGCCAGTGGACTGGTGGGCTATGGGCATCATCCTGTATGAGTTCCTGGTGGGTTGTGTCCCTTTCTTTGGGGACACTCCAGAAGAACTGTTTGGACAAGTGATTACAGGTAAAGATTACAGATCTTTGTGGGATGACTCTGTATAGCTAATAAATTAGCCGAACTTGTTATTATGCACCCTCCCTCATTTCCACCACCTCTTCTTGTTGTAGATGACATAGTGTGGCCAGATGGGGATGAGGCTCTGCCTGTTGATGCCCAGCACCTGATCTCCTCCCTACTGCAGACAAATCCACTGATTCGGCTGGGCACAGGTCAGACTATTTAACTTCATCAGATGAATTTATGCACCTTTAATGTGATGTTCCAATATTTTACAGTTAGCTGTTCCACATGTTTATTCGTTAGTTTACTGTTTGGACTGCTCTGTTCATTTGCTCCTTGTTTTCACGGACCAAGGAAAGCAGAAATAACTACATGTTCTGAGTTTGTCACATTGCAGTCAAATGTAATTTACCATTACACCAATGAGGGCATCTCACCTCAGGGATGCTAAGTCACAGATCTCAGATCAGTTCACATAAACCCAACCAACAAGGTAAATAGAAAGGAATTCCTTTTAACTGAACCAAATGTTACTGAATTTAAGTCATTCTGTGGAAATCATACATGAAAATAAGTGTTTTGGTTAGGATATTTTATAGCACATTAGCGGCAGAGAGAGAGAGAGACAGTCTGGTCCTGATAAACTGGCAGTAGTGTTTCTGTTAATCCCGGGTGTCTCATAGAATTCTCTCTAACCAAAGCTCTGCACAAAATTTATCTTCAGTGTGTTACTCATGCACAATGCAACCGCAGTGCAAGATTGTTAACTTGCTTCTTTAATCTATCGAATAGGAAGTTGAACATTTCTGCTGCTTGTAGCCCCACAAGCATTTTCTAGCTCTTCATAAAATGTATTAAATTCCTCTTTATTTCAGTATTCTACTGCTGTTTAAGTCAGCAGCTCATTTCTGCTAATTCTGGCATCTATGGAAGATGCATTTCCAAAATGAATGAAGGACAGCAAACTAGCAAAAACTGTCAGATTCACAGCTAGATTCTTAGCCGAATCCATCAAAGTAAGCTTGGATATTACATCACAGTGTTTGGGGCAGGTCAGTCTTTTACTGTGTTAAAGAGTTAGAGTTAAATTTGTAGACTTTTCTTCCACATGCTTTTTTAAATCACTTTGCACACTCTGTTTTGTCATAAGCTGCTCCACAGATTTACTCTTGCAATTGTAGTGCTAAAGCTAATGTAGTCAAGGGACATTTTTTTTGACAATTTATTAGTTTAAACTTCATTATTATTATTAATATTATTTGTATTGCCAGGACGTTTTATACCTGGACTACACTTTATTCATTTGGCAGCCTATTTAACTATGCTATTTGGAATCCTTTGGTTTATTTTATGAGCTAATCAGCTAATTAATGTACCAAATAATTGTATTGGTTGATGGTTTTTAGTTGTCAAATCCCAACAAGCACAGAATGTTAGGCTAAAATTATCAAGTGACTCTCTTATGAATAAAATGAATGACAACCACAAACTATTCAGAGAAACATTCAGAGAAGCAGAACATTCCCCTAAGATTTGAGAAACTAATGCAGATACTCTCTTAAATATACATTGTGCTCTTTACATAACATTCCTAACTGGAGTTGTACACTGGCTTAAGACTTGAATCTGAATACATCCTGCATCACTAAAAGTACATATCCCGTACAGATTAATGGTTATCATGTATGTCTGTTCACTGGTTCAGTTTACCCACAAATGTCTGTCAGGGTCAAAATACCTTTAAGTGCTTTCAGGCTGAAGCTATTTGTCTTTCCACCTACTCCTCTTTATGTATGCACCCACCCACTTCCTTCCTCTTGCCCTCCAGGTGGTGCTTTTGAAGTGAAGCAGCACTCATTCTTCACAGAGGTAGACTGGAACAGCCTGCTGAGACAGAAAGCAGAGTTCATCCCTCACTTAGAGTCAGAGGAAGACACCAGTTACTTTGACAGTAAGTTTATCTCTGTGTATTTAGGACGCTTTGGAAAAGCTGATCTTAGGAAAAGACTCTGAATTTCTAAGTAACCAAAGAAGCTCATTTTTCATCGAATCTGCATCATTACTATAATCACTGTGAATGAAGAATATGGAGTTTAAATAGTTACAAATGTGTATTGTATTTTGATTTTTTTCCAAATTAGCCACCTACATGCATGCAAAAATTTGTATAAAAAAATTGAATGTACACATTTGTTCAAATTGCCTGATATACGTGTATGGATTCGAACATGCATTTGCAAGTTCCAAAAGTTACTCGGAAAATAAGATGCACATTTGTAAATCATGTAATACATGTTTGTTATAACTTTGAAACCAATTTCACTCTGTAGGAGAAAGACACTTGATAGCATAATTTGTTTTGTTAAGCTTGAATGCGTCAATTTAGTATAAAATGATGAGTCAATCAGCTTTGATTGCTCATGTCTAATGAAACATAGACCAGTGGCAGCAACTTGTAACCTGTAAGAATTAGGATAAAGAAGAAAACATAGGAAGATGCTGCACTGCTAGGTGAATTGATGCTCTTTTTTTAAGCAATAACCTCTTGTCTCATCTCATCTCCAGCCCGCTCTGAGCGCTACCATCATGTGCATTCGTATGATGAGGATGACACCAATGATGATGAGCCTGTGGAGATCCATCGCTTCTCATCCTGCTCCCCTCGCTTTAGCAAGGTCTGTACCTAAAGTTATACATTTCTTCCCAAAGTATTCATCTCTCCACGTAACATTTCCCTAAAATGCAAACTGTGATTTGTGGACCTGCAGGTGTACAGCAGCATGGAGCATCTGTCTCAGCTGGAGCATAAACCCCACACTATAACTCTGAGGGAGCATAAAGTCCCCAGGGAGGACCGAGTCACCAAGAGAGAAGGCCTGGGAGGTGTCACCCTCAGAGACAAGAGCTGGAGGACTGGTTCACCTGAGATGTGAGCGGAGACATCAGAGGGGAGATTTTCATTTAATAGCGACTGTAAAATCTAAAGGATGACTGCTTTGCTTTTCCAGGAAGCGTTTCTCATGTTCTGAGTCCTCCTTCATTGAGAGCGATTCCAGCCCACCATCAGGGGCCCGAAGACGCTTCTCCGCGCTGATGGACACACATCGCTTGGCATCCCCTCTGGAGCAGGACTCAGAGCTGCCTGTTCCAACCAAGCAGCTGCCCACGAAAACCAGGGGAACTTCCTTGGAAGGAGCTATGGGAGCCATTTCCTCTCATGGAGATCTGAGGACATTCCTTAAAGATGGAAATGGCCTCACAGCAGGAGGTAAGAGGGGACGAGTGGCACTAAGGAATATAATATGTGACTGTATTTAATGAAAAGCATCTGTTTACTATCAACTTTTATGTTTGTCTCATGTCACAGACAAACTTTTGAGGTCTGCTGATGCATCGCTGCCTCTGCCAGCCAGCGCTACCACAGACCTCGTGCTGAGGAGGGTCCGACACCAACAGCTCTCAGCCGAGGGAGAAAAACTAAACTCACGACCAGGAAGCAAAGTTATCAAATCTGCCTCTGCTACTGCGTTGTCCGTCATCATTCCAGCAGGTAAAGACGCATTAGATTTTTAAAAGAAACTCTGAGTGAAACTTAGAAATAAATCCTAAAAATCAGCGTAAACTGTCCCGCAGTGGAGCAGCATGGAGTATCCCCTCTGCCGAGCCCCATGTCTCCTCGCTCCCTCTCGTCCAACCCCTCCTCTCGCGACTCCTCCCCCAGCCGAGACTACAGCCCACTGGTCAGCGTCCTGCACTCTCCGATCACCATCCACCGCTCTGGGAAGAAGTATGGGTTCACTCTCCGAGCGATCCGAGTCTACATGGGAGACAGTGATGTTTACAGCGTGCATCACATGGTCTGGGTAAGAGAGCAGAGCAAACGGTGTGGAGAATTCACAGAGCACCAAGTAAAATATCAGATTTAGAGCAACATGTTAGATTGAATCATTATTTATTTAACAAAAACTAAGTAAAAATGCAGAAGTAGTTTGTTCAAACCTAGGTGCACGTCAGGATTAAATAGTTCTTAGATCATTTTGGAAGGATTGTGGTCCTCTCTTCTTTACAACGTTGCTGAAGTCTGCAGACAATCGTTTAATCACAGCTCCCAACACAGCGTTTAACTATTGCAACACCTTCTGTTGTAGATTTGCTGCTGTGTTTGGGATCTTTATCCCGTTTCATACCCAGTTTCAGCTAAACCTTAACTACCAGACAAATTGCCCCACATAGAATAGAATAGAATAGAATGCCTTTATTGTCATTATACAACAGTACAACGAGATTAAGCCATCGCCAAACAG
>JBAMHW010000023.1:5849819-5869265 GCA_037177495.1 Rhadinocentrus ornatus | reverse complement strand
GCTGTTTTTATGCCTCTCCTCAGGTCAGCGCGAGCAGCACTGTACAGTGCTCTGTCTCCTGACCTGAAGGCAGCGTCGCGGGCCCTGAGGAGTGCACGGACCTGGGGGGTCATCCAGGGTTTCTGGTTAGGGAAAGCCCTGATGGTTTTTGGACTCCATTGGACTGGAGAAGTATACAGAGGAGTTTAGTTCAATGACTGCAACACACCCAGATCTTGTGGCTGCAGAACAAGCCCAAATCATCACCCCTCCACTGTGTTTGACAGTTTACATGAAGCAGGGATTTCCAACTCCAGTCCTTGTGAGCTATTGTCCTGAAGATTTTAGATATTTTGCAGCTGCAACACACTTGACTCAAATCAATTGATCATTAAGAGCCTTCTGTAGACTTTGCATTTGAGTGGTGTGTGTGTGGAGGACCGGAGTTGGAGATCCCTGGTATGAGGTGTTAGTGCTGATATGCTATCTTTGGTTTTCTCCATGCTGCTTTGCATTATGACCAGACATCTCCACTTTGGTTTGGTCTGTACAAAGATTTTTGTTCCAACGGTCTTGTGGTTTGTTCAGACGCAGCTTTCCAAACCGATGCTTTTTAGAGAGAAAATACTCTTTCAATCCTTCCAAACAAGCGAACTTGTTCAACATTTTTCTAGTTGTACTGTCATGAACTTTAACATTAAACATGCTAACTGAGGCTTGGAGAGTCTGAGATGTAGCTTTTGGGTTTTTTGCTGTCTCTCTGAACAATGCACAGCCTGACCCTGCAGTTTTCTACATGTGAATAATCTTTCTCATCAGTTGCTTCTCTAAGATAAATACTGATGTCTTTCCTCCTTGGCATTCTGAATGCTGCAGACCATCAATCAGCCATAACTTCTGCTTTAAAAGGTCACATGATGATCAATTAATCAGGTTTATTTGATTGGCAGCACCTGACTTATACTTCTATAATAGAAGCAGCGAAGGTGAATTTAGTTTTTTTAAAACTGCTTCTGTGTTTTTGCTTAGTTATCGTTAAATGAGTAATTTAACAGTGAAACATGTCATGTGTTGCTCTTTATCTGTGGGTGTATTTTCCAAATGTTAAGACAACGAATGATATTCAGACCTTAAAACTGATTTATAGACCACTATAAAGTCTCACATTTAAACTGAAATATTTTTAATTTGCTCTGTGAAATATGAAAATGTGGTTGAAAATGGAAATTGGTGCAGATGATGAGCAGAATACCACATATCTTGTACCAGGGATTTACATTAGTATCTGTCTGAATGGCAAGAAATGTTACATTAAGGTTTTTTCTTCTATTATCAGCATGTGGAGGATGGTGGCCCCGCCCAGGAGGCTGGACTTAGTGCTGGTGACCTCATCACACATGTGAACGGGGAGTCAGTCCATGGTCTGGTCCATACAGAGGTGGTGGAGCTTATCCTGAAGGTGAGAGATTGTAGCCTATTTGAACTTCTTTTTTTAAAATCTTTTTTGATAAAGTAATAGGAATAAATTGATTTGATTTAAATATGTATACTCTACAGAGCGGAAACAAAGTTACAGTTACAACCACTCCCTTTGAGAACACCTCAATAAAAGTTGGTCCTGCCCGCAAGTCTAGCTACAGATCCAAGATGGCCCGGCGCAGCAAGAGGACAGGAGTCAAGGAGGGACAAGAGTATGTTGCTGGAAAATAGACGTATTTTATAACAGGAGTGCACACATTGAGCTTTGGTTCACCCAACTTTTTATTTTATTTTATTTTTTTGTTTGTTTTTCAGTAAGAAGCGCAGCTCCTTGTTCAGGAAAATCACCAAGCAGTCCAACCTGCTCCACACAAGCCGGAGCCTCTCCTCTTTAAATCGCTCTCTGTCTTCTGGAGACAGTCTTCCAGGTTCTCCCACCCACAGCCTGACTGCCCGCTCACCCACTCAGAGTTACCGCTCCACTCTGGAGTCCTCTTATCTAGGTTAGTATGAAAAACATAAACACCATACCAGCAGCAGCTGTAGTCGGCTGGATAACATTTGAGGAATTAAACAAAAGAATGAAGCAAAACAATCTTCCTGACATATTATGATCAGTAAAGTTTCCTCATCTGTCTTCAGGCACGTCGTCTCAGAGCAGCTCCCCAGCATCCAGCACTCCCAACTCCCCGGCAGCTTCTCACCACATGAGGCCCAGCTCCCTGCACGGCCTTTCGCCCAAACTTCACCGCCAGTACCGCTCTGCCCGCTGCAAATCTGCAGGCAACATCCCGCTGTCACCTCTGGCTCACACCCCGTCCCCAACCACTTCCTCTCCTCCACCTCTCACCGGCCACTCGATAGGAAGCTCCAACACCACCCAAATCTTCCCCGCCAAGCTGCACTCCTCTCCTCCCGTAGCCCGCCCTCGTCCCAAGAGCGCCGAGCCGCCCAGGTCCCCGTTGCTGCAGCGGGTACAGTCTGCAGAAAAGCTAGGAGCACCGATCTTGCCTTCCTCATCTTCATCATCATCGTCGCCTTCTCCTTTGACGGGAGGGGTGTCGTTACGCAAGCATAGCTTGGAGGTAACTCACGGGGACTACAGGAGGGAGTCTTTCCACTGTGAGCACAGTCTACAGAGTTTGTTAGAGATGGAAGGAGAGAACGGACCTGCCCCACCATCTCCGTCGTCGTCTTCCTCGCCTTCTCCTCCTATGGGGTTAAAGATTGGAGCTCAAAAGCCTGTGAGGAGACTGGGGAGGCAGGAGTCACCGCTCAGCCGAGACACTCCTGTAACAGGAAAAGAAAAAGACACCCAAACAACAGCGTCTGAGCCAAATGAGGTGGAAACTGAGGGTATAGTTTCTACAAAAGGGCCTAAAGACAGCATCATTGAAACAAGGAAAAAAATATCCACTGCTGAGGTTAGAAAGGGTAACGAAAGTTCAACTTCTGTTGAAATCAAGTCCTGCACTTCGTCCACAGAGACCAAGCTAAGTCCTGGGAACAACCCTCCAAATTCTGGCACCTCAGCCTCTGAGGCAGTAACTGCCAAGAGTAAATCCAGTGAGAAAATCTTAACTTCAGGCGCATCAAAGAGCCTGGAACAAGACACCACGCAGCAGAGTGCACAGACAGACAGTGGACCTGCTACAAGAACTCCAGAGAAGAAAGAAGAGAAAGAAAAAAGCTCTACAGCTGTCGACAAAGCTAACTTGCAGAAAGCATCAGGGACTGAGCAGCTGAAGCAACGAAAAGGCAGCGAGAGTGTAGAAAAAGGAGGCATCAGTGGGAGTGAAAAAGCAGCCGAGGCCACAAAAGCCAAAGGGCCTGCACCTCCAGTTCCAGCCCAGGTCCAAACCCACTCTGCAGCCAGACACAGAGGGGTGAAGCTAACACACAGCTATCAAGCGACCAAGGAAGAGAGGGCACATCTAGAGGTCCTGGAGGAAAATCCAATGTCTCCCTCCTCAAATGCAGCCTCGCCCTCCTCCAGCAGGTCCCGGCCTATGTCTCCGGGAGATAAAGCCAGCTTCGTCACTCAGCTCACAAGTGTGGCCAAAACAGTGCTGGGGCCCATTAAAGGGGGATCACAGGAGGGGGGAAAGGCAAAGGACACCCCAAAGTCAAGTGAGGAGAAGAAAGGAAAGGCGGAGGCTTTCTCCGGAGGTGTCCGTCGGGGCTTTGCCTCAGCCAGTGCCGGCATCGCTCACTCTGATAAGGGAAACAGTCGTAGCTCCAAGCATCATTCGTGATGACACAGTGAGACTCTTCCATGCAATGCCTTTTACTTTAGCATCATACAGACATTATGACTTAACATGACTCCAAATGGAGGGAAGACATAAATGCCTGAAGAAAAAAATACAAATGAATACATTTTAAAAAACACACCAAATAGATGACATGTGACATGTAGACAAGATGTAAAAACATACATCAGCTACTGTTGGAAAAACGTGTGCACATGGTGTCATGATGTAGACCAGTGTATGTACTGTATGTCAATCACAATGTGTGTCATATATAGTAAAAACAAATGCATATGTCTTAATGCATGTCTGAAAATGGAAAATGAAAGAATATTTAAAAAGAAGATGAAAAAAATACAGCAGACCTGGAGGTAGAGATCACTGTGAACAACTTTTCAACTGAACACAACAGGCTAACTTTGGACTGTGTGTAAACAAGCAGGCTTGTGTTAGAAACGGGCATTACTCAAGTTTCGGAAACGCTCCAGTTCCATCGTTTTTTTCCAGGACATTTTTTCTCGTATGATGCACTGAAGAAAATCACAAAACATACCAGAAACTGGACCAAGAAACAAAAATGCTAGCAGTGATGGAGCTGAAGGGTTGATCAGACATCTTCAGTTTTGTTAAAGGGCTGACTTTTATTGGGATAGAAAGAGGTAGATTAGATGAACTTGCACAGGGACACTATGCAATGTGCTTAAAATGCCACTTCATTTTTGTTTTTGTTTTCATTCTTGGGTGTCCCCAATCATGTTTACACCATGCTCTGAAAAAGGAAAAAATAACTAAATAAATAAAATAGGCGAAAAAGTTGCAATAAGCCAAGCAAACACATTTTGACCATAGTAAAGATGTGCAATTCTATAATTTTGTGTGCTCATAGTGTAATAAGGAGGCAATTATGGAAGTAGCACTTAGAGGTGAGTATGCCCTTTCATACACTGTTGTTTTATGTTTATCCAGAATTACTATCTAATGTTAGGTGTGACAGAAAGTGCCAGTGTTTTTATTTGGGATTATGTGATGTTTATTTGTTGTTTTTGTACTTAAACGTATAACAATATGCAATCCATCAATTTCATAGTACTGAGCATCCTCGTCAGTGAAACTGTACAAGGCTATATGTAAACCAGGAGTAGATTTGTAGAGAGAAAAATTTGTGGTGAGGTCTTGTTTGTTGTGTGTAAAAAGTGTAGTTTCTGAACACCAGGCAACAGACCTGTGTTATACTGTCACATTGTGGACAGCGTGATACCGCACCAGAAATTCCTAGGTACAAGGAGAAATTAATGTGGAATTTCTGAGAAGCTTCATATCTTCTACCTGTGGATTTTTTCCATTCCAAAATGTATAATTAGTTACGATAAACGCATCTACATTAGCTTCATATTAGTTTTACAGTCATGTGATCCCCTATGATATATTAAATTAAAGACAATAACCTAATGTTCAGACATTGAACAGTGTTTTTTTGTTTGTTTTTTTTGTGACAGAATTGCACTTTATGTTGTGTTAAATATTTTTTTATATATTTAGTCTTTTGTTTGTTTTTCTATGTGTTCTATTTATTGAAGTGTCTCTTTTTTATTTTAAAAAAAACTCTGCTGTAGGCCTGCTATTTAAAATAGTTTGGGTCATTTTGACATATCTGCATTTTTACATCTAAACCAGGCAACCCACAAGATGTGTAGCTACTCTAGTTTTGACGTATCATCCCTTAAATCTGACATTGTAAGCTAATTTTGCTGTCAAATCAATTTTATCCAAGTCTTTTTTGTTTGTTTTTAACAGCAACTATATCTGTTATTGTCTTACATTGCCACATTATAACCAGCCACTGTCGCGAAGAACCAATGCAGGGGAGGAAAAAAGGCTTATACAGACGAAGTGTAATAAAAACGTCAAAAAATTAAAATCTTGCTTTGTTTTGCTACTTTTTGTTCTTGGAATGGAAGCTCTTCGTGATTGGCTCGCTGTTGACCAATCACAGAAGTGATGACAGGTGACTATCATAAACAGGAAGTGGACTCAAATTGAATACTACGCCGCTTGAGAGGGTCAAACGCAACGGACAACTAAACCAAAAATAAATAAATAAATAAAAAACA
This sequence comes from Rhadinocentrus ornatus, assembly GCA_037177495.1. Lineage (NCBI taxonomy): Eukaryota > Metazoa > Chordata > Actinopteri > Atheriniformes > Melanotaeniidae > Rhadinocentrus > Rhadinocentrus ornatus. The sequence continues at coordinate 5,863,444 of JBAMHW010000023.1, read as the reverse complement.
GACGACACTCTTCGTTAAATCTTACATCGCTGTTTAGAGGAGGAAGAATGACGTTTCCAAAATAAAGGTAAATAATATTCCAGCAAACGTTTTATTTACCCGTAAATTTTAAACGACACTCTCGTTGCATTAACGAGATATTTGGAAACGGCACTTTTCTTTATTTAAATCGCTTTAGAAGCTTCCTAAAATAACCGTTGTTATGGATGTATTTCATTTTAACTACAATGCGTTTAGTACACTGTCAACACAGTTTACTGGTAGAAATTTAAAATAAGGTCCGGTACCACCTTAATTTAAATATTTTTGTTTAATGTATTTTATTATTATTATTATTATTATTATTATTGTATTTACATGAAAATTTTAATTTAAACTGATATTAATCTTTATAATACAAGTATATAAGTGCTTCATTATCATTTTGGCTCGTGATCGTATAAAGTTAATGAAAAGATGTTTTTTCCAATATTGTATTTGATATGCATATAACTTAGAAATAGGTTAATATTTCACTAAAGGTTACTGGTTAAAAAAATAAATAAATAAGGAAAATAAAAGTTAATTGGTTTTAAAGATCTTTTTTTTCACAGTTCTTTTTTTAGGTGGATTTTATTGGGGACAATGCAACTAAATGAACATCAAAACAAAATAGCATGATCTAAGCATGCTGAATTACAGCAAAAAAGAGATCATTTCCATCCTTTGTCACAAGTGTAGTAGTATTTATCATCTCCCTTACCAGTCCGTGTCTTATGTATGCGTCTGAGTATACAGAGGGGCCTGACCTTTGGAAGCCACTGGACTACCCTACCAAGCGCTATAGGAAGTTCGGTGACTGACAAATAAATAAATCAATATATAGAGAGTCTTTACCTGGATAAGACTTAGCAAATAATTTGAGGTTACTTCAGTTTCTCATGTATATTCCAAGATCGCAGTCCAGGAATACTTGAGCTCACTTTGTGAAATAGTGGTTCAGAAAGCATTAAATATATCACAGTTTACATGTTGTTTGTCCATTACATAATCAAGACTTTATCAGCATTGATAATCTTTTAAAAAGGCTGGAGAAAACTTTATGCAGTTGTCCAACTTTCCCAATATCAGTACAAGATCTTAGAGGCCGATAAGTACATGGGCTGATGGTAATAAATATTTTGAGATTGCATAAGCTTATTGAAATGATGCAACAGCAAATGTGTGCTGTAATTGAAGCTTAACATAAAAGTGTGTGACGTCACTTAAAACTGGCTCCACATTAAAAGGGTTGCTTATCCATTTCTGCACCAGCATTTATTAAACTGTAGAGTTTGATTATAATTTAGGTCTTTCTTGTCTCCTGTTTAAGCAGTTTCTTGTAATGAGGCTTTCTATTGCTGTTTAATTAATTATCATGTCTAAATATCTCTCATTGCACTACACACTAACTATACTATCTACACACTTGTAACTGCACATGTACAGTGACATGTTAGCTCCATGCTGTATCTATAAGGGTGATGCTTTCACACCAAATGTTGATAAGAATCAGCACGTCTCCATTTGCAGTTAAAGTGGCATATCTGAAAGTCTTCTAGTCACAAGGTGCAGTCACATTTTCTCTTTTTATTTACTGTCAGCAAGACTGATTTGCTTTGCTACAGATAACATTAACTCATCAGAATCCTGAGGCAAAGCTTGTTTGTAGCATTCATAATGTGTACTGCAGTTCAGCGTTCAGAGCCGCCTGGGTATGCAAAGAAACTTAGTTTGGGTTACAGTGGTCATGAGGAGAAATCTCTCTCACTCATTTGTGGTCATATCCAGCTGTTATGAATCCCACCTCATCCTACACTCGCTGTGATGAATCTGCTGCTGAGCATCACATGGATGACTGGCTCTTCCTCTGCCCTGACCCTGCTGAGCCACTGGGCCGAGAGGTGCGCAGGGAGGATCAGAAGCCAGAGGACAAAAGCAAATTCAAATCCAAGTTAGTTTCTGCGTGGAATAGCGTCAAATATGGTCAGTTTTCATTCCTTGATGTTGAAGCTTCATCTTATCTCTTTGTTCTGTTTCTTTCATGAATCTGATCTTTTTTTCTTTTCACTTTGATGCATCAGGTTGGACATTGAAGCCGAAATCAAAATTCAACAAGAGCTCTCCTCTGATCATGTTTGGAAAGCTTTATAATCTCAAAGATGAAGGTGAGATTTTGTTTTTATTTTAGAATATTTGTTATACAATTGCAAAACCAAAGTGGCAAAAAAACAACTCAAGCTCTGTAATCCTGTCAGGGGACAAAGAGGGTTTCCGTCGCTCCTTTGCTTCTCTGCTGTGGTTGACATACAGACGAGGCTTCCCTAAGCTGGCCGGCAGCTCTCTGACCAGTGACAGCGGCTGGGGTTGTGTTCTACGGACGGGTCAGATGCTGTTGGCTCGAGGCCTGATCTTACACATGATGTCACCAGGTGACACACACAGGGACACAATAACTGCATTACATTCCAGTTTATCAGTCAGTAAACATGCATTAATAAAACAATTTCATGTATACTTTAAGACTTGATTTTATTTCAGTAAGTATTAATCTCCTTGAAACTCCTCTGTTTTTCTCAGAGTTGTACATTTGGATGTTTTTGTGAATAAAATAAACTTTTTGTGGCCTTTAAAAGCTTAAGGGTGACACTAGACCATTTTGTTCAAACAGTAAAGGGGAATATCCTGATCCAGTCTCCTACATCTCCACCAACACTAAAATACAAAGCAAACCCAAGCGATGAAGAAACTTCAAGTAGGAACTAGAAGTTTATCGAGGCACCTAACAGTTTATTGATGAGCTGTCACTCATTTGTTTGGCCAATTTCTGATGGATGACATCTATTGCCCCTTTACTCAGCCAAGCTAGTCCCAGTGGCTGCTAGCTCACAGCTAACTTCTCCTTCAGGGGCCACAAGTTTTTAAATCTGAAGACTAAAAACTGTGACTAAAAGTTTTTTATTACGACAACTTCTTTTCACTAAATAACCATTCAATTAGTGTTTAAACAACGGGTGTTTGCAGGAGTTTCTGTTGTGTAGACTTCACCCTAGCAATCATAGCAAACCCAGTTATGGGGCGATCATAGGATTGCATCTATAGGGGTACTCAGCCCCTAATAAGTTTGAGGTTGATAAACTTTTTTTTTTGTGTGTGTGTGTTTTTTTGTTTTGTTTAACAAAAATAAATAAAAAATAAATAAAAATATTGATAAAATGATAATAATTGATCTACATTTTTCAGTTGTTATGGGGATTTTGAAAACTATGAATTGCATGATTGTGACGATCATTGTGTAAAACATGTGAGTCCTCTTGAAGAGGGGGACCACCACCCCCAGTCTGCCACTCTTAAACCTGAACATGGTGGTATTTATGGGAAATCCATAACGACACAGAAGTCCAATAACAAAACATCACTCGAATTCAGATCAGGGGGGCCATTCCTTCAAATTACGCCCCTCCAGGTTTCACAGTCATTGCCCACGTGAGCATTGAAGTCCCCCAGCAGAACGAGGGAATCCCCGGAAGGAATGCTCTCCAACACCCTCTCCAAGGACTCCAAAAAGGGTGGGTGCTCTGAACTGCTGTTTGGTACATAAGCACAAATAACAGTCAGGACCCTTCCCCCCACCTGAAGGCTAAGGGAGGCTACGTTCTCGTCCACCGGGGTAAACCCCAATGGACAGGCACCAAGTCGGGGGGCAATGAGTATGCCCGAACCTGCTTGCTGCCTCTCACCTGGAACAACTCCAGAATAGAAGAGGGTCCAGCCCTTCTCAAGGACAGTGGTTCCAGAGTCCAAGCCATGCATCGAGGTGAATCCAACTATATCTAGCAGGAACCGCTCAACCTCGCACACCAGCTCAGGCTCCTTCCCCCCCAGGGAGGTGATGTTCCACGTCCCTAGAGCTAGCTTCTGCAGCCGAGGATCAGAATGCCTCTGGCAGCCGCCCAGCTCACCCTGCACCCGACCCGTATGGCCTCTCCTGCAGGTGATGAGCCCACGAGAGGGGGAGTCCATGTTACCCTTTTGGGCTAAGCCCGCCCAAGCCCCATGGGCAAAGGCCCGGCCACCAAGCGCTTGCCTCTGTGCCCTACCTCCAGGCCTGGCTCCAGAGGGGGGCCCTGATGACCCACGTCCAGGCAAGAGAAACCTGGAACCACTAATTTGACTCATCATAGGGGTCTATTGAGCCGCGCTTTGTCTGAGTCATGATTTGTTTTACTATAAAAAATATTTATACTATCAACATAATAAAAAAACATTTTTTGACATTTAGTTGAGGGGCATTTTGAGATTTCTTTTCAGGTTGTATCGTTCTTTATTTGAAAGAAACGCAAGCAGAGAAAGTTATTGGATGACATGCAGCACACAACAGCTAGTACAAAGTGTAATGTCTCTTTGAAATGTTTAATTATGCTTTTATAACGTCCTCATATAATTTCCAGATTGGAATTGGTCTATGACGTCCCGGGTGGTCAAAGATGACATGGATCTGGTTCGTCCTGAGGACAATGCAGGGCCGGTCTGGACTGTAGAAGACAGAACAAATATGAGAGGTCGAAAACTGAGTCTGGGCTCCATCCTGGACAGACCCACGGAGGCAAAGCACAGAATGGTAGTATCTTGGTTTGCAGACAACCCCAAAGCCCCTTTTGGTATCCACCAGCTCGTGGAGTTGGGCAGAAGCTCTGGGAAGAAGGCTGGGGACTGGTACGGTCCGTCCATTGTGGCACATATCCTACGGTGAGACCTGATCTGATCTCTTATAGTCTGTTTTTTTCAAAGAGACTTTTAATCCAGCTGTAACTGTGAATGTTATTCTGTTTCAGGAAAGCTGTGTCTGTTTCAGCAGACCCTCCCAATCTAGCTGTGTATGTCGCACAAGATTGCACCAGTACGTTTATTCTTTCATTTTACTGTTTTTTCTTCTAAATATAAGTGTAGATTGGAGGATTTACCGAACCACGTGGGAACCTCGCTGTACTGTAGATCCCTTTCTTTCTGTTCAGTCTACCTACAGGACGTGAGGAGGTTGTGTGAACGGCCTCACCCTCACTCCTGGAAGTCTGTTATCATCCTGGTTCCAGTTCGACTTGGAGGACAAGATCTCAATCCCTCCTACATCACCTGCGTCAAAGTATTTAAATTATATATTTAAATGTTGTATAAACATTGTATAAACTGAGAAGAAAAGTAACAAAGTAATCACAGATAAATATTTCTGCAGAAGCTGTTGAAGTTGCAATCCTGCATTGGAATCATCGGTGGCAAACCGAGACACTCTTTGTTCTTCATCGGTTTCCAGGGTACGTTTTAAAAACAGTGTGTCACAATAACCGATCATCAGCTAATTGATCAGTCCTTAAATGCATATATGGGTTTTTTTGTTTGTATTTGGGCCCCGCTGTGCAAAAAGATGACAATTTGCTGTACCTGGACCCTCACTACTGTCAGCCCACAGTGAATATGACAAAGGATAACTTTCCCTTAGAGGTATGAGGTTCCATTTCTCTTCCTGTGGTGACTTTCTGTTTTGTTTCCTCATAAAACACCCACTTCACTAAAATTCACATGAAAAGTTCCCAGATCTATAAAGCTCTATAACATAAACTATGTGTTTGTCATGTTCATTGTCAGATGTTCATTTGAGCTGATCACTAGCACTCTAATTTGGAAATTCAATTTATTTGTTTATTTTTTCATTCACATTTTATTTAACTTGTTTTAATTCTAAATTTAATATTTTATTTTATTTTTTATCGTTTCATTTATTGAATCTAATTTTATTTATTTGCTTAATCATCTTTTATGTTATTTTAAATTTATATTATTCATCTATTTATTTATCATTCATATTTTTTTTATTTTTGTTTTATTTCATTTTATGCATTCATTTGTTTAAGTCATGTTTTTGCTGATTAAACATTAGTATGATGTTTAAGTAGTAAATAGGGATTACTCAATAATATGTTTGAGATTCCAAATATTAGAAAAGATCCTTTACTTTAGATTGGACATAAATTGAGCATAGTTCTGGTTCTGAAATATGAAGCCATTTTATGTGCAAAAGCCTTACAGACCCAGTTGGCTCCAAGACACATTCATTTTTCCTCAATGAATATTATTTGTGTCCGCAAGTCATTATTGGTCATGCTGCTCCATCCTTTCTTCCTCTTCACCTCTAGCTTAAACATGAAGATGGCAAAGGCCTAATGCAGAACTCAAGGCTTCAAATTTAGTAGCAAACAACCAAACGAGTCCACTGTTTGTTTGTTTTTTACTCTGCTTTTCTTTGTTTTTGTTCATTTACATTGTTAATCAAATGGAAAGTTCTGTTTACTCCGATAAGTTGAGTTGGTCTACAGGCTTTCCATGAACTTTCTGCTACAAATAACCCTTGCTGACTTTCTCAAATAAGAAGAAACTCGAGTATTAGTGTTAAATTGATGCAATGATAATTCATGAATTGATAAATCCACATTTATTCCACATTAGCATTCTCTTTCTGATCTAATTGCTTTCTACGCTACTTGCAGTCGTTTCATTGTAAACAACCCAGAAAGATGAATTTCTCTCGCATGGACCCCAGCTGCACCATAGGATTCTATGCAAAAGGACAAAAGGAGTTTGAATCCTTCTGCACATCTGTCAATGAGGTACGACTTTGCAAAAGTCTAAAATCACTGAAACTGCTGCTTGTTGGTTTAGACCATGTAATAAAATTCAAGTTGGATTTGGTGGGGGTGGGCATATAGTAGATCAATTTTTTATCATTTGTAACACCGACTAATTCTGTTTATGAATTACTTGGGTTATTGTTTCTGTCCTTTCCTCCCATAGGCCGTCTCCACATCTGCGGAGACATACCCCATGTTTATATTGGCAGAGGGACAAAGTCGAGAGGACGACGAACACGGCACGCCAACAAACAGCATCACCTACATTCAGAGGACAAGCGGACTGGAGAGGGCGGACATCAGCGGCAGCATGGACGAGTTTGTTCTCCTTTAAACAGAAAAGGATCAGATCCACCTCATATATGTGACATTTGTGTCCTCAGGAGGACACCATTTGGTTTTGTAGAATAAATGCTCAGGTATCAGCTATGACTACACTGTATTTTTATTGCTGTTATATGCGTATTTGTAGTTTTATTTATTTATTCAGCTGAAAAGTAATTAATTCCATTCAGCTGAAGGCCTTGAGGAAGGTTTTTGTTATCTGTCTGTTTAAGTTAATAAAAAAGCTGTTTAATTTGTTAAAATATATAATGATAAAGCAAGAATTAGAAGAATTGCACACATGAAAAACACTGAACAGGGTTTTTGTGTTGACGTTTAATTGAATGTTTGTCAGATCATAATTAAAAAGGTAATTTCCAAGATATTTGTTCGTGTTTTCTGAGATTCTTCACTTCAATATGTTTAAAACAGTCAAGTGTTTGTTTTAACCGCTGTATTATCAGGCTATGGCCACACGAACGCGGGGATTTTGCAAAAAGATGTTTTTTCTTCCTACATCCCCCCCCAAAAGTGCCATCCACATGGCACCATTTCCAAAAAACTGCTTTCGGAGCATGCCATGCCCAAATCTGACCAATCCAAAAGGCTGACAAATCCAGGACCGCTTCGAGAAAATACAAAAAAAAAAGAAGGTAACTGCAAAGATTGTGACACAAACCAAAAACTCTGGTCCTCACATTCATGGTACAGCCAGATTAACATTAGACCTTAAACAAGCAAGGTTTTTTTTGTCACCTAAAAATGCTCAAAAATTGTGTTTGCATGTGGTCAAAAGGCACAAAATTTATTTTTTTTAAAAATCTGCATTTGTTTAAATACTCATATAGGTGTGGACATGTCCTCAGTTTTTTATGATGTAGGCACAGGCCTCATTGCTGGACCACACTACTGGAAGTACAGATGTGTATGGTACTGAAGTTCAGACATTACAAGCCACATGGAGAACCCTTGCTTGTGCTTGTACATGATAGCCCAAGAGGGTGGCTTCAGCTGCATCGTCCAGTGGGGTGACATTATATGAGGAGTGAATATTGAGGCGAACATAGGCTAGTCCCTCTAGCCCCAGCTTCAGGCTCTCAGGAGGACCAGGAATTCATCAAAGTGCTCTGCAATCATAACCTGCTGGAAGATAGTCTCAAGCAGGCTCATCAGGAGTCCAAATGCTGGATTTCAAGGCCAAAGTCAAAGTTCATGAGGTTCATCCCAAGGTCATTATCAGGATCTTTAGCGTCCCAGAATGACTGGTGACTTCAGGAACCACAGACAGTGCCGATCTGTGCTCCATGGTCTCTGCTGCTTTTCTGGCTTTGGAGAATGCAGGAACAGAGCTGGTGGAATACGAGAAAACAGACTCAAATGTCTGTACAGGATCACAGAGGATGGAGAGGTAGATAGTGTTTATTGGCATCAAATGTTTCAGCTCTTTCACATCTAGACACATGTGACTACAAAGTATGTCAAAATGAGACCTGCCTTAAACCTGAGAAAGGAGGAAATGAACATGTAACTTGGTTACTACAAATGGAGAACAAGTAAAGCAGCCGTTCATAGAGATTTGAGGTCTGAACATAATAACCTGCTAACTTATCTGGAGAGCTGAACTGGTAGTTGGAAGAGGGAAAAGCAAATGTAGTTCCTCTTTTTAGCTAGTGCACCTGAGGCCTGTACATCACTTCTTTTGTGGTCTTGCCTGCAAGTATAAGTAAAAACCCCAAAGACCACCATGAGACCTTCAACACAGTATGATGGGTCATGTCTCATACTGGAGGTCCAACCAAACCCAGTTTTTTCCTCTAACAGTTTCCATTGTCTGCACTCTGTAAATATCTCCTTAGCATGGGGTGGTAGCAGCTTAAAGACTTTTACTGCCTTAACCTCACCGTCCTTAAGCTTGGCACATGGTCACACATGGTCACATGGCAAACAGTCTCCACCATGCTGCATTAAATAACTTGATCTTGCAAAAATATATACAGATTTTTCTTTACAAAAAATAAATAAATTAATTATACTTTAAAAAAGCAGCATATATATGTATAGGAAGTACATTACAGTTTCCCATGAGTATTAGTAGCCAGCCATGTGAGGTTTTATTTAATAGATATGTCACCTGCAATAAAGAAAAACAAATTGTCACAAAAAACCTTAAGAAGAAGCTGAGTAAATAAACTGAGCACACCCCATGTGTCAGTAGCTTGAGGAACCACCTTCAGTAGCTGCTAGCTTCCTAAAGATGCTGCTGTGTGCATTATGATCAGACATCTCCACTTTGGATTTGTTTGTCTAAAGGATATTCTTTTAAACAGTTTGTTCAGATGCAACTTTTCAAGCCTGAGCTGTGAAGCCATGTTCATTTTTAGAGATGATTTCTCCTGCAACCCTTCTAGACAGTTCAGTTGAACTGTTTAAGTTCAGTTTCAATAGCCTGAGATTGTTGTTTTTTGTTTATTTATTTTTAAGTTCTGTTAATGACTATTTTTTTAATCTTATAGCATTTACAATGATATATGAAGGTACACTATACCTTTTTTTTTTTGGGGGGGGGGGGTATGCTTTTGCTATTTTAGCTGCTATAATTCTCTCTTCCTTCACACATCATCACTTGTATGGTCAGCAGGAAATAATCAGAACTAAGCATTGATTTGTAGTGATCCAGCAAACTTAAACCAACACAATGCACCCCGACTACCCACCAAGAGCCACGTCTCTGTTGGGGTGAAGGGTTAATATCCACTCACCTGGTTTATGTAAGTGATAATGTGGTCACTGTTATGTTAATAAACTCAGATTAATAAAAGCTATTTTATTCCTTATTATAAATTGCGTGAATCAACACTCATAATGCTATAAACATCTAATTAATCAGTTAATTAAAAACGGGTATGACAGATTATTTTTGGACAAATGTTTTGTTTACCAGAGGAACCTATAACGTGTAGTATAATTAGAAATATCACAGTCGTTATTTCCGATACCATCGCCGGTTTATTTATTTGTCTTCATACTATTAAGTATTTAGATACTTTCGGTATAATACAGGCAGTTAAATAGGATTTCTTACGGCCTTATCCATAATAACGTGTCTAACCCGAGCTACCATCCCCCGCGCCGACCGGCTTCTCGTGCTTTCGTACCTCCCTGTAACGCAGAGCCTTCACTGGGCATGCGCGAAGTTAGACTGTGGAGGGGGGCGCTACCGAGTCGCACAGGCCGGCCTCTGCGATTCAATCTACCGAGAGAGGGGGGTGAAGGAAAAAAACCAATTGGTTAGGTCGCTCTTTGTTTCTGACTAGGAGGAGAATTAAGAGACTGTGTGACCGGTGAGAATCCAGATTTTCAGCTATCACCACTCGTGTAAGTCCACTATAATATTGTTGCGGGATGATAAGACTTTGTCTTTGTTTTACGCTGCTGTTAAGAGGATAAAAGTGATTCTATAGATTTTTTTTCTCAGAGGAAAAAGACGAGACCGACATTACCGTACCGCTGCTGTCGCGCGGCACAGTGCAATGAATGAAAATTATTTTTGGAAATGTGCTCAGAGCAGAGCGCTTTAGCCAAGGGTACGGGAGGCGCGTTGGATCAATCAGCTCCCACGATGAGTGATGCTCTAATCTTTCATATGTCGCCAAAACATATCGCTAAACAGCACAGTTTTTGTGTCTAATTGGCCAAGCAGAGCATGGCCGGCAAGGCTAACGTTCTTAGCTCGTTAGCATGCTAGCTACCATAACCAGACAGCTTATGTTGTTAGTTCAGGCTTTAACTTAGCAGAGCAGCCCGAGTCCGGCTTCTGTCCTTTGTAGCTTGATCACGCTCCCGTTTTTTTGTATGACTGAACAAGAAACCAAGTGAAAACTAACCAACTGATTTAACGTTAAATGGACTAAGACCTTTAAATAAAACGTTTTAAATGTCGATGTCTAACGTTATCCATAAACCCCGGCTGGGCCCGGCTAACGTTAGCAAAGCCCCAAAATGCTAAAGTAACTGATAACAAGTGACTTGAAAATGTAAACATTGTAGCAACTGTACTGATAGAAAGTTTCCCTTCCTGTTAGCTTTCTGTTCATGAATTCTGTCTTATAACCGATAGCATATTCATTGTAGCTTTCAGTTTTTTTTTATGATTTCATGAACTTGATAATTAAATGTTTTGATGCATAGTTTTTTGTTGGTGTTTTTTTTGTTTCTTTACAATCACATCCCATGAGTGTTTTATCGATTATATTTAAAGTATATGTTTTAAAATGATCTTACTATTCCTGTCCCATTCGACCATTTACCATCTGTTGCAATTATTATCATTTAAAGGGACATCCTGTGAAAAAAAAAAATCAATCTTAGCTGTCAGACAGTTTGACATGTGTTTGCTCAAGTTCACTTAATTGTTATGTTTCATTTTGAGTGTGCATTGTTTTGTCACATACTGATAAACACAAAGAAAGCAACACTTTTCCTTAATACATTCCCAGTGATCTTCAATAATCATGAACTACTTTCTAAATAATTTTTCATCATAAGAAATTATTAAATTTGCAAGCCTGCCATTAAGTGTAGGACTGAAACTACTTATTGAAAACTAGTAAACAATTTTAGGTTAATCATTATGCATAAAGGTCAGATCAGATTCCAGCCTCTCAAAGGTAAACAACTGCTCATTGATTGCTTGTGATGTTGCTGTATATTTAATGTCATGAGATTTGAAACTGCTTCTCTCATTAGAAATAAACAATGCAAAGCTGATACATTTGTAAGTTAGAGAAATGGCAGTTTTGAACAATTTTCTGAAATTGTTTGCACATGTTTGAAAGAAAGTTGGTTGTTGATATAAATATTAAATAATGCTACATTATGGTTTTTATATTATAAGGTAGTTTAGGATTTTAGGACTATTACTGAAATGTCAAAATAATGATATGAAACTTTGACAGACCTGTATATGTGCCACAAATGAGTCCTTATCTTTTGCCTATGCTGCTTTTGCTGTTTTTCTTTAGGGGTACTTGCTGCTGCCACACATTCCCAGTACCCCCTGAGAGATGTCCACTCCTGATCCCCCAATGGGAGGGACACCTCGGCCAGGTCCCTCCCCAGGCCCAGGGCCATCTCCAGGCAGTATGATGGGCCCAAGTCCAGGTCCTTCACCTGGCTCGGCCCACAGCATGATGGGACCCAGCCCGGGACCTCCAGGGTCTGGACACCCCCACCCTCCACAGGGACCCTCAGGTTATCCTCAGGACAACATGCACCAGATGCACAAAGTACAAAACCTTCTTTTTTTATATATATATATAAATAAAAAATTTTTTATTAGTCCCTCAGTGGGGAAATGCTTTTAATCCTGTATTGAATAATACATTTGAAGAAACAAACAAAAAAAATTAAGTATAGTTTGTTCATTGCTGTAATTTAATGATTCATGTTTTTTTACTAGAGTTAAATTTGATTTAATCTGCAGTAACAACAAACTACCAGTTTATGATGCTTTATTTGATGGTTGGTGGAGTTATTTTCTAATCAAAGCTTACAAATCAAGATGTGTGTGTTGCTTTACTTGTGACTTTGTACAGCCCATGGAAGCCATGCATGAAAAGGGAATGGCTGATGACCCTCGCTATGGTCAGATGAAGGGTATGGCCATGAGACCTGGTGGTCACAGTGGGATGGGACCCCCTCCAAGTCCAATGGATCAACATTCCCAAGGTAACACATCTCTCAGTATTTCATTTTATGTAGTTTGGGCATTAATTAACAGTCTAGATTTAGAAATGGTTAAACAGGATTAAATGAACCATTTCCTTTCTCTCTTGGTGGTGTGGGAAGAAAGTTAAGAATTATGGATCCTCTTGACTAAAATCTTTGTGCAAGAGGAGCAGATAATTCAGTCATCTGATATTTAGTATGTGTGTGAACCTGTCCTGTCAGTTTCTTCTCTTGTATTGCTGTTTGTGTGGCAGCAACAAAAGAAGGCGGGGTCGAGGTGCTTTCCATTTCAGACAACAACAAAGGTGCAGCTGCATGTACAAAACCAAACAGTCAGTTAGCAGGAGAGGATATGATGAGAGGGAGGTGCATAGGAGCAACTTGCTGCTTGACCATGGCATGGTGGCCCTTTTGGGTTAAAACGCTTTTGACTTCTGATTTTTGTGACGCTCTGACCTGCCGATTACCTTTTTCTTGTCTTAAGAGCAAGAATAAAATTTGCATACATTTTTTAAAAAGATTTTTCCCCTACTGACCATGGAAAAGTACACTAAAAGATAAGGTGGGAATCAACTCTGACCTTTTTTTTAATTTCTTAAATTTTATAGTGATACATATTCTTTATATTTTACTCATAAAACACAAGACATCTTAGTTTGGTTTGACTTGTCAGTTGTTAGACAAGCAGAAATGTGTGAGGATAGTTGGTTCATCTGATCATTTATTAATGATTTGTTTTTTTAAGGGTTATACTTATACTGCTGCATCTGTCTGCTGCCTTTGACACAACCATCGAATCCTCCTCTCCACACTCTCGGAGCTTGGCATCTCAGGACCTGTCCTTGCGTGGTTTATGTCCTACCTCACAGGAAG
>JBAMHW010000023.1:5832536-5849467 GCA_037177495.1 Rhadinocentrus ornatus | reverse complement strand
GTGTTGTTCTTATTCTCAGATGTAAGTCGCTTTGGATAAAAGCGTCTGCCAAATGACTGTAGAATAGAATAGAATAGGGTCAGTTAGAAAAGCTTCAGTAGACTTTTATTGCTTTTAGAGGTCATTGTTTTGTTGCTAACAGTGATTTCTGTCATAACCTAATCAGTCTAATGAGGCCTCTTCTGTTCAGTACATAACTTAATGTGTTGTTTTTTTTCTTTTTGGGCTGTATTTTTCAAGCGCTAATGTTGACTCAGCTGTACACGCATACACACAGTGTTTTATGCAGACATGCTATTTTAGTGCAGCTGCATTTGGCTGTTGCTACTGACATGATGCATTCACTTGACTGGGGAAAAAATAGGATTTCTGGCAGTTGATCCGCATTTCCACCCAGGAGGCTGTTGTGTTTTCACAGCCAACTATTCCCTAACCTGGTAAGCAGGGTATAAACCGGAGAGCTATAAATGCATCAGCTACACAATAATGTGACGTCATGGAGGTGCAACACCGACCTTGAATTATAACGAAGAAGAACGTGACACAGGAGCAATGGAGAAGCATGACAGGCATCCAGAACTTTTTTTTTCTCTTGGCATGTGACATTGAATTGTAATAAAAGACCTACAGTAAGTTAAACATGGAGCCCTTTCTGCTCTTTTCTTATTGTCGAGTCACACGTGAAGTAACGATTCTTTCAACCAATCAGTGGACTGCAGTGTGTCAAGCTCCACCCTTTAGGATTGGATCAGTAAGATTGGGATTCCAAGGAAAGGATATTCTGGCGCCCTTCACAGTTTTTGTCAGTGAAAACACACAAAAAAAGCATGCTGTTCCAAGCCGGACCGCTTGGTAAAAAATTGGAACTTTAGGCCCACCATTTCCCAATTGACCAGGTTGAGATAAAATATGTTCATAAGTTTGTGTTTCCTGCTCATGGATAGCATTTTTTTTTCCTATCACATAAAAACTTCTTTAACAGTAACTTAGTTGTTATTATCTCTGCCTCCAGGTTACCCCTCTCCGTTGGGAGGTTCAGAGCATGCACCCAGCCCTGTCCCAGCCAATGGCCCTCCCTCAGGTCCTGGGTCAGGCCCAATGGAGGGCAGCGGGGACCCTAATCAGGGCATGGGTCAACCAAACCGCGGCGGTCCGCAGGGTCCAGTTGGACCTCCTGGTCCAGGAGTTGGACCAGGTGGTGCAGGTGGACCCACTCCTTTTAACCAGAATCAATTGCACCAACTCAGGGCTCAGATTATGGCCTACAAGATGCTGGCACGCAGTCAGCCCCTCCCAGAGCACCTGCAGATGGCCGTACAGGGGAAAAGGCCCATGCCAGGGATGCAGCAACAGCCAGTGCCCAACATGCCACCTTCTACAGGGCCAGGAGGGGGACCAGGTGCTGGGCCGGGGCCAGCTCAGACCAATTACAACAGACCACATGGTGAGCTAATAAAGCACATTGACAGTGAACGTACACATGAAAGAAAAAGATCAGCGATGATGTTTTTTGTTTTTAAGGTATGGTAGGTCCCAATATGGCGCCTCCTGGACCTGCAGGAGTTCCCCCTGGTATGCAAGGATCGCCTGCTAACGGACCCCCCAAGTCATGGCCTGAAGGTAAAATTGATCATAGCACCCAAACCCCTTTTGCTTTTATGTCAATGTCAAGTAAAAAGCTAATTTATTGTAAATTATTCTCTTCTAGGACCAATGGTGAATGCTGCTGCTCCATCCAACCCTCCTCAGAAGCTGATTCCACCTCAGCCAACCGGCAGACCCTCTCCTGCTCCTCCGTCTGTGCCTCCGGCTGCCTCCCCAGTAATGCCTCCTCAGACACAGTCTCCCGGGCAGCCTGCGCAGCCGCCTCCCATGATGCTACACCAGAAGCAGAACCGCATAACGCCTATCCAAAAACCCCGTGGGCTGGACCCAGTAGAGATCCTCCAGGAGAGAGAGTACAGGTGAGAAAGGCTTGGGACTCATGTACACTCCCTGATCCCTCATTTGTATCAAGCAGTTATATTGAAATTTAAACTTTTTGATGATTTGGAAGATTTTTGAACGCTGACTTAATTATTAGTTATTACTAAAAGGGGCGACAGAAGTGCAAATTTTTGGTAACATAAAATAAAAATTTCATAGTGGTTCAGTGGACCCCCCTCATAGTAGGTTCTTACACGCCGTCACACAAACACGGTTTTTGTTGCAACATGGATGTCTTATATTTGACAAAGTGTAGTGATGGTATAATAATCAAGTTTAAAACTGAATAAAACTGCTTTTGGCCACAGTTACATGTTTTTAATTAGGAATGAATCATAATATTTTTTTTATTTATTTACGTCTACCCGAAGAAAAGAAACTCCAGTTCCCGAAGACCACGTTATAAGAACCATTTTCGCTCTGATTTTGATTCTAGTGTTGAAGCAGCATCTTTACACTAGCATACTACTTTATTTATTTTCATTTAAAGCGGAATGAACGTATATGTCATCGAGAAATTATTCAGTTCAGATTTAAAATCAGAATAAACCAGCCACTTACTTCAGATTTAATTTAATTCGGAATGGTCACTTTCATTCGGAATTAGGTGTTTACAAGGTCTTTTAAAGAGGATTTAATTTTTATTCTGAATTAAAGGGGTTTTAAAACTCACGTAAACGTGGTTTTTTGTAATATCTCAGGTGGGCAATTGTCTTTAAACATAAAACTTAACCAGGACTTGCTTAAGTGATAAATACGGACGGGATAAACACGTTTCTCCTCTTCACAATAAATGAAATAATTCTATGTAAGCGATTTTTTTTTAAACTACAGGCAAAATTTTTAAATTTGAGCCTTTTTTTTTTTTAGAGCGATAAATGAACATTTCTGTTGTTCCTCTTCTAAACGATAGTTAGTTTGACCCACGTGTCAGGAATCTGTCTTGGTTCTCCAGTTTTTATTGTATCATTTAAAAAGTTAAATTTTTGTGTCAGGATCATTTCATATCTTATCTCCACAATCGTACATTATTGTAGAAGCTAAGCTGCAGTTTTACTTTAATTAAATAAGCAAGTTTAACACTTCCTCTATCACTATCCTCTAAAAAAAGACTTTTGTAGAAAAACAGAACTACTAGATGTTATATTTATTAGAAAAATGTCTGTTTTTCAGGCTACAGGCTCGTATCACTCACCGTATACAGGAGCTGGAGAATCTTCCCGGCTCCCTTGCAGGAGATCTTCGCACGAAGGCCACCATCGAGCTCAAAGCCCTGAGGCTGCTTAACTTCCAGAGACAGGTAACCAGGAAATGATCTAAAATCATAGAAAAAAAGATGCAGATTGTTGTCTTGTGTTTGTAATTCTTTTCCCTCAATGGAATATTAACCAGAAAATGAACCTTCTTGTGTGCTTGCAGCTACGTCAGGAGGTGGTCGTTTGCATGCGCCGTGACACGGCTCTGGAAACTGCCCTCAACGCTAAAGCCTACAAACGCAGCAAACGGCAGTCGCTACGTGAGGCCCGCATCACAGAAAAGCTGGAGAAACAGCAGAAGATCGAGCAAGAGCGCAAACGACGGCAGAAGCATCAGGTAGGTGGCTGGAAAGAATTGGTGTGAATAGAATGAAAGATCAATTTGTTCCACTTATTTGTTTTGTTGCTCAAAGTTGCATGGACAAGAAAACAGACTAAAAGAAAATAGCTTGAAGAGCTCAGTTTGCATCCTCTTCTCGATAGGAATACCTCAACAGCATCCTGCAGCATGCCAAGGACTTCAAGGAGTACCATCGCTCCATCACAGCTAAGATCCAAAAGGCCACCAAAGCTGTCGCCACCTACCACGCAAACACTGAACGCGAGCAGAAAAAAGAGAACGAGCGCATTGAAAAGGAGAGAATGCGGAGGCTGATGGTAAGACTTTCTGTCGCTAACTTGACGGATGTCGTGAAGCTTGATTGAAAATGTGTTCAAAACACAACAATCAGAGCTCTCTGTGAATCTGGTTCACAGGCTGAAGATGAAGAGGGTTACCGTAAACTTATTGACCAGAAGAAAGACAAGCGTCTGGCTTACCTGCTGCAGCAGACAGACGAATACGTGGCCAACCTCACCGAGCTGGTGCGCGCCCACAAAGCTGCACAAGCTCTCAAAGAGAAGAAGAAGAAAAAGAAAAAGAAGGTAAATTTTGGAAATGGCACATGTGAAGTATGACTTTCTGAGATTTGACCTACATTTTTTTTTACATATTTCTGCTTTCAGAAGCCAGAACCTGCAGAGGGCGGTGCTGCTGGTCTGGGACCTGATGGAGAAGTGAGTTTAGAAGAAGGAAATAACTCCTGATGTGCAGATTTTCCTATAAACAGCCTTGTTTTTCTTTTCTTTACCAGCCGTTGGATGAGACAAGTCAAATGAGTGACCTGCCAGTCAAAGTCATCCACGTGGACAGTGGAAAGATCCTGACGGGTATCGAAGCACCAAAGGCCGGACAGCTGGAGGCCTGGCTGGAAATGAACCCAGGGTAAGTGTCACTGTTGCTATGCAACAGCTTATTCGGGAGGAGTTAGGAGTCAATAGCATTGGTATAACGTGACATGATAACTGTTTGAAAATCATCTTCCTCCACAGATACGAAGTAGCACCACGTTCAGACAGCGAAGACAGCGGTTCAGAAGAAGAGGAAGAGGAGGAGGTAAGTAATGTGTGATCCTCAATGCTAAACGCTGGCATGCAATGACTCGTTCAGTTCCCAAGCTTCATTTTTGTATTTTTTGTCAGGACGATGAGGAGGAGCATTCTCAGCCCACCACAGCTTCAACAGAAGAGAAGAAGAAGATTCCAGATCCTGATAGCGAAGATGTTTCAGAAGTGGATGTCCTGCACATCATTGAGTAAGTAGCTTCAAACACAGTTTTGGATGTAGAAGTATGGAACAGGAAAGAGAGTATAGAGAAAAAGATGTTTTTTTTAAAAAAAAAAAGGTCCTCGCCAAATAGATTCTTTATTTTTCATTGGAGATTCATTGGAGACAGGTTCTTTCTTTCTCTTACATGTCTGTTAATTTAAAGCCTAAACATCACGGTGCTTCAGCATATTCCTAGTTGGAGGTTTCCCGCTCGCTGCCAACAGGATCTGAGGCAGCTTTTCCTCTCCTCTTTCATGTCAAAACCTTCACATGACCAAGGTAGAAGGTGTCAAAATACACAGGTTTTTGAGTCTTAAACACAGCATTTAATGTATTTGCATTTACCTTGGTGTGGAGTCTTCTTATAATTTCCATAAATGTTCTCTCCACTCCATGGAGTTTGCTGATGACCACAGGGAGCTGCAGATCTATCTCCATACTTCCTGATCCCTGATTTACTTTCCTTCTTTTTTTTTTTCTTTCTTTTCTTAAAAGACAGGTTGAGTAAGTGCCGAATGAAAGGTTGAGGTTAGGATGTTGTACAACTCTTAGTTCTACTTAAGTGTGTAGGTCTGTCATCTTTATTTAAACAGCAATTGGTACCACATCAATTTAAAAGAAATCAGGACATTTTATTAAAAAAAAAAAGTCTAAATTATATGGGAACAGTGAAAAAATGATTTAGATTCTTCTTCAATTCTGTGCTTCATCCTGTATTTGGTCAGTGTTGAAGAAAGATCTGTGCTTTCTGTGCTGCTGTGTTTTATTCTAGTCCACTAATGTGTATTTTTCTCTCTCTTTCTCTTCCATCAGGCACGCCAAGCAAGATGTGGACGACGAGTACGGCAACGCAGCGTTCAACAGAGGCCTGCAGTCTTACTACGCAGTCGCTCACGCTGTTACTGAGAAGGTGGAGAAACAATCCTCACTGCTGGTCAATGGGCAGCTCAAACAGTACCAGGTAATCAGTCTGAAAGCAGAAACCTTCACGAGATTTAATCCAACAAGATGGTTAAACCCTTCTTTTTTTTGCTCCTCAGATTAAAGGTCTGGAGTGGCTGGTGTCTCTTTACAACAACAACCTGAACGGCATCCTGGCTGATGAGATGGGTTTAGGAAAAACCATCCAGACCATCGCACTTATCACTTACCTCATGGAGTACAAGCGCATTAATGGGCCCTTTCTCATCATTGTACCGCTCTCGTAAGCTCTAAACCTTGGTCCTCTTCTAGAAACAATAATCACATGTTGAGCAGAAACTTCTCAGACTCAAATTTTTATCTTGGGTTTTTAGGACTTTATCAAACTGGGTGTACGAGTTTGATAAGTGGGCGCCGTCGGTTGTGAAGGTCTCCTACAAGGTAGGTGGCTGCATCTTTCAGATTTTATGGTGTTACCAGTTTCCCGAAGGTCCATTATGATTCCTCTAACTGGTGGACTTGTTTAGTTCAAGCTAAAAGCAGTTGTGTTCGATTTCAGGGGTCTCCCGCTGCTCGTCGCTCATTCATTCCGATCTTGCGAAGTGGCAAGTTCAACGTGCTGCTCACCACGTACGAGTACATCATTAAAGATAAGCAGGTGTTAGCCAAGGTAAGGAGAGACTTCATTCCACATACACACACACACACAGACATTCATTTGTTTAAAGTCAACGTGCTCCTTCCTGTTTCTTTAGTTATGCGTCAGATCCTAATAAATAAATAATAACAGATCCTAAAATGAGGTTGGGGGGGGGGCATTTTAAGCGTTGTCTGTGGTAGTACAGACTAGTTTCTTTCCACCAGGTCCCAGTAGCTATTGTTGGTCTCAGACCAGCTGCAGCTATGTTCTGCCCGGTGTGATCTGGAATAAATGAGACTGGAGACATTTCGTTTTCACGCTGAAATCCGCGTCGTATTCGGGTCTATGGTGCAGCTTGACCACAGGTCCGTAGCGGTTGCGAAACATTGGACTGTAGCCACGTCCTTCACATCGCCCTCACCACACTCATCATACAGGACAGAGAGACGCGATTAAAAAAGTGACGAGATGGCAGTGATGCTGTTTGTCCAAAGTGTTGATGAGTTTCTTAAATCCCGGGTTGTTCACTGTGTTAACTGAGCTGGTCTTTGGTGAGAAAACAAGTTATGTTTGTTTATAACGTTTGTTATCTCTCTGTCTCTGGGAGCTGGTGGATTATTTAGTCACGACTCACAAAAAGTGAACATTTTTCTCTTTCCTTGTGCCATGTCGTAAGCCCCCGTGTGCACGTCTACGTGAACGAGCGCAACATTTCACGTGTACGAATGTCGCCTGTCGCTTGGCTGGAGGAGGACAGCGATTTCCGCCTCATTGCGCAAGTTCCATAGAAAATTAATAGAGAAGGAGCGACGTCGCCTCCTGTGTGTCCAGCCCATAACTTGAGAGGTGTTTGCATCTGGAGCTGAATTAAACCAAAGCAGCTGGGACTGTGGGAGGAGTCTGCAGCAGTGGGAGGAGTCTACAGCAGCGCTGCAACGCCAGTGGCGCTCGATTTGCAACTAATAACAGCACAAGAGTAAACTGCGAAGGAGCAAAATAATCGGACTATTTCATTTTTATGATCGTTGAAAACCCAGATCATAATTGTGATTAAAATTTGATAAATCTCCCAGCCCTAGCAGTTAGCAGTTAGAAGTTAACGCGGTGCAAAGGAGGAAAGACATCTGCAATGATCTAAGAGAATTGTTGCTGCCATCTATCTGGGAAGGGTTATAAAGCCAACATCCTAGAAGCTGATGTCCCAAAAGGTTCACCTGAACATCAAACCATTCTCATAAAGCACTTTTTCCAGTTTATCCAGTGCTGGTTCAGGTCAGGGCCAAAGCCGGCACTAAATTAGTTCCAGTGAAGAATCTTTTCTGGTTTTCAACTGCCAGAAAACCCACCACAGAGCCACTAAATTAAATCACTCCTAGTATATGCTTGACTCTCCCTCAAGTGATGAAATTAGAAATCATAACAGCAGCAAACAGAGTCTGGGGGTCGCTTCAGTTTACTATCCTTTCAGCTAGAGGCCAAAAACATGGATTTTTCACCCCCACATCTTTCAACTTCAGTCCTAAAATAAAATAGTGACACATAATCTAATTTGTATTTAAAGGGTTGAAATAATTTGAATAATTAACAGATTTTATGGTTTTGATAATGAATGGTGATTCAATAGATTTTATTTTTTTTTAAAAAAAGTGTGAAAAAAATGTATCTAGTGATTTATAGCGGAGGGAGAGGACTATTTAGTCCTCTAACGCCCTGAAACCAGTAAATTCGTCTCCAGAGTCCAATTTCAAAGTTCTTCAAAAGTAACAACAACAAAAATTCCATAACACAACCAAAATGGCAAAAACTGGAAGGACACACACACACACACAAAAAAAAAAAAATCCCATAAGACCTGCAAGGGTTCATATTAACAGTCTAGTTTTAAAACCAGAGTTGTTGTTTTTGTACGCAAGTGTTTCCAAACAATGGCCAGTATAAATGACTGGCAGTACAAGTATAAACTGCTGCACCAGCGATTAAAACACTAGGCAGTGTTAATAAATGTAGTTGGAAACACTGATCAAATTTAGCTGCAGTCAGTTTGTGATTTCATCTCTAAATAATGCACGAGGGATTGTTTAAAGGGGTGAATAAAAACCATTAAAGTGCAGAAAAATGAGAAAAACTAAGCTCGTGTTTTTTCCCCTACTGCTCTGACCTCACATCCATGTTGCAGCTCAGGTTTTTGTTCTTTTCTACTGCATTAAACAAATGAAATGCTACACTGGCTCTGGATTTTTTACACATGCTGGTCTGGTAGGTCTCTATAACTCTGTCTCCAGTTTTTACTCTGGCTCAGAAAAGAGTTGGTTCCAGGTTTTTAGTGCTGGAATCTGAGCTTTGCCAGTGGAAACGGGAAGAACTGGTGTTAAGTCAGGTTCTGGCTCTGAAACCAGTTTTGTGGGAAAAGCCTCCAGAGGAACTGTAAAAGAGTTCCAAGAGATAATTTACACACTCTCCAGGCCTCAGTTTGCACGTTAAAGTTTATGACCGTAGAATTAGAAAAAGACGGAAGTCTCTTCTCTCTTTAAAAAGAAAAAGAAACAACAAAAAAAAATGGCAGCACAGTTTTGGTTTGCAGCAAACCGCAAGACTGTGAAACAATTTTTATAACACCTTTCAAGATAATAAAAAAAATCACAAAGAAGCATAAGAAACATGAAAATATAAAACAAAAGAAAGTTTAAAAAGATGTTCAGCTGCTTTTTAAAAGAGATCACAGGGTCTACAGATCTCAGGCTAAAAGGGAGGCATTTCCAGAGAGTGGGAGTCACATGACCTCAGGGAGCTGCTAGAGATGTATGCCTGCAAAAGTTCTGATATAGATTGATGCTTGTCCATGTAAGACTATGTAAGTTAAAACCAGAATTTCTACATGTACTTTGTAGTGGACGGAGAGCCAGAGCAGCTGAGTTAACAACGGGTGACATGGCGGTATTTAATAGATGTAAGCTAGATGTGATAAATTAAAATCATCTATGACTGTTTCCATCTCAGGGCATTTTATAATGGGATTTAACCAGTGGTTTATCCATAGACGTCACTTTAGTTACCCTGAGGTTCCTAACTGAGGATGAGGCAACAGGCCGTGAGCCTCTACTGTCTTAGGCTAAAATCTACCAGAAGCACAGACGAGGACGTTTTCTCTTCCATTAGTTAGTTCATCAGATTTCTCTCAGAATTTAAGCACCTGGGCACTTGAACCACTTCTGGCCTTTGTTTGGTTCCTTTATATATAGTTATGATATTTTATTTATTTGATTGGATTGATTTGTATTTATGGATTTTTTACCTATATTTATTATTTATCTTTCTTTGTATATTAATTTATTTTATATTGAATTGTACTTTATTTTGTCCCTGTCTTTTTATTCTGCTATTTTCTTCCTGATAATTTCCCCCCCTGTGTTAATTTATTTAATTGTAAGTAAATTAAGGGGTAAAGTTATGCCTTCAAACCTCAATGAACTGAAGCAACATAGAAAGACTGTTTACTTTATACTGAAAAGAGAAAAATTGTACTTTCAAGTTATCGCTGTAAAAGCTGGTTCTATAAGCTGTTAAATTGCATATTTCTGCATTTTGGCCTAAATTTTGTTCATCAAATAAGAATGGTGTAATAATTTGGTTTTTTTGTTCATGTAAGGTTTTATTTAACCAAATTCAAGTCCCTGGTAAGAACTGGGTGATATTTTATGCGTTATATGACAACTCTATTCATCCGCACCTCTTGTTTGGTAGATTAAATGTTGGTTAAACTGCAATTATAAACTTGCATTTCATCTACAACATCTCTTTCCCTTCTCAAAGATCCGTTGGAAGTACATGATTGTGGACGAGGGTCACCGCATGAAGAACCACCACTGTAAGCTGACACAGGTTTTGAACACACACTACTTGGCCCCACGCCGTTTGCTGCTCACAGGTACGCCGCTGCAGAACAAACTCCCTGAGCTCTGGGCCCTGCTCAACTTCCTGCTGCCCACCATTTTCAAGAGCTGCAGCACCTTCGAGCAGTGGTTCAACGCCCCCTTCGCTATGACCGGAGAGAAGGTGAGCTAGAGGCCTTTATGGAGACATGGAGCCTGTTTTTATTTAAAAAACAAATACTAATAGCTTCCTTTTATTTTACCTCAAGGTTGATCTGAATGAAGAAGAGACCATCCTGATCATCCGACGTTTACACAAGGTGCTCCGACCGTTCCTGCTGCGCAGACTCAAGAAAGAGGTGGAGGCCCAGCTTCCGGAGAAGGTCAGGCTGCGTCAGCTTCTCCGCTTTCCTGCTGTGCAGATATAAAACATCTGGTTGTAATAGAACGGGCAACGGCGGCTGAATCATTTCCACCATAACGTGTTGATTTGACTTCCAGGTGGAGTATGTGATCAAGTGCGACATGTCAGCCTTACAGAGGGTTCTGTACAGACACATGCAGGCCAAGGGAGTTCTGCTCACAGACGGGTCAGAAAAAGACAAGAAGGTGAGAAGATTTTACATCACAGCAGTGAAGCTTCTAACATCGGATCTCACGGTTTTACGTTTTCTCTTTCTAAATCTTCCAGGGTAAAGGTGGCACGAAGACCCTGATGAACACTATCATGCAGCTGAGGAAGATCTGCAATCATCCCTTCATGTTTCAGCACATTGAGGTTTGAAACAGCTCGTTGCATAAATAACCATTTCGCAGACTTGAAGTCTTGAACTTGGAAACTAAATGTGGCGTATTGATGGTTTTCACAGGAGTCTTTCTCTGAGCATCTCGGTTATTCTGGCGGAATCGTGTCTGGGTGGGTAAACGTTCATGTCTGTTTGTTAGGAATCTTGTGTGTGGAAGTTTTGCTGTGTTTTTCCTCATATTATATGTTATTCTTCGGCTCAGCCCTGATCTGTACCGCGCCTCTGGAAAGTTCGAGCTGCTGGATCGTATTCTGCCCAAGCTGAGAGCCACCAACCACAAAGTGCTGCTTTTCTGTCAGATGACCACACTAATGACCATCATGGAGGACTACTTTGCTTACCGCAGTTTCAAGTACCTGCGTCTGGATGGTGAGACACCTCTGAACAAGTCTGACTTTTGTTCTTGTAATGCTTTCAGAAAACATGGTGTATAGTTTTTAAACACGGGACTTGTGCTGCCGCCTGATCTTTAAGAAGAATAGAGACAAGTAGCACTTGAAGTAAAATATGTTGTTTCATCAGGAACCACCAAAGCGGAGGACCGCGGCATGCTGCTAAAGACCTTTAACGACCCGGCGTCGGAGTACTTTGTGTTCCTGCTCAGTACCAGAGCCGGAGGCCTGGGCTTGAACCTGCAGTCTGCTGACACCGTCATCATTTTTGACAGCGACTGGAACCCTCATCAAGTAAGTTCAAGACGGCATCAACGTCAAACATTCATGTAAACTTGTGTTTTAATGTGTTTGAATATTTTCTTTTTGTTATTACAATTTTTCTTATAATTACAAGATATATACTTTTTCCCATTTATTTTATTTTTTAAGATCCCCATTAGTTACTGAAACATGAGTAACTATTCCTCCTGGGGTCTCCTCTATATTACATTACCAGTTTTGTTGTCTACATAATTTTATACACCTTGCACACCCACCCACATATGCACACACACACACACACAAAAACATATATACACACAAAACAGCTCAAAAACAAAGAAAAATAGAAAACACCATTTATATTTACAGAACCATAGCTCATTTAGAATAGTCCCAGACATGCTCCAATATTATCTATCTATGCTCTGTCATTATTATGTCTGTTGTGTAAACAAAAATACTGATCACATTGTATCAACAAACATTTAAAGATTTTATACGTTTCTATATTGTTTTAACATGAATTTAAAAATTATAAATATATTTTTAAGGATTTTTTTTGCCTTAGTGGCCTTTAAGTGACAGCAACTTGACATGAAAAAGGGTCAGAGATGGCGGGGAAGGACATGCAGCAAAGGACCTCAGGCCAGGATTTGATCAGTTTTGACTGGATTTGATTCCTTGGCTGGCTGGTGGAGGAGCTGTTGCCTTTTTATCCGGCTTTATTTTATTCATGATGAGAAAGCGCCAAGTGTCGTAACGTGTTTCACCGAACAGGTTGGAGGGTGGCTAAATGGTTGTGGTCTGCAGCCTTATCAGATTGTAAATGGATCTGTTTTCCAGCCCCGGTCACCAACACTCTCTCCTCCCCCTTCCAGGACTTGCAGGCTCAGGACCGAGCCCACCGTATCGGTCAGCAGAACGAGGTGCGGGTCCTCCGCCTGTGCACCGTCAACAGCGTGGAGGAGAAGATCCTGGCAGCAGCCAAGTACAAACTGAACGTGGACCAGAAGGTCATCCAGGCCGGCATGTTCGACCAGAAGTCCTCTGGCTGCGAGCGCAGGGCCTTCTTGCAGGCCATTCTGGAGCACGAGGAGCAGGACGAGGTCGGGGCTCGAGGCGGCTGCCGCACTAGGGGGGCGTGGGTGGGTGTGACCTGAACCTGTTCTCGCATCGCCCACCCACATCCGCCTGTGCGCTGCCCCACTTCTTCACTCCTTCTTTCCCCCCCTTCTACTCCTCCCTCCCTTGTGTTTCCTCAGGATTTCATCAATCCAAGCTTCTCCTTTTCTCCTTGATGTATTTCTGCTTCTGTACAAACCTTTGATGGTTAATATGATACTTTATCTTTTACTGTCTTTTTTCCTTTTCCTGCTGTTGGCTTTTTCTGTTTTTAGTCATTTTTTATTGTTAATATTTTAGCTTGCAATGGTTCTTTTTTTGTTTGTTTATAAAAGTCAGAGACTTTGCTCTGAGGTGCCATAAAACATGTGGTCAGCCTCTTCTTATTCCCTCTTTTTGGTTGATTCACAGGAGGAAGATGAAGTTCCTGATGATGAAACAGTCAATCAGATGATTGCCAGGAGTGAAGAGGAGTTCGAACAATTCATGGTTTGCCCCATTTCTGAAGCTGTTGTACAGATTACTTACTCAATTTTTATTTTTATTAATCTGACTCTAATCCCTCCTCTTTTTTCCAGCGCATGGATCTAGACAGGCGCCGCGAGGAAGCCCGCAACCCTAAGAGGAAACCTCGCCTGATGGAGGAGGACGATCTTCCTGGCTGGATTTTGAAAGATGACGCTGAGGTGGAGAGGCTGACCTGTGAAGAGGAGGAGGAGAAGATGTTTGGTAGGGGATCTCGTCAGCGGAAGGAGGTGGACTACAGCGACTCGCTCACTGAGAAGCAGTGGCTTAAGGTGACGATGTTGAGGATGAGCTGTTGATGCCCGATTCTGTCAACTCAATTTGACCAGTTGTTTTTTTCTTCTTTACCAAAGGCCATAGAAGAAGGTAACCTGGAGGACATAGAAGAGGAAGTTCGTCATAAAAAGACGACCAGAAAGCGAAAGCGAGACCGCGACCATGACGGCGGGCCGTCCACGCCCGGCTCCAGCAGCGGGCGCGGTCGGGACAAGGATGAGGAGGTGAAGAAGGCAAAGAAACGAGGCCGCCCGCCGGCTGAGAAGCTCTCTCCTAACCCTCCATCCCTCACCAAGAAGATGAAGAAGATCGTCGATGCTGTCATCAAGTATAAGGACGGGTGAGATGACCTGTCGCCATCATGGCCAGATTATACACGCCTGATTGTGTCGGTGACAAGACGGTAAAATGTGTTTTTTGCTCTGCAGGAATGGCCGGCAGCTGAGTGAGGTCTTCATCCAGCTGCCTTCTCGCAAGGAACTGCCAGAGTACTACGAGCTCATCCGCAAGCCAGTGGACTTCAGAAAGATTAAGGTTAGAGGAAAAGTAACTTAATCTGTTCTTTGTTCTCTTTCCATCTTATGACGACCAGCACGTCTTATTGTTGACTCCACTTCCATCAGGAGAGGATTCGCAGCCACAAGTACCGCACCCTCAACGACCTGGAGAAGGATGTGATGCTGCTGTGTCAGAACGCCCAGACTTTCAACTTGGAGGGTTCTCTGGTGAGTCTCTGCCACTTCAGACCAGCGTTGGGAACGTTACTTCAAAAAAGGGATTAGCGATGGACTGACGACCTGTCCAGGGTGTTTCCTGCCTCTAGCCCGGTAATAGCTGGGTTAGGCTCCAGTCCCCCCCCAACCCTGCATTGGAATGAGCAAGTATAGAAAATAAATTGACGGATAACTGAATCAGTGAGTTACATAAGTAACTTCAATTATTTATTTATTTTTTTAATGTTCCAGTACATTCCCTTAAGTAGAACTGTAAATTCAACTGCATGTTTAATTAATTAAAATAAAGCTAAATATTAGATCTGGTTAATGAATGAAATAGAGACTTAACTAAATAAATTACTAACAGAAAACACATTACTACATTTAGCATGTCTCCTTACATGTTTACAGCTAACATAGAGAAACACTTTGTTTTATGGTCACGTTTCACACCATGTTCTTGCTTTTTATCTCGTTGAAGGAAAACAAATGTCTGCTTCCAGTTGAAAATCTCTTCCTTTATATTCTCTGGATTCACCATTGCTGTTTGTGTGTTGTTGTGGGAGTGGCTGTGTGTGGTGTTTGGGTGTATACACTTGCCCAAATCTGCCTCTGTTTGGCTTACCATGACATTTTACTCTTCCTCAGCCAATCATCTTTTTTTCTGATCTTTTAATGTATTTATTCTGTTTTTATAGAATTATGAATTAAATAAGTTGGGATAACATGGACGCGCATACACACAAACTATTGTTGGGATGAAAGAATAAAAACCCTTGGTTAAAAAAAAGAGGAAATGACTACAATGTAATAAAAATAACATTATTAGGAATATTTCTAATAATAAGGATAATGATAATGAGCAGAAGACCTAGAGACCGTCCCTCCACATCCCAGTTTTAAACCTAGCTTGATGTTAATCTTCCAGATCTACGAGGACTCTATCGTGCTGCAGTCGGTCTTCACCAGCGTCCGGCAGAAGATCGAGAAAGACGACGAAAGCGAGGGGGAGGAGAGCGAGGAAGAAGAGGATGACTTAGATGAAGGCTCCGAGTCTGAATGTGAGTATGATAAATGACTCTTAAACGGAACAGTCCGAGCCGGAGCAAGTGTTGTGACCTCACGCCGCTCTGTGTTTGACTCCCATCAGCCCGTTCGGTGAAGGTGAAGATTAAACTAAGCCGGAAAGATAAGGGGGAGCGGGGAGGTAAAAGCCAGCGGCGGAGGGGCCGCGGCTCCCGAGCTAAGCCTGTGGTCAGCGACGATGACAGCGATGAAGAACAAGAAGAGGTGGGAGAGGAAGAAGAAAAAAATTGATTATTGTTTTAATCATTACCTTAAAAGCTAAATCTGCTTCTTCTCTCTCTGTGTGTGTGTGTGTGTGTGTGTGTGTGTGTGTGTGTTGCAGGAACGTTCGGCCAGTGGAAGCGAAGACGACTGAAGTGAACCACTCCTTACTGGACCAACAGCCCACTGAGTCCTTGACTGGACTCATATTTTACTTCGATACAGCAGGGAGACAGTGGAAAGGCCTAGTTTTACCTAGATGAGCTGATTTTTAGTGAGACAGTTATCAGTAAACCAATAATGGAAGAAAAACAACAAACCCTGAAATATGAACTTTATGAACCATCCTTCATATTTAAACCATTTCCCAGTATAATTAGTTGTGTGTCTCTTTGCCTTTTTTGTTTTCTAAGTGGAACATTGACAGAGCCTGAATTATTATAGACTGATCGTGGGCCATCCAAACAGCCGTTTGTTATTTTTTTGTTTGTTTTTTTAAGTGATATTTTGTGGTCTTTAACTTTGAGACAAAGCGTACACATGAACCAGGAAGTCCCTGCGTTCCTCCAAGTCTTGAGTGCATGTCATGCGTGTCTGTGGAAATGCACCTGGATGTGTCTTCACTATTATCTATGTGTTTAATTTAAAATTTCAACCGGGATCACGGTGCATCCCACCTTGCAGCCCCCTCCCTCTCAGGTCACCTATGTAAAAGGGAGGGAGGGAGGGATAGGACCATTTTCTTGTGTCAGTGTCACTGGATTCCAACATTTACAATAAAGGCATCTCATGATTTATGTGCCGTTTTTTCTAATTTAACTATTGGAGCTGCAGATCGGAAAAACAAAAGGGCTAACATTTACAAATATGGTAATTTTGTGTTAGGGTAGGCCTGATTTGTGATTGGATACACTATTTTAAATTATTCTAGCATCAAAATACAGCATTTTCATGGGAAAACATTGCTGATTGTACTGGATATGGTGTATCTCAAGATGGTAGAAGCTTCAGTATCAGCATTCAGCTGGCACATTGTCAGTTCTGATGTAGGTGTCTACATTATTAATTGGTGTACATTCAGGGCTAATTGGACCGTATTTGGCACACATTGCTAGAACCAGTTCTACATCCTTTCAGAGTATAAAACTGGAAATCTCTACCCATCTCACTTATGGGGAGAGTTACCACTATAAAAATGATGGTTCTACCCAAAATCAACTACT